>OZ025254.1:10800586-10942647 GCA_964019135.1 Arenicola marina | reverse complement strand
TGAACAGTTATTTTTCAACTAGTTTTCACCTGGCCCGGGGATATGTAAATTACCCTTGAGTTAGAAAAGAGTTGAAATTTAGGTTCTCATGAAACTAATAGTTAAAATCTGGTTGAAATCTGGAACTTATAAGTATTTGTAGTTAGTAATAAGTTCAAATTAAGGACAGAGGGGAGGGGCAAGGGGTAATTCCGAGAATAGGCTTTTCATTTCACCATCAACTGGGAATGAGGAAAATAATTATCCGTGAACTGGGAATGAGGTATTAGCCGATTGTCGTGATCTAGGATTTTCATTAATTATGATCTGGGAATTTAAATATTAGATAACCAAGAATCGGAAAATCGAGAAATTTATATCATGTATCCGTCCTTTAATTCTTCGTGACCTGGCAATAAAGAAATTTACCGACCTATTTAACGACATATCGTACGCGAACCCCAGCGGCATGCAGCTGTGAATTGCGCCACCACGTATCAGATTGCGCAGCCGCCTAGTGGAGATTTCGGTTCTAGGTTATACTGCTCATGCGCGAAGTTCACACATATTGCATTCACACATATAGCGGTCTACGATCTTACCCGTCGTTACGGGGAGGGCGTCTGTAAGGGGAGCTCCCCAGCGCGACGGCCTCAACACTGCCTGGGCCCGGTTGCACGACGACCTCGTAACATGCCCCCCGTAAGTCTACTCACGGGTATCCGTAAGTGAGGTTTACAGGGTCCGTAAAGTTACTTTACGTCGGTTGCATGAAACCACTTACGCGCTCCCGTAAATTTTTTGGCGCATTAGGATATATACGGGCCCCGTAAGATCCGACAATGCACCGCGGTTTGAAGGTTTCTTTCCGCCTTTTCATTTTAGATCATGTAACGTATATATATATAGCATAGTTATTTGTCTGATATATGTAGTTATGCCTACATTTATATTTATTTCTTAAAAATCCTAAAAGTGTATAGGGGCAGAATAAAGCAAATTATAAGAACAACCTTTTGATGTCTGGAGTAATTTGTTTAGGAATCAAAGATCGTATAGTACCGTACATAATCTCAGAAACCATCGCGTTTCTGGCTCGACTGCTGAACGGAATATGTGCACCACCATAGATCTATCAGTAACAAAGTTCCTGCTAACTTCTTTGTTATGGCGAAGATGAAAAATAGAACAAATGCATTTCATGTCATTGAGGCGGGGGTCACTCCGTAATAAATATCTAACATAGTTTTAGCGAGTTATCGCCGTGGGTGGGTGTTATATTGGGGAGGGGAGCCCTTGCCCTCAGTTGACCCTTTTTATTAGAAAATCAATAACAGTTACCGTCAGTTAGCCATATTCATTTTATATTCATTGAACTTCAGAAATGTTACAAAATAACCAGTATGTCCCTTCTTTCTACTCTACATCTCTTTCTACTCTACATCTTTTTCTACATCCCGTGATTCCATAGAGCAAAAATTAGTTCAACGACCACGGAAAAACTGTGGCTTCGATTTCGCAGAACTTTTAGCAATTTATAGTGATTGTCATGAACAAGTGCCATACTGAATATTATAGAAATCGAACGGGCAGTTATTGTGTTGTTGCCTATGAAGCGCAACGTATTCCAGCCACTACAACGCCCAAACCATCGTTCCGATGAGTCTTACAATTAAATGCAAATCTTTATTTCAATGATACTGTAAAATGCGTCGCCCCGATTTCCTAAACCTTCAGCATTTTATATGATTGTTAAGAGGAATTATCAAGTTAAATTTGATAGCAATCGAATGGGTAGTGACCCCCACCCACTTGCTGACATGCGCGTGAGGTGCACTCATGATATTTGCAACATTGTATCGTTTATTTCTTTATTGACGTCATAGCCATGGATGCACGCACTGACCGGGCGGGCGAACACACTGTCACTGTGTTAAATTTATTTGGGAGCCTATATTTGGCTAAATGTAGGCTAATGACAATGTTAGATCTACAACAAAGATATTAGTACACCAAGGTGTAGGGTAGATCCGTCTAATGTCGGCCGGGTGGAGCAATGTCGGCCGCTTTCTAACCAAGTATCATACAAAGCAAGATATCTTTTATAATAAAAGTTTAAGAGCAAAAACAAATGTGTTTTGTGTTCGTGTTGTTTTATTGCCAACTGCAACAAACAGGGGATTTCCCCAAATAACCGTATGTTTACGTCAGGCACGCGCGAAATTGGAATGTGAATACGTCACGGACTTTGTCCTAATTTCGCGCCCAACTTGTTGAGGTCGTGTATGTCACAGGGTGCATCAAAACATTGCGGTAAGTACCAATTTAAATCATTAATAACTTAAATGATTAAGTTTACATGGTAGATTTTGACCTATACCAATTTATTAATAATATTTATATACATTTTGCAGGGATTAATAAGGGGAATATGTAATTATATATGTGGCCGACTTTACCCCACCTGTATTGTTACAGGTGGGGTAAAGTCGGCCACACCCATATTGGCTATCAATCAAATGGCTAGACATACTAATTACCGGATGGTATGAATATTATACTTGTTGAAAATATTTACTGGACTAAAGTTAAATAAGTGGTGTCTAATTAAATTAACGAAAACTTAAACTAAGCTTATTTATCGCTAAATATTTCATTTATGCTGGTTTCCACATAGACCTAAGCCTAAGTCCTGCAAGTTAGATCTGAAAATATAACACATCTGAACTTGTAAGAACAAAATTCTAAACACAATCTATAAACAATCTTACTTAAAAAATTAGATTAGACTCTGTATCAATTAGATCTACCATAAAATCTGACCTTTCGTATTTCTAGATGGTCAGACGCTACAAGAAAAAAAACGTATTACGGCAATGGTCACAGAATGATTGTCTGACATCTACGTCAATGAGAAGATGGAGGACGTCATTAAGGATCGCCCTGGCGGCGGATGTCAATTTCATATGTTACAGTTGATGCTGATTCGGACACAATCCACTGATTGCAAATCATTTTAGGAGGCAGAATTTGCTTATCATGCCAGATACATCCTTTACTATGTGCTCGCAACTAAATATAATTTAAGTGACAAAATCTTTGCCTACGTTCCTGATTCAAAGGACTCAAATTTCTCCTAAATGAATACGATCACATCTTCCATAACTATTACTTTTAACCACTACAAGCTGTCGGCAATACCAGGCCTCACTTATAAAAAAATAATTATATAGTGTGAATTCTTGCGTACATTACTTCTGACAATATATGCTAATCAGCTCTATATTGTTACATTTTGTGCAAAGAAATGACTAGATTATATATGTAGTTCACATATGCCTCCACATCAAATACATGATTGAATCACCCAGAAATTGTTTCTGATATGTTAGGAGTCATTATTTTTTGGCAGGAGTGGATTTATGAAACAAGGTATAATATCAATCTTCAAAAGATTGTGATAATATTTGTGTACATAGGCTGAACCTTACGATGAGCATGCATCATTATTAATGCAAGTGTCCTGGTGCATTAGCTCATGATTACTATTAATTGAATCATTATTGTATTTACTATTATTGATTTTATTATTATTGATTTTATTATTATTGCAATATGAGCCTTATGTAGGCCTTTCTATGCCTTTTTTTACCCCATTTACCCCACTCATGGTTTATCACATACATGCGCCGATTTCTGTATTTAGAATAAATAAAAATGACGTAAAAACAGATATATATCTAGGTCAATAAAGGTCTTCCCCGGCACAGAGGCTTATTTTTTTCCAGTTGCCACATTGATTTGCCTTCAGAGACTTCTCAAACTGGGACTGGTGAAAAAAGGTGGCCGACATTCGACGGATGTATACTAATATCTTTGGTTACAAGTACAAATGCTATCCCGACTGACCCAGTGGCAGTGGATTCGTCATATGCGTGTATCTGTTTAGACTTGCCCGCTTTGTCGCCTGCCAGCCCGCGGAGGTCAGGTGAATCAGATAGATCTAATGTGGATTAAATCGGGCAATGTAAGTGACAGTCTTATAGCTCTGACATCAGAAAGACGAACACAATGGTTGCAAATGCGGACAGCAACGTATAATTTCGAAAGCAATGTCATTTCATAAGATATTATGCATGTTATGGTCACCTCGACCAGCACCGAGCCGCACTTACATATTTACGAGTGGTCTATCGGCCACGTAAAGTTACGGGCTGGGCGGCCCTCACGTAAAACTTACGCGCCCTTCGTGCAACCCACGTAAAATTTTACGGGTAGCTTACGTGTAGCTTACGGGCCCGTAACTACTTACGGGGTCGTCGTGCAACCGGGCGCTGTACTGTTAGCGGCCGTCTCATGCGTCTCGCATGCGCCCTCCCATCTCAGACGCATGGCCGGAGTGGTGTTAGTGGCCTTCACGCTTGAGAGCACCCTTCTCAGACTCTCTGCATGCGTCTGGGTGGGGAGAAGGCAAGCAGTTGTCTGGGTGGGGAGAAGGCAAGCAGTTGTCTGGGTGGGGAGAAGTCAAGCAGTTGTCTGGGTGTGACAGACGATTCGCGCCTCTCTCCGACGCTTAGCCGGTTTAAAGTAGGCGGCCGCCGCACTCTGGCAATATTCGAACATGCGTCTGGGTGGGGAGGACGTCTGGGTAGGGAGGAGGCAGGCACCCGTCGGGGTTGCCACACAAATTAATGTATGAAAGTTGAAAGACGATTTGTGCTCATAATTGACTTTTATTCTCATCAACTCAAAGACATATATATAAAAAACACAACTATATTTACAACTTGCATGTGGGATAAAACCAACTCTTGGTCCTGGTGACTCGTTTGCCGCCAGCACACGTCAAGTGCGGCCAGACAAGACAACGGTCGGTCACACGCGATGCCCGTCTAACCACTCCTGATCTTGTTGCAGCCGGAGCACATCCAAACAGCAACTTGCCGCTTGGCTTTTAAGTTCGTCCGTGACCAACAGCCACCCATCCCTACTGAAATAGTCCCGCACTTCCTGTAGTTTAACTGTGTCGTCCAGGATCTGATTAGGGATCAGGAACGGTTGGACTTCAACCGTTTCCCCCCTAAGGATGTCGCTGTCCCTGGCGCGTTTGGCCGCAGTTTCTCCGACCAGCCACTTCAGAATCGCAAATTGCCTCTCACAGGCTGGCAGAGGCCAAACGCGTGTTTCTTCTCTTGGTGGGGCCTTCGGAAGGATGCTGAAATGGCGCTTTTCTCACTTGCTATGAGGCTGCGGAGAAGGATAACAAATATGGTATCAAACGGAAACAAAACACGAGAGAAATAATTTACGATCCGCCAACCGCCACAGCAGAAACTAGTACGAACTAATAATATAAGTGAAGAAAGAAGAAATACATGATAAATCTTTCCTTTTTGTATTCACGATCGGCGCACCAGCACATCTCTCTGCATGAACGGCAGATTTAAATGCCGTTGATTTCTATATACGTGAAGAAAGGAGAAACACAGGAAAAAGCTTACATTGATGTTTTCACGATCGGCGCACTGTCAGTATGAACGGCAAATCTAACTAGTCCTCCGACGAATTGCCTCGACCATGACCGCAACTCATGGTTGTTTGTCTCGATCTCGCACTCAGACGCCCAACACCTCCCGCCACCTCACTCAGGCGCCGTCTCTCATTGGATAACATTCGCCCCCCACCTTCCCTCCCCCGGGTAGCGTCGCTACGGGACGCAACCACTGGTAAGATCGTACCCTCTGTTGAACGGTTCGAGTCCTACGGCCTATGCACCTGCAGAAAGCCAGGTTTGGGCGTGACATCATAACATAACGCCAAACGAAGCCTTTATAAATCTTGTTTGTTGACAGTCTTGTTATAGCCCCCCACCTCCACCCCCCCCCCCCCCGCCCTATACATGCTATATGCTGTATACTCAGGGCTATCTTGCAGTGGCTCTTGCCAGAGCTGGCCTAGCCAGTGCGAGCCTGTAAGTGATGAAGTGGCCTGTCGTAATACTGGCTATAGCATATAGACTACACACTGGCACATGCTGTAGGACTTGTGTGTAAATTGTGTGTAAATTACATGCAGTCAGGAAGTGCAAGTGATACGACTAATGGAAGGTAGGTCTAGGTGAAGCGACGGAGCCTTTAAAGGTATTACTGTTATCGACTACCCTATAATATTTTATCTTATAAGGTCAATATGTGCAGTCAAATTTTCCCGCCAATCATCATCTTCATTTATTTCGACCAGGAATCAATACAATACAATATAGCATACAGCAGAATAATAAAAAATAAAAATAAAAAAAAAATATATATATATATATATATATATATATTATTACAAATGCACCCATTGGGGGACGATAGTGCAGCCATCGGGGGACATTGTCCCCCAAAGGCTGACAAGCCATGTCCCCCGTAAGTCAAGTGCCAGTTTCAGAAAGGACGTCGCACAAAAATATAATATAGCACTACGAATTTGGATATAGGTAACCCAAAATGCTGTAGGAACGATTATTTAAAGTTGTCTTCCCTTTTTTTCACCATTAATCGATCTTTTTGAAAACCGTGATATATATAGATCTACGTGCGTTAAAAGGCACCCATTGGGGGACATCACAAAAAGTCAAATTGTGGGCTTGGGTGACATATATGTTTAACTCAAATTTGGACAGTGTGTCGAAGACTGCTTTCTGTCAGTATATATCAGCACAACGAAATAAAGAAAAGATGGCTTCAGTTTGTCCCGAAATATAGCACACTGTCAACGCCATTCTGACGACCGCGTTGGCGCCATTTCGTTGGACGCACTAAAATCCGGAAATTTCACGTTGCAAGTTGCAATCTTACGTCGCAGTCATAAAGTTTAGAGAACAATTTGTTGATAAAAAAGCTGTCATGACTATTGGGGTATCAACTGCGGTTTTGTAATATTAAAGACTAATTTGTTTTGTTTATGAAACAAAGGATGTTGCATAACCTAACTTTTATACAAATAGAAGTGCCAGTTACATGAATGCTAAATCCGTATTTTGGTATCACGCGCCGCTTCAACACATCCGCTTTTCGCAGCAAATCGAAGCGATAGAGTCAACCCTAACTGGTAAGTAAACCCGCGTAAATTCAGAGTTTTCAGTTGAATTAGTAAGGTAATGTCCACTGATACAAGTTCATTGCAACTAAATTTATGTTTCTAGATGCGTGAGAGAAACCATTCACATAGAAATCAGGTTGGATGGAGTGCGAACATTCATAATTCAGTGACCGTGTCAATAAGTTATCGCAATGCAACCTCTCTTCCACCCCCCCCACCCCCACCCCCACTTCTGACTTCTCCTGCGGCTGGCTTTGAGTTAGAGTATGAACTTGCCAGAGATATTTGTTGTCGTTTCTGACCTCATCGCTATTATCGCCCTCACAAGATCGAATACATCCCTATTTTATAAGCTTGCGCGGATCAGTTTAGTGCGAGCCTGTGAGCGATGAAGTGGCCTGTCGTAAGTCAGAAACTGCATAATCACCCGTTGTCTCCCCAAAGCTATTTGCCACTTTCCGCCAAAGTCTAGGCCTAATCTGCCACAAATTTCTCTTTCCATCGTATAGATCGATCTACAGGCTTCTATGCGACTTATTCACGAGATCGTCATGTTGGCAACTGGATACTTTGTCGCTCTAGCAACGCAAGAACGCTGGAGACACATACTGCTGCAAATTCAGTAATAATAATAGTGTGCTGTATATTATTTAGGCCATTTGCTGCATCTAGCATATTTCTTAATCGAAGCTAAGCTTAGTAAATGTAGTATATGTAAATTATAATATATGTTCCGTTGTAGTGAATAACTTTTATTGATATTGAGATTGTATTTGTTTATAAGCACAGTCTTTGAAGCAGACCCATGTAAGCAAAGTGGGTGAGATATATGAGGAGATGAGGAGAAAGTTATTATGATTGAGCTGTATCTTGGTTTACATAATTTGTCAAGGCATGAATGTATAAAGAATTGTATTCATAATGTTATCTAAACTTACACTGCATGGTAAATTTTCGTAATCTAAATTTGATCTGTATTTCTTGTAAATGATAAGCAATATTTGTAATTGTGTATGTATAATCCTAATTTGCCAGTTAATTATACTGTAAACATTGTATTCCCCTGTTAATATACACATTTCCATAAGACAAAATTATTTACATGACAGCTTAAGTCAACACCAAAGCTTGAATCTATGCTACCATGCCACCTTTGATGCTGGCAAATATCTGCAATGTGTTTTGTACACTCTTTGGGGCTCATAGTATACTGAAAAGCTCAGTAAAAAAAACTATATTTGATTCTTTTATATTTGTATCTAATTTATATATTTATTTTTTGAAGGATCTTATCGCACAACAATATGGTTTATGTGGTGACAACTAGAACCATGTTCATGTATAATGGGTTGCTGAGCTTTCTTTTAATTCAGTGTAACTGCATGAATTAATCGTGAACTGTGTTTCTTGTATATGACATATACCGAGTTCTTGGTCTCGTACATTGTAAATATTTATAGATATCTCAGTGTAAGAAATAAACTTTTAGAAACATCTGAATCTGTGTTGTTTCTTTTTTAAATCATAGTTTTGAAATAATTTTAATGTTTGATCTAATTATAATTAAAAATAGTGATTAATATCAGATAGACCAAGAACAAATATTGCGTTGAAGTTTTACCATTTGTAGTTCCACACAGGTTATATGGAGTGTCACAGGTTTTGTGGTACATAATTATACCTGTTTAATTGGACTTCAGTTAACTGGTGATGCACATTTTGTGTTCCCCGGTTCATACACATGTAGAGACTGCTAACACAATGGCTCAATTGATATTTTATTATGCATATTAGTTAGTTTTCAATGTGTAATTGCTTGAGTAATCGATTATTCACACTTAAAATTAACACAGTTATATTTTAACTGCATTCGAATCTGATTAGTTAATTTTTAAATGGTTGAATCTCACCAGTTAATTTTTAAATGGTTGAATCTCAACAGTTAATTTTTAAATGGTTCAATCTCAACAGTTGATTTTTAACTGGTTGAATCTCAACAGTTGATTTTTAACTGTTTTAATTTGAACAGTTGATGCTTGACTGGTTGAATCTGAACAGTATTTTTTGAACTGGTTCATTCTCAACAGTTAGTTTTTAACTGGTTGAACCTCAACTGGTTGAGTCTCAACAGTTACTTTTTAACCATATGAACCTTAGCACAGATAATTTAATTCAACAGGTTGAATCTCCATACAGTTAAATTTCCAGTACAAATCTATGACATGTTGCAGGGCTAATTCTGCTGGATGTCGTTGAACGGGGAGCGGTGCACGAGTACATGAGCCTGGTGGGTGCAAAGATGGGGGTGGGGGAGCAGGGACCAGGAGAGTATGAGTCAGATGGGTGTTAGGACGGGGGGAGCGGCAGGGGCCAGGGGAGCATAAGTTTGGTGGTTGTGAGAACGGGGGGGCAGGGGCCAGGAGCGCAGGAGTCTGGTGGGTGTTAGGACGGGGGGAGGGACAGGGGCCAGGAAGACATGAGTGGTGGGTGTTTGCAAGGGGAGCGGGCGAGCATGAGGCTGGTGGATGTTAGGAGGGGGCCAGGGGCCAGAATAGCCGGTGGGTGTCAGGACAGTGGGTGGGTAACAGCCAGGAGAGTATCAGTCTGGCGGGTGTCGGGAAGGGTAGAGGGGCAGGCCAGGAAAGCATCTGTCTGGTCGCCGTCGGTGGGGATGGAGGGGGGTAGAAGAGCATGAGTGGCGGATGTCGTTGGGCGGGGGGCGGTGCACGAGTGCATGAGCCTGGTGGGTGTTAAGAGGGGGGGAGGGGGTAGGGGCCAGGAGAGCATGGTGCTGATGGGTGTTAGGAGTGGAGGGGAGGGGGCAGGAGAGCATGAGTGATGGGCGTTAGGGCTAGGCATGGGCCCGGAGAGCAGGAGTCTGGGGCTGTCGGTGGAGATGGAGGGGGGTAGAAGAGCATGAGTGGCGGATGTCGTTGGGCGGGGGGCGGGACGGGCAAAAATCTGACAGGGCCCGTCTACAGCCACAGAGCCAAGCAAGCTTGTGACCGCGGAACGCCTTGGGCTGCTGTCTAACCGCATCTCTGTGAAACAGACTAAGCAACACTCACCGCCAAATCCAATATTTTTTAACTCCATAGATGTTATGTTACTGGGTAGCACCGTTGATATCTTTAAACAGACCCGATGTTCCATGACCTGTCCATCTTTTTCCACACAACAAATTTCGAATCGCCCCCTCACTCGCCGCTAGGCTCTTCCACAGCCCCACCTCCGCTCGCTCCATGTGAGGCTGTAAACGGCTAATCTAAGGTTGGCAGGGATTGGTCAACGCGCTCTGCCTGTTTCGAATATTCTCATTGGCTGTGCTAACTTTAGCTCAGCGGGTGCATCATGGCCGCCCTTGACAAAGTTTTGGAGAAAGTGAAAGAGTTTTGGCTGAAATAAGATTTAAACTTGCTCCTAAAATAGTTTTAACGCATATAAACGAAACAACCAGGAAAGAAAAGCAGACGCATGGCTATTTAGGAAAAAAATAATGTGATTGTAGGCGGAAATACGTGGAAGAATCCTCCGATCAGGCGGACGTTTCGCGAAAATCGAGAATGTTTACTTTCCAGTTCAGCGGGGGGGGGGGGGGGGGGCTGATCAGCTGATGCCTTCAGTGACCGCCCAAGAGAAATGACAGTGGTGTCACTGTCAATTCGGTTATACAACAGCGAAGAAATAAGCTGGCAGAAGTAACATCTATGCTGGAAATTGCAGGTAAGTTTCAGTTATATTTAATTCTTTATGTTTTCATTACATATGATTATCAGTATATAAGCTAGCTTCATTAGGTATACAGATGCAATTAAATGCCTTTGATTAATTTGTGGCAAATTTTGCATTTTAAATTAATGATGTTTTTTATGCAGCTGTAATATCAGTGGTGTGTCAATATAAAAGAGCCAGCATATGATTTTACCTCTCCCCATCATACCCAACAATCATAAAAATTATTGCAACAATTTAATAAACTTATCTGTGTTTTTGTCTTTTAGATGCATGAAGAGCTATGCTGCAGATATTTGCAGACCTCCAGACAATATTCATTTGCCAAATGCTATTGAGGCATTTAGAATAGGTGTGGATATTTATATATTCCTGTTATTTATTACTTGAAGGGTTTTAGCCTTAAATAATCATGTTTATTCCTTAATTCTTATCTAAATTCGGTAGTGTTATAATCTATTTCTGGTAAAGTCTCTGTGTAAGGACTTCATATGTACATGACATGCACATAACCACATGACTGAAGTGTATAAAACATGTTATTATTGTCATTTATGTGAAGTACAATTAAGCATGATTTTTAAGCAACTGATTGAGCAATATGACATATGAGCCATATGAGCAGATTATGGCTCTGTATAGTAAACTCAGATGATCAAGTGTTAAGCAGCAAGTATTACTTTTTTCACCTGGGTAATTTACTTTGTCTGAGAGAATTGTACATAGTTGTCTGCTCTACTTAGATACCTTTGTTTATTCATACACTGCATCTCCAAAACTCCCATGATGAGAGCTTCGCCCAGTACCTTATTACATATAATCATGTATCAAATTTATGATCAATCTGTGAAACCCCTAATATATAAAAGTTACTTTTATATTCACAGCATATTGTCAAGAGGCTGGTTGAGGCACTGGACTATTGAACACATGGGGGAGAACCAACTCATGTTAACCCTTCAGTGTTACTTTTTCGTGAGAGGTTAAACTTGCAAAAATGGTGCTTTGTCAAGACCAGGACACCACATCTGGAGCCATCACAGGATGCTGTTTCATGACTATCACAGTGAAGCACAGTTCAAATGCATGCTAATGCAAGATTTTGAAATGAAATAAGCCAGGGATTTGTTGGAATTATGAGCTGGGTCATTATGAAAACTTGGTAGCCATTGTTGATTTACATCAATCCTACCTAAGAATAATTAGACGAAATGTTTTTCATTTAGTTTCATGAAATAATACTTATTAATGCTTTCAATAAAATGTGTTTGTCATTCTTCAATCGAATTTGGCTGATGTTTTGTTAATATAATTTTGTTCTTCACGCACACATATAAATCTCCTGAACCCCTGAAACTTCAAGAGGAATTTCTGCAGCACAAAATACCTTTCTAATTACCAGTATTCCCAGGGGAACAGATATATTCCATGTTATACGTGCAGCGCACTTTTTTTGCTGCAAAACTATCCAATAATGTTCTCAGGCAGTCTCATCTTTATGTATATATGTAGTTACAGTTATAACTGTTATAAAAAGAAATTTATAATCTATTTTATTTTATTATAATTTTTACTCTTTAAAGCAAATACCGGTATCTAGTACTTAAAACTTCCTGTTGATGATTTATTTGATATTTGAGGCTTAAGTTAATGTCTGGTAGACTTAACTTAATTATTATGAATGTGTGTGACGATGAAATGTTAACTCCCTAGATTCTTTTTCTAAGTGAAGAGAAGCCTGCATAAACATGTACATAACTGTTAATGAACCTGTAATTTTATCCGCTACAGAACTATAATAGCTTTTTTCTCTAATCAAAACCTATAACTTTCACCAAATAACATAATACAAATTTCTATTTCACCAAAAGATAAAATCACCTAAACAAAAAAAAGTTTTTCACTATAAGATGCAGCATGTGAGAGGAGTGATACAGTAAAATGTTTATTGATTACTTTTAAACATTTAACTGTAATAATGTGCAAAAAAATATAATATGACAGGCTTATAATTATGATGACACATAATCTATGATAATACTTAAAATGATACTTATTAGAGTAAAATATTAATTTAATAGGTTGATGCAGATAATTTTATATTGATTTTTATGACATGAATGTTGCTGAACAATCAAAGTTTACATGACCAATGTTGAAAAAAAAACAGGTGACCCATTATAGCTGTAAAAGGGGCATACCATTTGATTGCAGGAGGTAGGGTGGGGGGCATGTTTGTAAGCTTATTAGGCCTCCCTCTAAGCAGCATGTATGCCGTGATGTAACAACACCATGTGACCTTAGAGCCAGGTAAGGCTTTTAGCAGGACAGATATTATTATGATATATATATTATAAATGTATATAGTGATGGAAGAAATTTTTCACCACATTAATTCCAACTTCCAACAGGAAGATACTGCTAAGATCAGGGGCGGAACAAGAGGTGGGGTCAGGGGGGTTGAAACCAATCCCCCCCCCCCTCCCTTGGGAACTTGAACATACACTGTCAAAGTCGGGTTCTTCGAGTACCCCCCCCCCCACCCCGGCCGCAAGTTTTTAGAGAGCGCCCCCCCACCCCACTCCCTTTTCCAAATTCCTTGATCCGCCCCCGACTGATTTAATGCCGTTTTTAAATAGTTGTGCAGTTAAAGAATACAGAGATCTAAATTCACTGGCATCGTAAAGTGACAGAGGGAGGGGCGGGCGGTATTGGGCCACATAGTCGCACCCCCACCCCCTCCCTCACCCCTAGTCCTGAAAGGAGTCCCTTTGACTTGGAGGCCTCGCACGATACGGAGACGAGAGCCCGCTCCGGCGCGGCCCACAGCGTAATAGCCAGGGGGGGGGGGGGGGGTCATGCAACGGGGCTACCCCATTTACCCTCTTTCCGTCGCTTTACAGTGCCTATATAGCTGTGACTAGATTTTAGACATCAACATTTTGGACATTACAACTCTTTGCATGCAAAATAGATCGACTTCTAGATTTGAAGTTTAAAGTGAAACAAAACCATCGCCCCCTCTCGCCCTTGGGATCAAATGGCCCGTCCCTTAGGCTCAGTGACTTTCCGACAGATTTTTGCCGGGTTGGTACCTGCGCCAGTAAACTGCCAATGAAGCTGACTGCAAAATTCCAAAAAATGAAGAAACTATGTCTTGTCATGATCAAAAAGTGATACCAAAACATCAAAACTATCTTGTTTTACCTTTATCGTGTAGTGTAATGACGCATTATTGTGTTCTTACGCCATGCACTACACAGCTTTGCATGGGAATGGTTATGTCGACCACTTGCTCTCGCCATCTTGGTTGGTGAGATGCCGCGGAGGCTGATGGGATTTTTGTGACGTCACTGTACGGAATTCCGTACAGTGAATTTAGCCGTTTACAGACCCAATCTGAGTGAGCTTGCCACGCAGCGGGGGGCTGTGGAGGAGACTAACTCGCCGCTCGTCTTGGCGGAAGTTGTAAACTGCTCGCGTCGCGCGCAGAGCCAGAGCGAATATCGTCAACAATCACACGTGGACCTGCAGCCATGGTGGGGGGGTGTGGGGGGGGCAGGCATTGGCTGACGGCGTGATCAAGGATTTTCATGAATCGTGAATTGAGCCTTTTAATATTAAATAACCGTGAATCGGGAAATCGTCAATTTTGTATCATGCTTGCTTTTTACGGCCTTTGATTGTACGCGGGGAATTCTCCTTTTTTATCGTGGCCTGGGAATAAAGAAATTAATTTTTCGTGATCTGGGAACACGACGCCGCCTTGCTAAACGTAAATACAATGTACGTAAAAATAAGTGACAAGCCAGCACGAAATCACAACCCCCTAAAGCTGATGCTTTATCATTAATGTGTCCGAAGAATATCTGCAAATCCATAAATTTAATGTTTGTTCCTCACTTTTTTTCCTTTTCCAAAGATAAAGTTAAGTCTCCCGAAGTTAATGGTCCGGCCTTTACCATAAAGGTCAAGGTCGCCAATGGAGAGGTCCATGGAGACAGTGGAGCAATCAAGGACGATAATGGAGAAGTCAGCATCGATTTGTCCCCAATCGTCCCAGTCAAACTACCGTTTGGGGTAGACATCATATGGCCACGTCCCGGAGCCCTGTGGCCCAGTCAGGACAAGGTCGACAAGATCATGGCTCTCGGTGTCAACCTCGTGGCCAGGTCAGATTTCTACTGGATGTTGACCTTCTCGCACTCGGAGAAGATCCTGATGGACGGACTGGATGCCGACGGAGGCTGTAGGAAGCAGTGTCACCGCATCATGAAGAAGATCAACTCGGACGTCTGGTGCAACACAACCAAGAAAGTCATCGATTCCTACGTCCTTAAGGTAAGCCAACAATTATCATTCTTATAAGTCCAGGGGTCCAGTTGGGTTAAAGGTCAACTGTTATCATGTATCACTGTTAGATACATTTCTTAATCTAAATATTCCCTCTAGAGCACCCCCCTACCCCACAGATGTTTGGATAGTTAACCCCTCCCTCCCCCAACATTACCTCATCCCTCCCATCTCGCCTCACATCCTTGGTACATGATCGTCCGATTTATGGAGCGCTCACTCTAACCAAAGTGGATGAACCCCGTACCTCTGTCCCCAGCCCTTCTCCCGGCCCCGTCCCCTTCTCGCAAGCTTGGCACCGCCCTTTCCGGTGTGACATGCGGACGTGTCCCCACAACCCTATCTGTCTCCCTTATATACAAACCCTCACCGTCCCGTGTGGCATTATGACCGGCACAAGATAGTAATGATGCACGGCGGGGGGGGGGGGGGGCGATTCCACATTCCACACTGGATATGCATTATATTAACTGATGGGCTGTAGTTTATTGGTTTTCGCGTTCAGACTGTTTGGCTCGAGGAGATAGAGAAGTTCATAACACAGGCTGATAATTGCTATATGAACAGTTTTAACTGGTGTGTTAATTGTTGTTTATTCGATGTCTCGTTTCAAGACAGTATGGCTGGAGGAGTTGACGACACACCCGCACACGGAGGACTGGACGCAAGACAAACTGGGTGAGCGGTTCATGACGATGACACATCGCCTGTTGCGTGCCATAGACAGCATGTATCTACCCATGTACTTCAACCCAAACGTCAATGTGATGAAGAATAAAGACCCCACCGAGCTGAAGAGCGTCAGAGAAAAGATCAAAACTTTTTTTAAAGACCCGCAGATATTAACTCCCTAAAACTGGGGGAATAGGGGACTGAACCTCGGTGAAGCACAGACGTGTCCGGTCGTTCTTCCATTCACGTTAGGGTGAATCATTTGTTTCAGCATAGCTTACATATAACTTACGCCTTCTATGTACTTCCATAGAAAATCGGAATATTTCTCTGTCCAGTTTGTGTATTGCAAACAGATTCCAGAAGGGTGCCCTTATTATGACGAAAATTCGTCATATGTCAGTTGGTCGTGTTTGTTTGTTCGTTTTTTGGTATGTCTGTTTCACTAAAAAACGGGAAGTCGTCTTGTGACCCAACGGCTGCATACATCGGTTTGCAGTCTTCAGTATCTAATAGCTAGGCTATAGGGCTATACCAAACTCGTCACCCAGGTTAAAAGGTCAAAGGTCAAGGTCACGCTTATATCTCCGTTAATATTGACGCTACAGATCTCTGGTCAGTTTCAAGATATGCTAGCATTCAAGGCGCAATTTTCGGGTATTGTTCACTTTTTGATGCGTATTACTCATTTTCGAGTGAAATGAGGTAATAAGTTTTGCGGAAAACGCACTAAATGACCTCTGTCAGTTTTCTCGCTTTTGGGCACATTTGCCATCAAGCTATCGCTATGATGTTCTAATATGCCATAGAAATATAAATTGAGATGAGTTGTGTTGAATCTTAGAGTTTTCTGATGCGTCACGTGACGTCACCATGACGTCACTTTTGGTACTTAAAAAAAATCGTCAAAAATCAGAAACAAATCTTAAAAATTAGAAAGTAGCATCATATTGTAGGAAATGTAGTTCCTCGTATAGCTGCAAGCTAAAAACAATATGTTCCTATCTTACTTCCGGTTCCAGGGCCGACGGCATTTCTCTATGGGACTTCCCATGTTACAGCGCTGTATCTTCAGGCTGGGGAAACTGTTTTCTCGTGTATTTCACAAGTGCTTCCATCAAGGCACACTGGGATTTTTTCCTTAGTTAAACATGATATATAGTAGCCTAAGTGCTTACCGCATGCGATTGGATCAAATAGTGACGTCACACGATTTTTTTGAAATTTGGCCAATGGTGAAAGATACGGCTTTTTGGTGTTAGCAGAGGCTCCCACAGGCGTCCTATTCAAGCCATGACTCAATGCTTGCAGCTGCAGATGGATAATACTAAGCTGAGTCATAATCTATCCACATGGTTCCATAGTCATATTACTTTTTGGTATATAGTCAAAATCGTTTAACATGGGATCCTATGGGGAAAAATGAACTTGAGTGAATATGACCTACTTCCGCTCAAGCTATTTCAGTCTCCTTCACCACACAGTGAGGTAATATCACCTTAAAGCAAGTTATAAGAAAAACACGGTGATCTTTGTATTACTTTTTGTTTCCATGGCAACGAAGCCACTGGCCTAATGATAAACATACAGATTCTTGCCATTGAAAGAAAAATCGTCAAAAATCAGATAAAAATGCTAAAATTGCAAACTGTTCGCCAACTAGTTGCCAATAAGCATCTACAGATCACTTAATGCTTCAATCAGGCGAATGTTGCTCAGTTATGGCGCTAGAGCGCTTCAAAGTGGGACGACACCTTTGCGGGGCTACCAATGATGAGTGAATGGAGATTGTGTCCATCTTGAAAACAACGTCAAAATTAAGAAAAACATGCCAGAGCTGTGATCTGTACGCCAAATGGTAGGGACCATTGTTCTTCAGAGAACTAGTGAAAGAAATAAATGAGTTGCTATATCACTTCGCCTGCAGTGTTCTTTGTTCTTGACCTAGGTCTCCGTGTCTCCGCAATGATGAACTAATGCAACTTTTGGCCATTTCGTCAAGCCATAGCTGAAGGACTATTCTTTCTATCGCCTAGCTCTTTAATCGAATAAGTTGTGGCAGTAAACCTTGGCGTATTGCCACTTGGACGTTGTCGTGCATCACGTCATAACCACACTATGACGTCATGACGTCACACTTCTTACGTAAGCTATTACTCAGCAATTATAAGGTATGGCGACCTTCGGGTCGCTTGACGTTGCAGGTCGTGTTCAGGGACAGTTTGTGCCGTGTGTAACTCTTTTGGCGCAGGGGATAAGTATGGGTCAAAAATGACTTCATAGCTAACGTGCTCTTACGAAATGTTGGGTTTGCTTTATTTTCAGCCACTTTGGCAATAGCTGTCACAACCCGAGTTGATAAGTAGGCATATTAAAAAAATAAAAGCCATCTTGAGCATTTTTGCGAACGTCAAATGACGTCATGTCACGTCACGATGAGGTATTATTAGATAAAACGTTAAATTCGTAGCGCCATTCATAATGAGTCAAGCAATCGCTCTTGAGAACAAAATTTCATGTTCACTTAAGAACGTCGTCTTCAGAGACACCTTATGGCGAGGGGGCTAATTGTGCGTCAACGTCATAGCTTACGTGCTCCTATGAAAGTTTGGGCCTGCTTGATGTTTATGGAATTTGGCAATAGCTACCATCACCCATAAGTTCATGAGTTCACCCATGATTTCGTAAGTAGATATATTTAACAAAATAGAAGCCCTCGTGAATATTGTCGTTATCGTCAAATGAAGTTCGTGAAGTCACGAAGACATAATAAATAAAAGGTAGGAAAGTACCGTTAATATTGCTTCAAGGGAAGCGCTTTTGGCTTCAAACTGGATGTCCATTTAAGATCCGCCTACAGTCCCACACTGCCTGTCGAAGGCAACATTTAGCCCAAATTGCCCCTATAAGGCCCTTTAGTAGACATTGGCCCTGATGATTCGTAACGTCGCCATTAATACAGCTTCCAAATTTACTTATGGATTTTCGTCCTCGACCTATGGTCGAATATCTCTTGTTTGTTTATTGAACAATTGCTGCGAAATGTACACCGTTAGACTATCTCTTGTTTCAAAAAAGATAAAATTAATTTATTAACGTTAAGATCCATCTCGTTAAGTCAGTGGATGTCTTGTCATATAAATTAGGTAGATTAGGAATGCAAATTAATTACTTTCCTTACGCCCTAATATTTTATGTTAATCGCTTTTCCTTCAAGTTTCTCTGTTCGCTTGCAAGGCATATTCAACCATAACATACCATATCTAGATCGAAAGCAGTTTTGGTGGAGCTCTTGTTGCAAGGACGCTTTCTTTAAATGAAATATATTGAGAACTTTGTTACAATAAACTGATCAAAAGATTACTGCATATTGTGAAGCTATTATATGTCTAACTGAGCTGCGACCATTTTGTTTAATCTGCGGGCAGCTGTAACACTAATGCACAACACCAACACGTATGTACATGAAATGGTGATAAAGGCGGTAGATCGTGGGTTCCATTACTCCGCCCCCCCACCCCCCCTCCCCCATACTCCCCATCTCCACCCCACTCCTCTCTCACTCCAAACAATATGGGCTTATCACCGCGCATCCGACCGACGGGCGATGGCTTATCACTAACTCACTGATCACTAATCATGTTTGTGACGCGCTTCTTTGATTAACTAATTTTATTTGTCTAGCCTTAATTCTGTCTTGGCCTAACTATGAAGCCTCGTTTTTGAATAGTCAATAGTTAGCAAAAACGGTAAACAAACGTTTTTGACAGTCAACATCAGAAGAACTTCAATAGCTTCCGACAAGCCAGCATTTTAAAGCATTTTAGCTGATAATTACTGTCTTGTTTCTCTTGTTTCCAATGTGTAACTGTTAAAACTGCTTGTCTCAACTGTTATTCTCGATATTTTAAGTTGTCTTCGTAGCTAATTGCGATCAATATGTAAAATTATGGTATTGCTAGGGACTCATGTATGACACGCCACATCAGCCATATTAATGTTGAATGTGTATCGAGCGCCGAGTGCGTTGACTGCTTATCCTATTTTATATTTGCTTGTATTCACACAAATTGCACTTCAAGAACTAGTTGTGATTACCAGTTAAAATAACGAACTGATATAATGTTTATTTGCTATAGTTGCAGTATACAGCAAGGACATAACCAACCGTCATATTAACATTAAATTTCAATAAACAAACTGCTAGGAGTCTGCTATGAGAGGCCGTAATGGGATTTCGGGTTTCTCTGTTCGCGTTCAACTCGTTTTCAAAGTAACATACCATATCTAAATCCAATGTAGCTTTCGAGTTCTTGTCTCAAAGACGCGTTCTTTAAAGGAAACTTATTGAATGTATATATGTGCTATGTTACAATAAACCGATAAGACGATTATTGTAAATCAGTCTAGTAAATGTCTAACTGGGCTGCGACTATTTTGTTTAATCTGCGGGAAACTGTTCTTATGTGTTCTCACCAGCATAATATTAGCGCAGCAATTGTAACACTGATCACAGCCAAGAGTGGATAATGGGCGATAAAGTGTTGGTCCATAAGGTATAATTTGCCATTAAGTGATTATGTCAGTTTATTTAACGGCTTACACATGTGATATCCTCTATCCATATATGTAACTGAATAAAGTGTTCACACCTGCTGCGGATTTCACGAACGCAGTTTAGCCAGATACGGGGCTTAATCGGCTAAAGTTATCATGTAAATGATGAGCGATTTTAGTCGACTAAGCCCGTAGGCGGCTAAATATAGAGCACACGTATTTCCTCAAAAACGCGTCGTCATAATGCGCCCATGTGCGCTCCGAAACCGATCCAATATCCCATCTGCGCCCATCAAGAATTGGTGAACAATAGGGCATGCAAGTCAATCTCGTTTTATGTGTGCTATACCTTACGAGGTCATATAGGGCGATACAGTTCTCGCGATCGGGCCGCGAGAGTTCTGTTTTGGGACAAACAAACACGCGTAATCTATGTTGAAGTATAGGCAGCTATAAGTCAATTTCTTTCCAGGTTTATTCTAAAGACTGAGTATCATTTCACTAAACATGGCTATGGGAGGTATACGTTAAAATATTGGGAGGCGATGAAACGCAAAACTTTGAGAATATAGAAGGAAAAATTCGTTTTGAAAACACCGGAACGAAAAAAATAGCGTTCTAAACTTAGCTCTGCACCCGGGCTTTCGCGAGTTCCTCAAACAGCGAGTGACGTCTCTAAGTTTCACCTGCCTCCTCGATAACAAAAATGGCGAGAGCATGGTAAAGGTAAAGTAAGACCAGTTGGATGTTTTCGTATCACTTTTGGATCACAAAAAGAGAAGTTCTTTCACCGGGAGAGAATCCGTGTGACGTCATAGAGAGTCGTTTTCGTAGGAAATGCAAAAAAACGTTAGTTTCTCATCCGTGGTGTCCCGTTGTAACAAACATTCGTCATTGTGATGGCGCAAATGAATGAAAATATGTCTATCCGTTTTGTGCAGCTATATTTCTTAAATATACTTAATCATATCGCTAGGGCTTCCGCAATGGACCCAGCCCTCGGCGCCTGGATCTTGCGCAGGTAGTCTGGTTCTCTCTCTTTGGGTAACATACATGTCACGCCTACGTCACAGATAGTCAGGATACCAGTGTGCGCAGAGATTCTAAACTTGTTCCGAACACATGCTTCGTTTGCTTGTCCCCAAAATGAGTAAACCGGAAGACTAGGCGAACGAGACTTTATAGCCCTATTTAGGAAACACCGACGTTATATGTGACCTTAATTTTTCGCTGCGCAGCTCACTCGCTCCCTGTTTGGCGGATCAGAAAGCTGTCATACTAGTCACGATTTGGGACGTGGAACCAGGCAAACGCGGCGAGAAAAGGGTGAGCCCCTTTATGGACCTGTATGCAACTCAAATAGGCACCTGCTAACTATCTAGTTACAATATATTGGTGGAAGACCTTTTGAACTTGTATTTTTCCATATCATTAACTGCGGTCAGTAAACTTGGCGCACTGCAGCCCCCTGAATACCCGATATTTGCGCTGACCTGACTGTTGCCGATGGCCGCATGAAAGATGACAAAAAAACATAATTAGCGGTAATGGAGAAACGGCTTTTGTCTTTGATAGATCAATATCCAATGTTTGTTAGCATCATACTAGATCTACATAGATCTAAGCTTATGATCAATAAATATTTAAGGTACATATTTTTTAATCTATGATCAATTCTGTTTCAATTTGTCATTTTTTTTAGTTTTTTGATACTATTTGAGTTTCTTGCAAGTAAAAAGTCAAGTGACCATACCAATAAAACATTGCAAAGTATGTAAATATGAATTAAATAAGAGTACAAATACGTAATTGCAAAAGTCAACTAAATCTATGATAAAGTGAAAAAGTTCACGGACTACATAAAACCATAGAAAAGAGCACTATTCAAGTAAAATTTATGACTTTGCGAATATGTCCTGAATAATGTTTGTCATCACGGACAGTAGAAAGTTGAGGATTATTATAGCCTATTGAACTGTAACGTCACTAATTTTAAATGTCGTAAACTGATTTTTTCAAATAATGGAACACATTATATTATATGCTATAGCAGTAGCCGAAAAGAAGTCTGAAAAAGTTATGGTACGACATGGATTTATGTATTACGACACACATAATTTATTAACAAAGCAACATGTCTTGGTGCTCGTCATAACCGTAGTAAAATGTAGGAGAAAGAGCTAACAGTGACAATTTGAATTTTTTTGTCAAAATACCAATCAAAACTATATGAAAGAACTGAAGTCATTTGGAAATATATGGTAATTTAGAAACATGTTGTCAACACAGTACATTTACGGCATTGTTCATTTGAAATTTGACTATTTAAATTCCAGTTGCATTGATGATTGAAAAACGGAAATTTTGACCGTGATGGCTGTCCATAGTTGTCACCCGATCACTCCAAATCAGTGTAAACATTGGCGAATCATCTAACTATTGGGCGCGAAGTTTACTGATCGTGGCCAGTATTACGAAAAATTACAAGTTCAAATATCTACCAATATATTGACACTAAAAAGTTAGCAGCTCTTTATTTAAAACGCACGAAAGACGAATATTGCGAGACGAGACGCGTCTCCAATCTGCCAGGCCGGGAGTAGACCCCGCGAGAACCGACATGCCCTATTGGGGGCAGAATTTGCCTTATGCACATGTTGGGAATTCCCGTACGAGAACGAGGTTATACCTGCAAGTTATATTATTTAACATATGAATATTAAGACCTAGACCATCACTCGAAACCGCCCCCCCCCCCCCCACCTAATTTACTTATCTGTTTGGTGGAGGATAACAGGTCCATATGTTGATATGTCCATTGAAAAGTTAGGAACAAAAGTTAAATTAAAAGTTAACGATGCTTTTATTACGCATTTTGCAAAGAATGGTTGCTCGAGTTAAAACAGCCGCATTTGAAACGCAAAACATAACGTTAAAGGCCGCGTCGCTCAGTCGGTAGAGCGTTTGCCTCTCGATAGTATTTAAGGTCGTGCCTTCAATTCCCGACGGGTGCAATTATTTGTTCACTCTACTTTGGGCAACAGCCACATTCTCTTGTGAACTGTGGTCATCCTCCCTACGGACATCACTGTATTAGTCTTGTGAATCTAACGGTTAGTTCACGCGGCGCCATTCGTTGGTTCATTCAAGACTCATTCCATATGCTCAATCGTTTACTTATCTCAAAACTTGAAACTGTTAGTCAAGAATGGTGGATATATCTTTTCTGAAATACCGTGCCAGCTGGGTTGTGGAAGAGAAGGACGCTGGGGAGAGGGGGAGGGGTAATATGGTGAAGAATTATTGCCATATTGGTCCCTTCATGAAATAAAATATGTCCATAATTCCATTTACACAGCACAATTACCTCCCCATGTTCCGATTATTACAAACCGGGAGTAATATCATACTGCGGGATTTATTAATGCTGGTCTGCACAAGTTTTCCCGTATCTATCATATGGGTAGGCCTAATCATGGCAAAAAGTGTTCGGGTCATAAAAATCTCAATACTCAAAATAAATACTCACAATCAAAAAAAAATAGTAGATTATAGACTGATATGTTAAAGCAAAAGGATCCTAGCTAACGTGGAAAGCGAGTTAAAATTTAAGGGGAGCTTCCATGTGAATTAACCCTCGTTGCATGCCGCGGAAAATACCCCACTTTTTCAAATATACTCGCTCCAAAAGACCCTCCTTTTCACATGTACGTGCTCCAGAACACACACACACCCTTCTGTCATTTGATTACTGAAAACACCCGTGAGCTATTTCGCAGCGACTTTGCAGCAGTGTTTCCATTTAGCATTCAGGCGTTGAGCGAGTTACGCAGCTTGTGTTTGCAGACACAACCTCGTTTTGGCGTTAATATGACGATTCTGTGAATAAAGTGAATAATGCAATACTGAATACATCGCAACGCCTCTTTCGTTCTGGAGCCATCGCCAGTACGAGTGCGAATCAGTCTCTCTTCGTCTTACTCCGCTAGTCGGCTACGCTAAGGATGTTGTCGTACGCTAAGTTTCCTGGGTGGTAAAACCCAATTTCTCCCGCAAAATTCCTGCTTTAGCGGCAGAAACCTGCTACTTGATTATGATACAAACGGCTTGACATAGACTTCTTGAACATGTTGACGTTTTTGTTTGAGCCTATGATGGAGTTTGCCTGCGCCTCGTGCTGTTCGTCAGGGCAATGAGCGATATAATGTAACGATTGCGCAAGTTCCTAATTTGCGTATATTACTGCAAGGAAACGATCTCCAAACCGCTCGACCACGGACTGCCGCGTCTTCATTGGACGTGATTGGTTTAGAGAAGATATCTCCCGCAACACCTACCCATGGCGCACGGTATGACCCACAGGCCCGGCGGAGGCACTTCCATACCAAATACATAAATTCTGGCACAATGTGGGACATTTTGCGTCCTAGAAATAGCGAAAATCTGGGAGGCATGTGTGTAATATATAGGTCCACGTGGGTGAACATACTCAAAATAAAATATCGCTGTATTGACCAAATTCAAGTCAAATTATCAACTCATAATGGCTACTAATTTTTGCAGCTGATGACAAACAAAATCCGTGACATTATACTAAAACACACTTAGTTGTTTTGTGTATCAAGCTATGCAACATAGAAAACTGCTTCTCCTTAATTGTTAGTGTATGTATTTTCAACAGGAGCCGGATGTCGCACGGTACAATAAACTATTCTGATAATGACGAACCATGATTACCTAGAACAGGAGCTTCTAGGTAGGCCTAACTGTGTTGGTGCCTGTGAATACCTCACTCGTTAACCTGGCAACATTGGAGAAATTTCTAATCGACAATTGTGCCATATATCCAGGTATTAACAGATATGTATTCTCCGGCTCATTAATTTTAGTTAATAAAAATGGTAAAATGCGCATCATAATCAGCTTTATTGCAATAGTAAATGGAGATTGCTTGAGTTCCGAGCCACAAAGACGTTCATCGGACGGACTCCATCCGCCATTTTCAAGCGATGATATGAAGTTTCAACAATTTTAGATGGAAAGCGAGCAGGGCATCGTGAGAGCGATCTAAAATACAAACTGTTAATCATCCTTAATAAGTAACGCCGCACTCACAGTTATGTGTATTTAGCATTGCATAAACGACGCATCAGCTTTATTTATGCACTACGATATATCAAAATAGTTCCATCAACTCAAAGTGCAGGATAATTCGGAGAGATCAGCTTTACATACGACGCCTTAGCGAACACACATCTCAGAGGACGCTGATAAAACTATAATAGGGGTAAATTAGAACATTGTATTACAATTTCATTAATAATGAAGCGTGTGCTCTTGCTACGACAAGACACCGTCGGGGTAGAGACAACACGGTGATAGAAGGGTGACACCACCCATGTTTCGAAGCTATAAGTTCCCGCACTGTGCTATTTTCGAACTAGCTGATCTCGGTATCTAAACAACAGTACAAAACGCAACGCTGATCGGCAGGATGGATGAGGGGAAAAAAACCGCATAAATTCCATATATATATATATATATTTGGCACATATATTGTGCAAGTATTCTGACTGAAGCATGCGATTCCAGCATGAGGGTGGTGAGCTTGCGACAGGCCGGTGCCATGGCCAGTCAAGTAAATCAAGGCATAAGACTCCGGACGTGTTCCAGAAATCGTTTTCTTTCACTAAACACATATTCCAGCAAACAGCTTATCACCGCTGGAATAATCTTCTATTACTATATGTTTACGATTTGAAAAGCGCCTCACATGCATGGCGTCTATGTATATGCTGGTGCAATGACCTGGATCGAAACCTTTACCTCTCGGATCTAGGCGGCGGTTTCGGCGTCAGTGATTTGCGATTCATTTCAGTGAAAATCCGGGAATAAACTGTAGCCTACTACTCACGATTCGCTAAGAATCACGTCACAAATATGACATTCACAGAGCAAAATCAATGCGAGTTACGCGGGTTAAGAACAAACAGTTGACTTTACGTGGATGATGGCACACGAGAAACAACCACTAGCTAGCTAGGGGTATCTTCAGCTGTTCTACAGCGAGTGAGCAGAATGACACAATCATCTGTTATGTACACAGATCTCTGTGCATAGGAGTGTTCCGTAATCAATTGTGAGTAGTAGGCCTATGTATACAAACGTGCCATATATACCAAAAGGTGTTTCTTCTAACGAAAAAAATCCAGCTTTACCGATTTTGGGCCTAAACAGACTCACGCAAACACAGGCCATAGATTTGCAATGTAAGTTTCTAGCATGAATTTACATCTGTTATGATGTATCGATGATGTTATATTGCTCGACCCGCCTTACCACCAACGGGAAGTCATAAGCTAACGCTACCGCCTCTTAACAAGCCATATATTCTACACGCTGTACACACCTTATCTAAGGCTCACTGTTAGTGATCCATCTCTCTCTTCTGCTGCTTACTACATCTAATTGTAGAGCGAGTGATTTATCGTCTTATTTTCCTCAACTCTGGCTAATCTGTGGAAATTTAGCTAATTCCAATGTGGCTTCTATCTCCGAGAGGAGGACCGTTTGACTGCCGAACAGAACGCGAAATCGCGATACCACGAACAGTACGACAACTGGGTCATCGTCTATACACAAGTGACTTGTATTCAGAGTCTGTACAGTAACAGGTTGTACAGGAACAGGCTGTACATTAACATGTTGTGCATTAACAGTCTGTAGATTAACAGTCTGTAGATTAACAGTCTGTAGATTAACAGTCTGTAGATTAACAGTCTGTAGATTAACAGTCTGTAGATTAATAGGTTGTACATTAACAGGTTGTAAGTAATGTCCGAGGAACACGACATTACAGGATAATAATGGAGTCCGAGGGCGAAGCCTGAGGACCCATTGTGATCCGGTAATGTCGTTTTCCGAGGTCATTAACTTATTTAAAATCCACGTCCTTATGACTCAAACACACTACATTACAGACAAATAATGTCGTGAGAGAACATCAGAGTGACGTCACCAGTGGATTTTACCATGTTGTACACTAACAGTCTGTACATAACTCAGCCAGTGTACATAAGCGATAAGCATCCTTGCCCTAAGGAGCTGTGGCCCCTCATAGTCCACAGTTCATTATATATATAAATATATATACAATACATAGTGCGGCTTATCCGATGAGAACCCCCCCCCCCCCCTCACAAACCCTAACTCCCCACCCACCCCCATGCACCCCACTCCCACCCCCCACCAACCACGGCCCCCACACACTCTCGACTGGAAGGCCGCTATCTGATTTCCATCCACGCCACCCATGTCATTAAAGTCACCGTCAAGTGTGAAGCGACGGCCAGCGAGGCGCTACCAGTCCGTAATTCTGAAAATACAAAACGACTTAAGAATCATTAACTTCACGAATTTGGATGTTGATATGGTAATGTGCTGTTATGCCTAAGATTATACCATTAACTTTAGTTATTAATGTAGTCTCTCGTTAATGTTAGGGTGAATAGAATTTCCGCATTGCTCACGTTTTACTCGCGCAAATGATGTAGAGACGGGTGTAGGATCGGGTGAGTTAATTCACACAATCAGAAAATGTGTACTGAGTTAATTCACACAAACAGAAAATGTGTACTGAGTTCATTCACACAACCAGACAATGTGTACGGAGTTCATTCACACAACCAGACAGTGTGTACGGAGTTCATTCACACAACCAGACAATGTGTACTGAGTTCATTCACACAATCAGACAGTGTGTACGGAGTTCATTCATACAATGTGTACAGAGTTCATTCACACAACCAGACAATGTGTACTGAGTTCATTCACACAATCAGACAGTGTGTATGGAGTTCATTCATACAATGTGTAGAGTTCATTCACACAACCAGACAATGTGTACTGAGTTCATTCACACAATCAGACAGTGTGTACGGAGTTCATTCACACAACCAGACAATGTGTACTGAGTTCATTCACACAATCAGACAATGTGTACGGAGTTCATTCACACAACCAGACAATGTGTACTGAGTTCATTCACACAATCAGACAGTGTGTACGGAGTTCATTCACACAATCACACAATGTGTACTGAACTCATTCACACAACCAAACAATGTGTACGAAACTCATTCACACAAACAGACAATGTGTACGGAGTTCATTCACACAAGGTAATGTGTCCAGGGGCCGTATTCATAATCTCCTCGTAAGTTACGCACGAAAAGTGCATTTGCGTCGTTGTGGTGGTGCTCATGATTAAGAAACCTTCATCAAAATAATTTTAGCACTTTCTTAATTAAGAAAATCCACTTTTGTGTGACTACTTATGTATTTTGAACCCGATAATCGCTCGACAAATCTTCCACTTAGCGCTAATTCTAGTGGCGTAGCGTAAGTAACGATTATGAATACGTCACATGGCGTGTCACCAACAGATTTTTAAGATAATCATCTAGGTTGCAAATTGCTGTCTGAGCAGCTTTAACGATAGGATAAGATATGAGCCATAACGCAGGGCGCTGCTTAATACTAGCAGATCAAAGTCCTGTGCTTCATTGCTTGGATATGAATGATAAGCCGCAGAGAGCCAGAATAAGCCCACAGCTTGGTCTCAACCTGTAAGTAGGTTAACTATTTCAGTAGCAAGTGCCTGCCATATATGGTTTAGGATTTGATGCATTTTGATGGAATTATCCGGCATATTTAGGGCACAGAGCTCGTTGTTACGTTACGATCAGCGCAAGCAAATCGTCCGAGAAAGGTATCAGAATGACAAACGCGTCAGATAAAAATTGAATCGGTTTGTACTGTAGCTAAGGAAGTGACGTAATCAGGGTAAATTTAATAGCCACGGTGGCTAACTGTTGATGGTAATGTGGCTTTATAGGAGGATAGCCACAGCGGATGGGAGCTTTCCTCCCTATTTTACTCCATAATCCCTTGTAAATATATTACTGAGGGAAGGCAAGGTGTTTGCATTGATTAGGGTGAGAGGGTTGGGTTGGAGTGGGGTGGGGTGGGGGCTGATATTAGCAGGTTGGTATTATCATGAGGCTGTGGCCAGGGGCAGTTATAGGGGTTGGCTCTCACCCCTACCAGGGTTACACATGATTAGGGTAGTAGCATGCCCTCGGTACCCCCCCCGTGCATAACCCAAGGTAATCGCACGTTTACATGAGACGTATCACGTGACTACCCCTCCCGCCCCGCCCCCTCCCTTCGCCCTCTCTCTTTCTTTCTTTCTTTCTCTCTCTTTCTCTCTCTCGAACCTCACCCTTGCCCTCTGTCTTCCGCCCTCTCAGAACCCCCTGACCCGCAGTAGTGCCCCTCCCCCCACCGTTCGACACTGTACCCGTCCACTCTCCCCCGTGTACCGCTGTCGCTGTCGCGCCTGTTCAGCTCATGAGCGGGGGACTTACCCGCTAATGGTGTAGTGGAAGGGTGGGTGGGTGGGTGGAGCAGGAGATATGTCATTATTACGGCGGCATTACCATCTGATAAAATACTAATCTGGTACGGGTTTGGGCATGTGTGTGGGGTAGGGCAGGTAGGCGCGGGGGGGTAGGGCAGGCACGTGTGGGGGGGAGGGCAGGTACGTGTGGGTGTGGGTAGGGATGTGGTTAGGGTTGTGGATGTGGGTGTGGAAAGGATGGTGGGTGTAGGATGGGGTGTGGGATGGGTTTGGGGGTGTGGGATAGGGGGTGGGTGAGGGATGGGGTGCGGGGTGTGGGTGAGGGGTGTGGGTGTAGGATGGGGTGAGGGATGGAGATGCGGGTGTGGGATGGGGTGTGGGATGGGGTGTGGGATGGAGGTGCGGGAGGAGGATGGGGCTACCGGTTGTCCAGCGTATTCTGACAGCAAGTGAAGTGTCCGATCCCCAAACCTTGCGATCAGCGCCTACCCTAAGGGCCCCAGAGGGGCTTTTTCGACACGGCGACACGGCGATTTTTAAAATCGACAACGCGACATTGGGGTTGTCTTAGAATCGACATGCGACATAAGACTTAGCGACACGCGACATGGAACTTTTCTTAAAATCGACACGCGACATGGACCTTTTCTTATAATCGACACGCGACATGGACCTTTTCTTATAATCGACACGCGACATGGACCTTTTCTTAAAATCGACACGCGACATGGCTACCCCCCCTCAGGGGCCCTACCCTAGCTCAGCCCATCGCTCCTGCCATAACAGTCATTTGCCCAAGCCACACCGGCCTCCCCCCGCCTCCATAATCTAATTCTTCTCCTGCGCGTATGTGACAGTCATGGATGTGACACACCTCATATAAGTATCTTAAGACGCCAGTTGAGGATCCAGTATTAAACTTAAAGGACGCCAAATATTCATCCTCGGTGTGCCTCCTGAATGGCTAAACACTGGCCATCGACCATCTGGGGTGTTCAGGGTCGATATTCCACGTTGGAGCTCACGAAATGGGTCATTATTGAGAATGGCAGGCGTGAGCTATCCAAGTACAAAAGGTTGGCCCTAACATGGAAGAATGTCAAGATAACAGTTCAAACAAAGTTTCCTTAGTAATAGGTATTACAGGCACCATGTAAGGAGTCCACCCCAACAAAGTTTATTTTAGTGAAACCGCACAGTGAAACCGTTACTATATAGGTCGTCCCGCCGCGGGTAAATATCCTATAATACAGACCTGGTAGCGCCGTTTCCGTGGCGGAAACTCCCTGCGAGTTGACCGCTTCACATCTTACCAGCCCGGGACGGGTAAGAATCTGCGGAGTCGCCGTTTTCAGCCCTGAAAGGTCCTTCGACGGCGGCGATATGATCAACTTCCGGTCAGGCAAGGTCAAGGACAGTGTTGGGGCGGGATCGCTGGTGGAGCTACAGTTCAGCTCGTAGCGATCCTCGTCGAGTTTTCGCCACGCGATGACCGGATCACTCGGTCGACTGCACATGAATTCCTCCGCCGGCACTTCCGCCATGAGCCTCGCTTTGGGGGACGCGCACGTGACGCTTTCGAAATCCAGCGCCTTGTCGACGGCGATGTCGTAAAAATCGCGCAACCAGCGCAGTTTGCAATTACAGTGGAACGGGTTGTCCCCCAGCGAGAGCTGCTTTACGGCGAAGAAGACGCCGAAAACGGACTCGGGTATCGTCTGGAAGCGATTGCCGTTGAGAAACAGCTGGTTCAGTTTGGTCATCTCCGACAGCAGGGCCCAGGAAAGGCGCGTCAGCCGGTTATCACCCAGGTCTAGCTGCTCCAGGTTCCGCAGTTCCGTGAACATCTGACCGCCGACCTCCAGGAGGCCGTTGCCATGGAGATTCAGGGTACGGATGTGACGTAACGTCTTGGTGGCCGTGACGTTGACCACGCCAAGCTGGGGCGAGTTGGCGACGGACACGACTTCGTATCTAAACTGCGGGTGGGCCATGAAGCTCAGGTGGCCGTTGGTGATCTGTGTATTCTCCAGAACGAGTTCGTGCAGTGTATCCATGGAGGAGAACGTATCGGGGTCCACAGTGCTAATCCCGCTATCCAGAATGGTCATGCACTCAACCGTCGGGAAGCGAGTGAAGTTCACCCTCTGCAAGCGGTCAAAGCGGAAGTTGACCAGCGACAGATAAACCGTATCCTGGGGCAGATTCTGAGGGACGATGTTTTCCTTCCGCCGCCCGTCGCACGTGACTAGTACTCCGGTCAGTATCCGGTGTTGACAGCCGCGTCTCCCATAACGGATCATGCAGCCGTCGTAGGCCTGTCCGGACACGAGCGCCACAAGTGGGCAAAGAAACAACCCCAGCATCCAGGTCAACTCCATCTTCTCTGTTCGTTTCTGTCTAAATGTATATAAATATAGGTCAATACATGTACTTGTTCAGACTTACTTTTTGCGTCTGCAACACATCTCAGAAACCTCCACAATAGTTAGGAGACTCGTATGTACCTGTGTCACTCAAAGATTTTCCGCCTGATACTTCGACGACCCGTTCGTCGATTAAATATATGATATCCAAGTACCCGAGTGTCTAAGTCTCAGATTGCTTAACATTTATTTATTAGGATGCGCTGAGCGATATGATGATATATAGTAATCCATCAGTGACAACGCTATCCGTGTTGTGAGCAGGGCGTGGCCTTGGACGAGATGCGCATATCAGCTCGCAGTGGGCCGTCCGACCGTGCTAAGTGAATATGCGGCCCCGCGCCTGGGACGACCACGCACGTGGTCCGTAGCGATAAGGTCGTCTCTATGCAGGGTATCTGTCTCGGTATCTATGAAGGCCGTATTACTCGTCCATTTAGGCAACGGTTTACCGTACGAAGTGTCGGCAATGGCGGTCGGCGAACAAACACAAGTGCTAAATGCCTCTGCAACGAATATCCAGTTGTTGTTGACAGGGCAGCGACGTTGCTGGGCTGACGGCGGGGGTCGAGGTGGTGGTGAGGCAAGGCGGGTCTGGGCGTACGTAAATCGGCGATTGGCCACTGCGTTAATTAGCAGCGACACATGCGGACGTCTGCGGATCTGGCGGGCACCTGAGCTCTGTACTGTGCTGACCGCACGGGGGGGGGGGGATCAGACTCTTTCTGACTTCCACCTGGTGCCTCGATAGCCTCCTCGATCGCAGTTCGTGCCTCAACTGTAGGCTGGTACCCCCGCCTTGATGGCCTCTCAAAGCTTCTGACACACTGGCGCCCCTCCAGCGAACCGCATACAATGGGTGCTCGTTGTGGCGGATAAGTCCGTGTCCAAAGGTTCTGGAAAAACATTACGTTCAATCAGCTATCAGTCAATGATAGTCTAAAGTAACACTAACCATCGAGCACACTTGAGATCTTATGTGCAGGTCGTATGTGATCTAAGTTGGGATAAGCTTTACCGTTAGTATTGTATATCACGAATCGGCCTAGTTTGTATCACTGGTACAGAAGTTCAAAATATATGATGTGAATATGTAAAAGGAATATCTTAGCAAATAATGTATAAGACTTACACATATTAAAGTGTTATATCGAAGAAAACCTTAGGTACATAACTTAACCCCCCCCCCCCCCCCCCCCCACGCGGCCCTCATCAATATTTTCGTTATTTTAATTTTGCAATAAATACACATATATAGTTATATAGCGTGCAACAAATAAAGGCCATATTGTAAGGCCTCTGTTTGTGCCAGAATGGCTTCCCTGTATATTAGGTCATCGAAATTGGACACTGCTTCCTATGATGGCTTAAGTAACACACCAACTGGTCGCCTCCCTACGATAATCCATGGAAAATCCTTCATTTTCGATCCTACGCCAGAATAAAGCCGGTCACCGTGTTTGCATATTTTCAGAGCAAGTATCTTATAGTATAATGTATAATGTTGGTTGGTTGGTTATTCAGGACGCTTTAACCACTTTCTGTCATATCGCGTCAATGGGAGGCAGAGTGGAGCCATGTCCCCGGGGGTAACCCCCTACTCTTTGCGAAGAAAGACATGGGATTTTTATCCTGCGACCACACAGACATGGCCACAGCGGGGCTCGAACCATCGATCCAAGTGGTGTTAGGCTCTCAGGTGGCAAGAGCACTCAATGCGAGCGCTCTAACCCACTGAGCTACCGGGCCGGCCCCTCATCAGGAATGAACCCAAGGCAGTGAATGCGAAAAAAGATATATCCTCCCTTTTGACGTCATGAAGTGTTTCGGTCGAAGCACCTGAACCGACACCATGTCCATGACAACGATCTTTCACGGTTTCCATAATCGAACGCCACCGGTAATTCAATTTCCATAACACCTCAATAAAAAAATAGTTTTGAGAATGAAATGTTACAAGGGGTGACGGTGGGAAGTTTTGCTGGTCTTTCAATCAAAGGGGTCTATACATATAAAGTCTGGTGCGATGCGTCCGCTTTTGTGGACAGATCCCTTGTATCTGTCGAGCCTATGCCTATCGTTGGACGTTATTCGACCACCGAGTGTCATTTTGGTACCAATTTAAGAACCCTCGTACATCACAAGACAATTAAGTTGCCAGCCATAGAGCCAGGTTCGGTCATCGAGACGCAACACCCCGGTAAGTACATACACAGAGCGACTCCTGGCACCCCGTGGCGGCGGGGTGTGGGGTGGGGGGGCTAGGAGGGGAGGGGGAGGAGAAAGAAGGAGGAGGGGGAGGAAGGGAGGAGGAGGGAGAGGAGGGAGAGGTGGAGGAGGGGAGGAGGAGGGAGAGGAGGAAGAGGAGGAGGAGGGGGCGGGCTTGAAGGGGAGGGGGAGGAGGAGGAGGGAGAAGGCGGAGGAGGGGAGGAGGAGGGAGAGGAGGGAGGAGTTAGGAGAGAAGGGGGAGGAGAGAGAGCAGGAGGTGGGGGAGGAGGGAGAGGAGGTGGAAGGGAGGTGGCAGAGGATGGGGAAGAGGAGGGAGGAGGGAGGAGGGAGGAGCGAGGAGGGAGGAGGGAGGTAGGGGAGGGCGATGAGAGAGAGGAGGAGGTGGGGGAGGACGGCGGAGGAGGAGGGAGAGGGAGCAGGACGGAGGGAGGGGGAAGCAAGGGTCAGTGCTATAGCCAAGTTATCGATCCGGGAATTGATTGGAAGCCGTGGAGGGAGGTGGCGATCAGCGCGGAACCCGTGACGTGACTCAAAAACATTCACCCATGATGACAAATGGCCTCGAAGCCAAGATAATCCTGACAACACAACAGCCATGGCCATGCCAGGGTAGGGAGCGGGGGTCACGTCGAGCACCCAGGCTTGGGGCAAAATGGAGGGCGCCGATGGGGGTGGGGTGTGGGGGGGGGGGTGGACAGAGGAAGGGGGGGGTAGGAGGGAGAACGGGGACATGTTTGCTCAGTAGAGGGTCCATCAGAGGGTTTTTTTCGTCTGATTATTTGGGTATCGATCCGCTGACCAAGTGCCGCCGATCCGTAACTTAATTAGCACTGTGAGACATTGAGGAGTGGGTAGATGCCCAGTGCTTCAATGGGCCAGGATCTCGTCAAACCGGCCGTACGCCTCGTCATATGTGTACACCATGCATCATATGTGTACATCATACATCATATGTGTACACCATACATCATATGTGTACATCATACATCATATGTGTACATCATACATCATATATGTACATGGCGTACGTGACTTCTTATTCCTCGCTATTTTTTTTTACTTGACTATATTTTACCTTCCGATGTTTGGCTATTACTCGGTAATGCATCCTGCATATATTTAGCTGATCGTGATCATCATTTAGGGGGCCGGCTCGATAGCTCAGTGGGCTAGAGCGCTCGCGTTGAGTGCTCTGGTCACCTGAGAGCCAAGCGGCGCGTGGATCGATGGTGCGAGCCCTGCTGTTGCCATGTCTGTGTGGTCGCAGGATAAAGATCCCATGTCCTCTTTCGCAAAAAGTAGGGGGTTACCCCCGGGGACATGGCTCCACTCCCCCTTTTTTCTCCCATTGACGCGATATGACCAAAAGTGGTTAAAGCGTCCTGAATGACCAACCAATCATCATTTAGTCCTAACACAGAATAAGAGCTTTCCCTAATGTCGATGGTCCCTGTAAATAGACAGTCGTTACGAATACACAAGTTTCATGCCACGACATTTAATTTAGTTTCCTGGCCTATTTCAGCCTCCATGCACACAAAAGCGGCCTACAACACCAACATTTCATTTTCCCAAACCAAACAGAGATCGATGTTAAAAATGTCCCACGTTACAGGAAAGGGTGATGTGGTGGGAGATGCAGGAAGAGGGCGGTTTTATATTAACACAGTCACGCCTGCGGGGCATAAAGCCAGCCCCAAGGTAGGTAGACGCGGAATATAAATTTACACCGAGTTTTCATGTGGTTCTTAACACTAACAGCATGTGCGAGGCGGTAATAAACAGAATGTGCGAGGGGGTGATAAACAAAATGTGCGAGGTGGTGATAAACAGAATGTGCGAGGTGGCGAGGTGGTGATAAACAGAATGTTCTAGGTGGTGATAAACAGAATGTGCGAGGTGGTGGCAGACAGAATGTGTGAGGTTGTGGTAAACAGAATGTGCGAGGTGGAGATAAACACTATATACCAATGGCTATATATTAAACATGTGGTCACTATATAACAGTGGTTGTTATGAATATGTGGTCACTATATACCAGTGATTGTTATGAACATGTGGTCAGCATATACCAGTGGTTTTATGAACATGTGGTCACTATATACCAGTGGTTGTTATGAACATGTGGTCACTATATACCAGTGGTTGTTATGAAAATGTGGTCACTATATACCAGTGGTTGTTATGAACATGTGGTCAGTTTATACCAGTGAATTTATGAACATGTGGTCAGTATATACCAGTGGTTGTTATGAACATGTGGTCACTATATACCAGTGACTTTATGAACATGTGGTCAGTATATACCAGTGGTTGTTATGAACATGTGGTCAGTATATACCAGTGGTTGTTATGAACATGTGGTCAGTATATACCAGTGGTTGTTATGAACATGTGGTCAGTATATACCAGGGGTTGTTATGAACATGTGGTCACTATATACCAGTGGCTCTGTGAACATGTGGTCAGTATATACCAGTGGTTGTTATAAACATGTGGTCACTATATACCAGTGACTTTATGAACATGTGGTCAGTATACACCAGTGACTTTATGAACATGTGGTCAGTATATACCAGTGGTTGTTATGAACATGTGGTCACTATATACCAGTGGCTCTTTGAACATGTGGTCAGTATATACCAGTGGTTGTTATGAACATGTGGTCACTATATACCAGTGACTTTATGAACATGTGGTCACTATATACCAGTGGTTGTTATGAACATGTGGTCACTATATACCAGTGGTTGTTATGAACATGTGGTCACTATATACCAGTGACCATTATGTCTATATGAAGATGTGGCCAGTAGATACCTGTGATCATTATGACCGTATACCAGTTGTCACCATAACCACGAGAGCTGCATACAGATGCTGATCGCCTGCCAGAGGTCACTACAATGATCTGCTGGACAGGGTCATCATAATGTAAACAAACAATAAGCGACACCAACGACACCGAGTGACAAATTGACTATATGTCCTACATCAACCTCTCTGTTAACATTAGAAAAGCAACTGAAATCTGGTTGTCCCATGCCAGCCACGCCATAATATCGGTACACTGTCTGGACATGTAGTACTAACCTATAACCTACACCACATATGTGTCGATCCGCATCAGTCTTCACATTTCTCAGAACAGACTCCGCTCACCAAACTCAGGTGAGTGAAAGGTATATATATATATCAGTATACGACATTACTCCCCCATACCAGGAGATGCGATCGTGTTCTGGCTCCAGGCGAGTCAGCTAGTGTGACACGAGCGACGGAGGAGGGGGGGGGAGGGACCTGGAGGGTCGAAGCGTCAGGCCGTCGGTTATTCTCACTACTTGGTCCAGACCCCGGACTGAGTCTCAGTGAATGTACACACAGCGATATTGACACAGCTTCCCCGACCACGCGGCCATATATATGCATCTATACTGCGATAATATAAACTTTATGGCATATGCATGGCCCGCTGAGGCCACATATATAAAGGTGTGCAACATCATTCAGGTGGTCATCTATGACACTACCCCAGCGGGTAGAGTTTATGCCTCGTTTGGGTCGTCAAACCCATGGGCTATGTGAGTGCAGGAGTTGCAATTATTAAAACTAGTCCGTCATGGCGTATACATACCTTATGTGTGGGCTAATTCACATCTTCTTGTGGTGACACTTCAGAAGCTGCAAAATCTGTACTTGCTCGATACCGATCTGATGAAAGTCACCGTACGTTTCACGGGTCGTCAAGATGTCAATTCGCCCCCACTCCTCGCTTCCCATGCAGCCTGCCCGGCAGTCACACACAGTCACCGTAGCAGCAATCGTTACCGCGCGTACTCACTCACGGTCACGCATGCGCGCTCGCGTATCTCCACAACGGTAATTGGCTCTCGCCCGCCCGCGCCCGGTGAACGTGACGTGAAAGGTAAAAAAAGTTCTGACCAGACGTGACCTGCCGCCAATGTATGTGTGACAGACAACGCGCCTCACTCACTCAACGACGCGACAAATCCATCAATTATATATGATGGAGACCGTGGGACGTCCGTACAAGGCCCGGCGACGCAGTACGGCTGAGTGCCTTTCAGAGATGACCCCCACGCTTGCTGCAAACCAGTCCTGCCTGGGCCAAGCGGCTATAGCTATCCCCGCGGTGACCGCCCCAGTATTCCCCGCCTGGACTCCTGTGGGCCAACGCACCTACCTATCCCTGCGGTGTCCGCCCCATTCAGTAGTCCCCACCCTGACCGCTGTCAATGCTACGATTCCTACACCTCCCACACTCCGGCCTTCCCCTCACCTATCCAAACCCCATACTACGCCCCACTCCCACCACCCAGCCTCCGCACCGCGCTCACACTGGTGTTGTTGCATTTGACGCCTGGTATAGACAGACACTGGGTAGGGCTGGTGTCTCGCCGCCGCCTCGCGGTAGACAATAGCGTGTTCTAGAGAAACGCACTCTCCGTCCTTTGGCTGCGGTTTAACATGGTGCAGCGGTCTCACACCTGTTATACAACCAGGGACACGCGACAGCTCCAATCTCCTCACGGTATGCTTTGTACATACTCACAAAAAAACACGCGGCATTTCTCTGTCATCCCTCCATCCCTCTGTCTATCTCTCTATATATATATTCTGTTTGGCTACCTCCATTATTCCCCTACTGCGCGCGCTCGCGTGCTCGCTCGCCTCACTCTTTCACCTCACTCTCCGTAGGCCTGTATCCCTCTCTATACATAATACATGTACATTATATCATTAACCATTCCCCCTCGATCTCTACTGCTCCGAGTATTGATCCGTGCAGTCCATCCCCCACCCACCCTTATCTCTTCCCTTGGTAATTTTATAGAGATAATTCCCACCAATGAAATTCATAGTGTGCTCAAATGAAAGATTAATAGTCTCATTTAACCACTGGTTACAGTTCTGTTAGCTGGGGAAATTGGCTTCAATGGTAAGTATGTTTTGGTTAACAACTGCTCGTTGTTCAGATTTGTGTATTGTAACTGTTTTCACCAGAGCAATTGCCTAGTGACAAGAATAGAGAACTATTGCACTATTCAGGTCATACATGTTTACATTCTGACATGATTGCTGAACTCTGGCCCGGGTTTATGAACCATATCCGCTCTATAGCAGTGGGGGGGGGGGAGCTATCTCTTTCAAGAGAAAGATTCGTTCTCTGGCATTGCTCGACATCCAGGAAACCCCACCACTTCCCACCAAATGTATATAACTATGCCACTCCCCCCTCCCCCCCCCCCCGAGTCTCGTTTCAATTCTCGTTCTCTTGGTATCTCACTTTATGTGTTCCCGCCACCCCCCCCCCCCCCTATCAGTCGCTATAACCTCATCTTTCACTCCCCATCCCCTATAAATTTCTTTTTATTCCGAATTCATCCTCCCCTCCCGCCATCATATATGCCTCTCTCTCTCTCTCTTCTATCCCTCTCAGATCTATCGTATAGTGCTGTCAATTCCCTCAGTCGCTAATAAACTCTTAGACTGAACTGCAATCTTCTTCCATATCGTCTCTAGCCCTATCTCGTATCGCACTATCTCGACCTAACTCGTATCCCCAATAGCTATCTGTCATTGGTTTTGCGGGTAGAACGAGGATATTTATAACACGCTGGTTCTACTTGAGGCGATCTCACTCTGTCTGCTACAGCCGTAGGACAGCAAATTATCTCAGCGTTTGTCTGGTCTGATAGTTTCATGAATATAGATACCAAGCGTACATCATCATGTCCTTCGTTTCTACTCCCGCAATGTCTCCTGAGAAGCGAAGAGGGCGTTATATTCGCATCGCATGCAGGCGAGCTACTCCAGGCGAGCTACTCCAGGCTGGGAGCTGTTAAATTCATTGATCTGATTTGCCTTATCCGAGAGGGGTTGTGTAGGAGGGAAGGGGGGGGGGTGCCCTCCTGCCCTACTCCTACGTCTCCAACTAGCCCAACCCTCTAGCCTCCCTTGTCTCTGTTTGTGCTATGCGGGGGGGTTGACCCGGGAATGGGCGGGGGGTGGAGGCAGGTTCGAGTGGCTATGACGGCGGCTGTATCGTGAGTGACCCCACAGATTGACCCGACCCCCACCCCCACACCCTACCCGTGCCTAACCCCCCACCCCCCCCCCCCCTTCCCATTACCGTCCATTATCCTTACGTTATGCCGTGAACCTCATCAACGAAAATCGCTATAACTCGTTGCCGCGGGGGATCAAAGGGACACGCTGCCGCTCCACCCCCTCCACCCCCCCCCCCCGGTCAGGTCCCGCTACGGCCGTCATGTCGCTCTTCACAACTACCCCATCCCATCCCATCCTAGTGGTGACCCCCCTCTCGCCCCCACCCTTCCATTCTTCCACAACTTGACCCCACCCCCCGACTACACATCAGCCGAAGGTACCGCCCCCCCCCCGTATGTATCCCTATACCCCTCTCTGCCATGCCCCTCCCCCCCCCCCCCTCAATCAACTTCCAATCCCCTTACAATCACCATTCGAGCCCCACAACCACGCCTTCCCTACCACCCCCTCCCTCCAGTCCTCCAGTCACCCCCCCCCTATTGTAATCCCCTCCCTACCCCACTCTACCTATAGCTACCCCGCCATACCCCCAAGCCCACGTACATCCTCTGTAAATTCCCGGCGTGTGTTATCTCTCGATGAAAAGGGGCGGCCCTCCGCTACTCTGCTGGGACCCGCTGCCGTGGTGTGGTAGCTCAGGGGTCGGGTCGTTTGTGTGTAATGTACCCGAGCGCTTAACGACAAGGACGTATTGGATTTCTGACGACGGAGAGAGCATCTGACAAACAGACCCTTTTATGAGACTTCAGGCGAGGTGTAGCGAGTTAAGGAGGCGGTGTCTGAGGAACAATCTAAGGCTTTACTCCAAGAGGCTTTACCCTCCCCCCACCCCCCACGCTCGTCCTCCACACGCTCAGTTGAAAGCGAAATGGCACGTCAAAAGGATATTCTTTCGCGATTCAAGGTAAAGGGATAGATGCTGACTTCAATGACCCATGACACTATTTGCAAACAAATGTAGGTCCAGGAATATGAAAGGGGGGGTGGGGGTCCATTGAAACTTCCACCCATGGATATAGATCTGTATATATATATATATACAGGTCTATAAATATATATATATCAACGCGCGTACTAATCGCAACCAAGATACTCATATGTAGCAATATTTTCCCCGAAACCCTGTACTGCGTCATCAAAATTAGGGCATTGCTTCCGTTTTTTGCCTTTGAACATATGCTAAAATAACCTAGTTATATATACTGTGACTTAAAGGTGTTTATACGCATAAAAAAAAGGCCGACTGCCGTCCAAATGTCCTCACCAAGGGTTTTCCTACGCGTGTCGATGAAGGGGCTTTTCGCCGGGTTTCACACGGGACGACGCAGCGACCGGTGTGACTAGCATCCCGGGCCTGGCCTCCCGGGCCTGTAAGCCATGGCCTGGCCTGCCGCTCACAGCGTCAATCAATGGATCGTGTCTTATATGCGAGTTTTCATCTGCTGCAAGTACGTTATCGACCCACACTTCGTTCAGGTAGTCAACCTTTCGTTCCCTCCTATTCCCTTCCTGTTGCCCCCCCCCCACCCCCTCCCCCCAGCCTTTCTCGTCACCCGTCTCGTGAGTCCCGCTTCAAACCCCCTCATTTCTACAAAATCCTGCCCCTCTCCCCCTCCCCTTCCCTCGCCCCTTTCGTCCTCCAAACACTCCTATCCGCACCCCCCCCCCCCCTCCCCTCCCGCACCCCCACCCCCTCGGTTCTCCAAACCTCCCCAGCGTCGTGGGCTGCCCTCCCCCCCGCCCCCAAGGCACGACGACGTTTGATCACTGGAGTGAGTCCGACGCACGACACTCGACGCCTCCAACTGACGTCGATCGCTAACGCCACAGAGTGACGGGTTATTGCAATATTTACATAAAGCCCCCCCCCCCCCACCTCCGCCTCCCTCTCTTCCCTTCCCCGGGGGATTAAAGGTAGTTGGCAATACATGCACGAACTCACTGCACGGCGCTACGGCAGTTCCCTTGGCTTTATAATTAATTGCTTCAAAACAAGTGCCCAAAGCCTATATCCAGGTATATAATTCAGGGGCTAAGACTTTTGGCTCTCACACGCCTGGCGATCCTTTTCAGGTGACATTAATCCTTAGAAAAAATGGGATCTACACGCCTCACCCCTGAGATGTTAAAGCTACTCATACAACAACGGGATCTACACACCTCACCCCTGGGATGTTAAAGCTACTCATACAACCACGGGATCTACACACCTCACCCCTGGGATGTTAAAGTTACTCATACAACAACGGGATCTACACACCTCACCCTGAGATGTTAAAGCTACTCATACAACAACGGGATCTACACACCTCACCCCTGAGATGCTAAAGCTACTCGTACAACAACGGAATCTACACACCTCACCCCTGAGATGTTAAAGCTACTCATACAACAACGGGATCTACACACCTCACCCCTGGGATGTTAAAGCTACTCATACAACAACGGGATCTACACACCTCACCCCTGAGATGTAAAAGTTACTCATACAACAACGGGATCTACACACCTCACCCCTGAGATGTTAAAGCTACTCGTACAACAACGGGATCTACACACCTCACCCCTGAGATGTTAAAGCTACTCATACAACAACGGGATCTACACACCTCACCCCTGAGATGTTAAAGGTACTCATACAACAACGGGATCTACACACCTCACCCCTGAGATGTTAAAGGTACTCATACAACAACAGGATCTACACACCTCACCCCTTAGATGTTAAAGCTACTCATACAACAACGGGATCTACACACCTCACCCCTGAGATGTTAAAGGTACTCATACAACAACAGGATCTACACACCTCACCCCTGAGATGTTAAAGTTACTCATACAACAACGGGATCTACACAGCTCACCCCTGAGATGTTAAAGCTACTCATACAACAACGGGATCTACACACCTCACCCTGAGATGTTAAAGCTGCTCCTACAACAACGGGATCTACACACCTCACCCCTGAGATGTTAAAGCTACTCCTACAACAACGGGATCTACACACCTCACCCCTGAGATGTTAAAGTTACTCATACAACAACGGGATCAACACACCTCACCCCTGAGATGTTAAAGCTACTCATACAACAACGGGATCTACACACCTCACTCCTGAGATGTTAAAGCTACTCATACAACAACGGGATCTACACACCTCACCCCTGAGATGTTAAAGTTACTCATACAACAACGGCATATACACACCTCACCCCCGAGATGTTAAAGCTACTCATACAACAACGGGATCTACCCACCTCACCCCTGAGATGTTAAAGCTACTCATACAACAACGGGATCTACCCACCTCACCCCTGAGATGTTAAAGCTACTCATATAACAACGGGATCTACACACCTCACCCTTGAGATGTTAAAGCTACTCATACAACAACGGGATCTACACACCTCACCCCTGAGATGTTAAAGTTACTCATAAAACAACGGGATCTACACACCTCACCCCTGAGATCGTAAAGCTACTCATACAACAACGGGATCTACACACCTCACCCCTGAGATATTAAAGTTACTCATACAACAACGGGATCTACACACCTCACCACTGAGATGTTAAAGTTACTCATACAACAACGGGATCTACACACCTCACCCTGAGATGTTAAAGCTACTCATACAACAACGGGATCTACCCACCTCACCCCTGAGATGTTAAAGTTACTCATACAACAACGGGATCTACCCACCTCACCCCTGAGATGTTAAAGCTACTCATATAACAACGGGATCTACACACCTCACCCTTGAGATGTTAAAGCTACTCATACAACAACGGGATCTACACACCTCACCCCTGAGATGTTAAAGTTACTCATAAAACAACGGGATCTACACACCTCACCCCTGAGATGTTAAAGTTACTCATACAACAACGGGATCTACACACCTCACCCCTGATATGTTAAAGTTACTCATACAACAACGGGATCTACACACCTTACCCCTGAGATGTTAAAGTTACTCATACAACAACGGGATCTACACACCTCACCCCTGAGATGTTAAAGCTACTCATACAACAACGGGATCTACGCACCTCACCCCTGAGATGTTAAAGCTACTCATACAACAACGGGATCTACCCACCTCGCCCCTGAGATGTTAAAGTTACTCATACAACAACGGGATCTACACACCTCACCCCTGAGATGTTAAAGTTACTCATATAACAACGGGATCTACACACCTCACCCCTGAGATGTTAAAGTTACTCATACAACAACGGGATCTACACACCTCACCCCTGAGATGTTAAAGCTCCTCATACGACAACGGGATCTACAAACCTCACCCCTGAGATGTTAAAGCTACTCATACAACAACGGGATCTACACACCTCACCCCTGAGATGTTAAAGCTACTCATACAACAACGGGATCTACACACCTCACTCCTGAGATGTTAAAGCTACTCATACAACAACGGGATCTACACACCTCACCCCTGAGATGTTAAAGTTACTCATACAACAACGGGATCTACTCACCTCACCCCTGAGATGTTAAAGCTACTCATACAACAACGGGATCTACCCACCTCACCCCTGAGATGTTAAAGCTACTCATATAACAACGGGATCTACACACCTCACCCTTGAGATGTTAAAGCTACTCATACAACAACGGGATCTACACACCTCACCCCTGAGATGTTAAAGTTACTCATAAAACAACGGGATCTACACACCTCACCCCTGAGATCGTGAAGCTACTCATACAACAACGGGATCTACACACCTCACCCCTGAGATGTTAAAGTTACTCATACAACAACGGGATCTACACACCTCACCACTGAGATGTTAAAGTTACTCATACAACAACGGGATCTACACACCTCACCCCTGAGATGTTAAAGCTACTCATACAACAACGGGATCTACACACCTCACCCTGAGATGTTAAAGCTACTCATACAACAACGGGATCTACCCACCTCACCCCTGAGATGTTAAAGTTACTCATACAACAACGGGATCTACCCACCTCACCCCTGAGATGTTAAAGCTACTCATATAACAACGGGATCTACACACCTCACCCTTGAGATGTTAAAGGTACTCATACAACAACGGGATCTACACACCTCACCCCTGAGATGTTAAAGTTACTCATAAAACAACGGGATCTACACACCTCACCCCTGAGATGTTAAAGTTACTCATACAACAACGGGATCTACACACCTCACCCCTGATATGTTAAAGTTACTCATACAACAACGGGATCTACACACCTTACCCCTGAGATGTTAAAGTTACTCATACAACAACGGGATCTACACACCTCACCCCTGAGATGTTAAAGCTACTCATACAACAACGGGATCTACGCACCTCACCCCTGAGATGTTAAAGCTACTCATACAACAACGGGATCTACCCACCTCGCCCCTGAGATGTTAAAGTTACTCATACAACAACGGGATCGGTCTATAGGGCTGTACAGTCACTTCGGGATCTTATCGAGACCCCACGAGACAGGGATACCTATGCTCTACGTCAATGCCTAGCATCAACGGCCTGGGTCTCGTTCGCAAGCGACCGTTAGTCGACTAATGGTTGACGATGTGGCTGCCGAACGGTGACTAGTCCGACCATCTAGTCGTCCAGAACGAACCATGCCGCCACCCACGGTTCCTCTGGTCGATTGTCGTCCAAGATGGCGGAGGGAAACGAGCAATAAGCGGTGTTCACGTCATCTTTGTGGCGTATACTTGATCTGTAACTTCCTTTGCAAGTTGATATCCATTTAAACGAATTAAAATATAGCATGGTTCATACGTAATTGCTTATTTTGCCCATTTATCATGTTTTCGTTCTAAATGTTCACATGATCGAACTAACTGTACGCTCGTTTACAGTACCCTTATCTCTACTGTTTAGATTTTTGTTTAGGGGGGGGGGGCGTTGGTACTCCTCCGGTCACCACGCTGATACAGTGAGGTTGTAGCCAAAGGACACAGGGTAAAATGTTCTTTGTAATACAATTCAGTGACGATCCAGAATTTTGCACAAGAGGGTCGGGACACACGGCGGTTAAAGGTACTTGTTATTGGTGTTATTTCCGCCATGAGACCGATTGTCAACCCTTTTCGACTATCCCGCGTTCGGCATTAGGCTGTAATGCGCAGGCGCAATGGCGAAATCTAGGTCAAGAAATAGTCGACTATCTGTCGCTTGCGAACGAGGCCATGGAGTGAGCAGGTGAGGACAATTCGCCTTATTCACATGTTGGGAATTCCCACACGAGAACGAGGCTATACCTGCAAGTTTGCGCGCGAACGGCTAATGCATATGATGAGTGGCCCTGGTGTCTGGCACAAGTGCCTTTCTCTCCTGCCGTCAATGGCCACTATTTATTCTGTCAGGTCATGATTGCTTGAACTGGTTAACAAATAAAACCTATTTCTGCTAATTTTAATCTTTTTCGAGCACATGTGACAATAGCCGAACGTGTAGGCCAATGCCACACGGAACGGGTGACCCCCTCCAGCTGGGGGGTATCCCCGACCAGCAGTGGGATGCTATCACTTCAACAGAGCTTATTAAGACGAAAATCTGCGATTTTCGTCTTATGTCGGTGTGTTCGGTTTGTCTGTCTGTCTGTCTGTTTGTCTTGTCACGCATTATCTCTCCAACGCCTCACGATATCGACTTCCAAATTCACAAAAAGATGCGGAGTGGCCATCGTCAGGCCCAATTATCAGATGGGCAATGTAGGTCAAATTTCAAGGTCACAGGAATTTTTTGAAATTCGCTTAACCATTGATAGATAGGACCAAAAATCGGACAAGTCGCTATAACGTTCACAGTTTCCATTTATTCGCGCTGCAAATTATTTCACGCATTAGGCCTATCAGTACCATGTATGTCGTCTTTAAATTTTGCAAATCGCCCGAATAGTTTTTATGCAAAAAATTCTTAAACTTTTAACATTGACCCCTATGAGAGGATTTTGGCGGGAAAATGGCTCCTCAATTTCTCCATGAAGGGTACAAGTGAGACAAACGACGCTTTGCATAGGACATAAGATTAGTATTTAGGGTCGGATGACGATACTGATCTAGGTCACGCATAAAAGGTCAAGGTCAAATCAAGGTCAAGGTCACGGAACATGATTTTAGCAGTAACTCCGTTAATATTGGGTCTAGAGATCCGCGGTTTGTTTCAGAGTATTCCTCAGAGTGAGGCGCAAAGGAAATATGGTCTCAGATTTCAAGTCACATTGATAGTTTTCGAGTTATTAGATGATCTAATTTTCACTTAACGAAAATGATACAAAAACCGATGTGACAACATGCATGTAGTTAGATTAAATATGTGTGGTGGAATATGTCCTAATATTACTGACATCATGTGTGCCAAATCCCATCGAAATCGAACCGGTAGTTATGACGCAAAAAAATAATCTTACTTTAACATGGCCAATCCCATTGTGAAGCATCGACAGGCCAAATGACTGCCAGCGCGGTGACCGATTTCGCAATAGACCTCGTTCGGTACGGGTTTGACGCTCAGTGACTTTTTTTGAGATTCATACGTTCTCGCTATCCTCCAGCTATGTTATACGCGGGTTTATTAATACGGCCTCTGAACTTTATCTGCGACCTTTCATAGTTATCGGGTCAAGGTCAGTTGCACCTATACCCCGATTTTCGTCTTCCCTCTCAAGCTACGCTTGACAAATCTAGTCTGCTTAGTGGAAGATAACTAAGGTCCACATGTTGATTTGTCCATTGGAAAGTTAACGGCAAATTAAATCAAACGTTAATGGTATCTTTATTACAAACTTTGCAGGGACTGGTTGCTCGAGGTTACGTTGAAGACGCACTGAAACGCATTGCATAACGTTGAAGACCGCGTAGCTCAGTCGCTAGAGCATTTCTCTTTTGATAATGGGGTCATGTGTTCAATTCCCGAGGGGTGCACTTATTTTTTTCCCTACATTTCGTGCAACAATCACATTCTCCCATAAAAGTGGTCATCACGGTTTTAAGATTAGTCTTGTGCATCTAGGCGTAAGCGACCGATTAGTTCATGCAACGGCACAGGCACAATCAATCAATACGTGCATGGAGGGGGCGGGGGGCAGTCGAGAATAAAGCAGCCTGTCGCTGTCCACGAGCAGCAACCTGATGCTGGAGAAGGACCAGTGCCCCCCCCCCCCCCCCCGCTTCCGCCGCCTATGCACTGTAATCTCGAGGGGCGGATCTAGGGGGGGGGGTTACGGGGGCTAAGTCGGCTTCTCCGTGCACCACCCCCCCCCCGGTCGCAAGTTTTCAGAGACCAACTCCCCCCTTGGCTAATTTCTAGATCCGCCCCTGCCCTCCCACCCCCTAAAGTCTGGATTCGCCCCTGTAGTATGCCCTGTAATCGCGAAATTTAAGCCCCCCCACCCTCTAAAGTCTGAATCCGCCCCTGGGGGGTGGGGGTAGAATTATTGCCACATTGGTCCCTTCATGAGATAAAACATGTCAGCATAATTCCATATACCCAGCATAACATCTCCCCATGCTCCGATCATACAATATCGAGTAAAACACGGGGTTCAGCAACGCTGGTGTGCACAAGTTTTCATGTGGGTCTATCATATGGGTAGTATGTAAAGAATGTCCGGGTCATAGGATTCACTCAATACCCAATACAAATACTCATAATAAAAACAAAAACAATAGTAGGTCTATAGACTGACATGTTACAGCACAAAGATCCTAGCTAACGTGGAAAGCGAGTTAAAAAATGTAGGGAGGCTTCCATGTCAATTGACCCTTGTTGCATGCCGCGGGAAATACCCCACTTTTTTTAAATATACTCGCCCCAAAAGACCCTCCTTTTTCAGATATACTTGCTCCAGAACACACACACCCTTTTCATCTGCCTGAAATCGGTCATTTTATTACTGAAATCACCCGGGAGCTACTTCGCAGCGAACCCGCAGCAGCTATAGTGTCTCCCATTAGATTTCACGCGTTGAACGAGTTACGTAGTTTGTGTTTGCAGGCACAGCCCCGTTTTGGCGTCAATATGGCGATTCCGTGAATAAGGCGAATTGTCCCCAAGCTATGGCTGAACTGATGGGCTGTTCCGATGGCCGAGCGCGTTGAAAGCCCAGACCTTGCAAATGTATGTACGGAGTGCATTATGACCAAGTGCGTCGTCACTTCCACAAACCCTGATTTGTTCACGCACTAGGCTTTAAACCAATAAAGTGAATAAAGCGAATATTTTTCTCATATAGACAGTGGATTAAGCTTATTCATTTCCATTAATTCATTTCTTCCGGCAGTCCACTATACTTTTCAAGCACTTACGTTACATCGGATATATAACGAATCGTTTTGATTTTATACATGTGTTACCCTTTATACGCGCACATGACTTCCTGTTTACAAATATCTGGTAGGTTTTTATCCGGGTGGCTTGAGCGTAAAAGTCTTGATGTCCATGGATCGGCTGCTGGTTTAGGTGCAGGAGTTCTGTCATCACACTGGGTTTGCTGAGAAGAATCCAGAGTTCAAACCACTGGGGCACCAACCTGTTCACATTCACGAAAGTAAACATCACTGATACTGTCACTTGTCGGTCTCCATGTCCGTGTCCATGACCATGCCATGGTCCATGCGCCATGGTGATTGGTGTTGTGGATAGGGTACGCGGGCTACGGCCGCCAATGGATGTGGCCGCCGGTGGCAGCTCGTGGGGGACGGGGTGGGTGGCGGTGTTTTCTTGGTTGATCAATTGGTTGTGGGGTCGAGTGGCAAACTTGAAAGGAGGGATTAAGATTAATTTACGGTCGAGGTCGTTCGAGCAGGTGGGACGGGTTGCTAATTAACACTGATTAGGCGGCTTGACATCCTGGGCTATTATCTGGAATTATTTTTCTAGCGTGATTCACCCAACCATACGATGATTTATAGCGATAGATTAAGACTTATAAGTTTCTTTTATCAAGTTAAAATAAAGTTAGATTTTTGTGTATTGATTTTGTGGTGAGTTACTCAAGCCTAAAGAAGGCCGACATTTTGATTGTTGTCATCGTGTGCGTGGCCATTTTGGAAAAGATCGCGTCACGTGACAGTGGGGAAAACCGATTCACCATCTTTAAGTCTATATGATCTTGCCTTGCAGAAATCGACCATGACCGTTTCATATGACTGTATACAAATTACATTGCCGGCTGTTCCAATTATTGCACTCCCGCCTCTAGTACTTATATCGGCCAACCTGTAGTAAACATTTTTGCAGGGGGGGATATAGCATTAGAATGAGTAATACTGAACCAGATATGCCTTCGACATTGCTTCTTTACTGATCTTCATATGTATCGGGCGTTAAATTGATAGGGGTTGTTAAAGAACATATTTTGTTTTTAATGTTTTATTTTATTGTGATAGCAAGACTTTTAAGCAACTTAATTAACAATACCCAGCCGATTAATCTATTGATTTTTACCGGGACATTTCTCCACCCCACAAAGTTGCCCAGCCGAATGGCGGTCCGTCTTCATTCAAGTCCCTCCCTGCAACAAATTTATATAACTTTACTTCTATTCACTCACGCCCTGAAAATAACAGTATACGATCTGTGCCATGAAGTCCACTTGTCAGGTCTTCCACTGAAAATAACAGTACACGATTAGCGCTATTAGACATCCCCTTGCCGTACTGGTCCAGTGGTCCACGCTAATCCCCAGACCCCCCCCACTGCTCCTCCCCTTTCCCGCTACCTCAACCCCAGCATGCGGCCACAGCAGATGGTGGCCACATCCATTGGCGGCCACAGCCTACGTGGACCTTGTGGTTTACACCCACTTTGACGGTACAGGGGCCAGGGTAAATTCCCGATGTACTTTGGCTCCTTCCGATCTTCTTCTGATCTACAGTTTACCGTGGGGCGATGTTAAAAAGAGTGAGTTATATCGATAGAATACATGTTCATTGATATTATACTACGTTTTTAGGATGATATAGTGTATCCAGAGTGAATATTAGAGCCTATTGCAACCAGCCAGACATTTTTGTGCCGATCAGGGCTGCCATGACAGACACATATTATTGCAATGAAAAAGTACTCTATCTATTCATGCCTATGCCCCAGTATAAACTGTAGATTTGAACTAGATTGGCAGATTGGAATTGCATTGGTGAATTACCTTGTACCGATTTTGCCAGCTGGACGATTTGACCACTACTGTCGTTGTAGTTGGAGATTGAAGATTGTGTTGGGTATAGTGTGGGGGGTTTCGTGGTCAATGTTTGAGGGGCATGCCCAGGGGAAGATGGATTGAGATATGGTAGCAAGACAGGATCTCATTTCCCAGCCACATGTGAGGCTTATACCCCCTTCCCCTCCACACGTCCACAGTCAAATCATCTAGCGATCGAAACAGACTGTGGTCAAAGTGGGCCTACACCAATGGTTTCAGTCACCAACAGTCACAGAGGCTTGTATGTAGCTCTAGACAATAATATAATAGTATTCTTATCGGGGTATACACTGGTGAAGCTCGACACAAGCCCTTGTATTCATACCAATAAAAGCATCCCATAATCTTATGCCTAATTCATTGTAAACTTATTCTTAGCCCTGATCTTTATCAATGCCATTCATCACCTAGCCCATGGATGTCCAGGCAGGGTAGGGTAGTTCTATAGATGTCTGCATCCATATGGGTCCAGTCGCCGGTAGTGTTGGCAGTAGCTACAGCAGCTTGCTAGCATGGCATTAGTGGCATGGGGTAAGGGGAGTGTGTGAGCCCTTAAGGCCTTAGATGATTAGTGGGGTGGGGGAGGGATGCAGGGGTCTTTAAGGTCAGATCAGTTACACTGACCTCTGGTAGCAAGCAGATGTGTGATAAAGACCGTTTCCTGGGTAGTCTGGGATAAATTTGTCTAACATTAGTGCCAAGACCAATAGAAGTCCCAAGGTTTTAGACACTTCAGTCTACCTTACAGACATCATGAGCAATGAATTCAGGTTACCAATAGTCAGCCCCATACCTCCTTCTTCCCAGCCATCCCACTTATGTTGACCTGGTAGTCTGACCAAACTGTCTATACACTGTAGGTTTTGGGTGCAGTGGTATGGTGCGGGGGAATTTGGTGGCAATGGTTTGCAGAGACATGGGTGAAGACATGCCCTGGTAGATATAAGTTCAAGATAAGCAAAATGTATGATGCATTAAGTAGCTTTAAAATCTTGCTTTTAGCTGACCAAACCACAAGAGAATGGCTACAACGGAGTAACACCCATTCAACCAAATAACACCTTGATTCGCTCTATTGTCTTAAACCAGCATCACACTATTTAAATGGGATGCTTAGAGCGAGCCAGACAAGACACTTTACATTTGTGCTTTATATATGCACCCAATATTATGGCAATTGCTTTTGCCAGGAACCAAGAGATGTGAAGTGAAAGCGGAAGGATTTAAGCCATTATAACTCTATTGCTTAGGCCATTGTATTTACATTGTATTTTTCATCTTTCAGATGTCACACGCCTGATGAGGAGGCATCGTCATGGCCTCCAGTGGCCCTTCTGACAACGACAATAGTGATGAAAGGGACCCAGTGAGTAGATGTGATATAAAACCTACCTGTATATTATATTGGTAGCAGATAATAATCTTTTATAAATATTTATCTAGTATTTATATGCAGTACCTACATGCAATCCTGCTCAGGTGTCTACTTATATAGCATTTTTTTCCCTGAATGATAAATTATTTTTTTAAATGCAATAATAGACCTGTAGTTACTGGTCCAGTGGGAGTTTATGAGGGTGTCTTGTTTAAACTTCCTTGAGAATAGATCCCTTGACCAGGGGATTGTATGGCACTCCTCTCTGTAGAATGTGCTGTCAATATACATCATGTTGTTACTGGTATTTGTTTGGCCACATTGTAAACTTGGGTCTTTTTTTTCTGCTAAGTACTTTCACATAGTTAATAGTGGGGACTCGTTGGAACTTGTCCTCTTTTACCAGATATTTACCAGACTTTACAACCCATACATCATGAAGATTCATCATAAGAACATCAGGCAATGTTCTGTTATCAATTATGGAAATCAAATCTTTTGATTCATATACTAGTCTATATACTGCTCTAAGAACAATTTTAATATAATTTCTTTTTCATTTAGCTGCTGCCAGGTCGGGTGCCGACGGTGGGCGTCAGGAGACCTGTGCCTGACTACGGACGAGATAGAGGTCAACGCGGATCACTGCCCAGCCCCAGTCACGGCACATTCCTTAGTCTGCTACAGGTAAGACGACAAGCAAACTCACTAACTGGAGACATAACATGATTGACAATTGAACCCACCAGCCACAGAAACAGAAACCCCGCCAATCTTTTAGTGTATTTTATTCTCAGTTGGAAGAAGATACGCCAATATACATTTTGATATGAATCAAACTAATGAAGACCTGTATTGCATTTGTCTTGGGCATGCAGGGAATTCCTCGAACTATTTTCTGATTTAACAACACACTTTGTAATAATGCTCTGCCATCACATTTACTTAACACAGTGGTCCCTGCATTATACGGTCCCTTCATGATACAACTCCCTCCGTTATACAAGTTTTTTACATGTTAAAGCCCCTTTATCACTGTACGCCAGTGGAGGCCCGTAACTGCAGATACGGTCAACCAAGGATGGCGGAAGCTAGTGCCAGTTGAATATTTTATTTGTCATTTGTTTCAAACTTACCTTGGATCGGCAGTGACAGAAGCTTTTCATCGTCCTACAAATTTATTAGGCTGCTTTTGTGAAAACGCCCGTTGCTCTAATTATGGTTCATTTACACTAAGCACTAACATTGTAATCGTGATCTTTTTGGCTGTAGAGCACAGAGGAGACACCGCCTATGGATAACCCTACCACTGTAGCCCTCAAGCTGTGTAATGACCAAGTGCTGAGACCATACCGCGGTCTCCTGTTGACGGTAAGTGTTGACTGTAATGACTGAGTGCTGAGACCATACCGCGGTCTCCTGTTGACGGTAAGTGTTGACTGTAATGACTGAGTGCTGAGACCATACCGCGGTCTCCTGTTGACGGTAAGTGTTGACTGTAATGACTGAGTGCTGAGACCATACCGCGGTCTCCTGTTGACGGTACGTGTTGACTGTAATGACTGAGTGCTGAGACCATACCGCGGTCTCCTGTTGACGGTACGTGTTGACTGTAATGACTGAGTGCTGAGACCATATCGCGGCCTCCTGTTGACGGTAAGTGTTGACTGTAATGACCAGTGGCGGATCCAGTGGGGGGGGGGGGGTTAGGGGGGTTGCAACCCCCCCTTGGGAACCTGAACATACACTGTTAAAGTCGGCTTCTCCGAGCAGCCCCCCCCCCCCCCGGTCGCAAGTTTCCAGAGAGCAACCCCCCCCCCTTGGCAAATTCCTAGATCCCCCCCGGTGACTGAGTGCTGAGACCGTACCGCGGTCTCCTGTTGACTGTAATGGCTGAGTGCTGAGACCATACCGCGGTCTCCTGTTGAAGGTAAGTGTTGACTGTAATGACCAAGTGCTGAGACCATACCGCGGTCTCCTGTTGACGGTAAGTGTTGACTGTAATGATTGAGTGCTGAGACCATACCGCGGTCTCCTGTTGACGGTAAGTGTTGACTGTAATGACTGAGTGCTGAGACCATACCGCGGTCTCCTGTTGACGGTAAGTGTTGACTGTAATGACCAAGTGCTGAGACCATACCGCGGTCTCCTGTTGACGGTAAGTGTTGACTGTAATGACTGAGTGCTGAGACCATACCGCGGTCTCCTGTTGACGGTAAGTGTTGACTGTAATGATTGAGTGCTGAGACCATACCGCGGTCTCCTGTTGACGGTAAGTGTTGACTGTAATGACTGAGTGCTGAGACCATACCGCGGTCTCCTGTTGACGGTAAGTGTTGACTGTAATGACTGAGTGCTGAGACCATACCGCGGTCTCCTGTTGACGGTAAGTGTTGACTGAAATGACCAAGTGCTGAGACCATACCGCGGTCTCCTGTTGACGGTAAGTGTTGACTGTAATGACTGAGTGCTGAGACCATACCGCGGTCTCCTGTTGACGGTAAGTGTTGACTGTAATGACCAAGTGCTGAGACCATACCGCGGTCTCCTGTTGACCGTAGGTGTTGACTGTAATGGCTGAGTGCTGAGACCATACCGCGGTCTCCTGTTGACGGTAAGTGTTGACTGTAATGACTGAGTGCTGAGACCATACCGCGGTCTCCTATTGACGGTAAGTGTTGACTGTAATGACCAAGTGCTGAGACCATACCGCGGTCTCCTGTTGACGGTAAGTGTTGACTGTAATGACCAAGTGCTGAGACCATACCGCGGTCTCCTGTTGACGGTAAGTGTTGACTGTAATGACTGAGTGCTGAGACCATACCGCGGTCTCCTGTTGACGGTAAGTGTTGACTGTAATGATTGAGTGCTGAGACCATACCGCGGTCTCCTGTTGACGGTAAGTGTTGACTGTAATGACTGAGTGCTGAGACCATACCGCGGTCTCCTGTTGACGGTAAGTGTTGACTGTAATGACTGAGTGCTGAGACCATACCGCGGTCTCCTGTTGACGGTAAGTGTTGACTGAAATGACCAAGTGCTGAGACCATACCGCGGTCTCCTGTTGACGGTAAGTGTTGACTGTAATGACTGAGTGCTGAGACCATACCGCGGTCTCCTGTTGACGGTAAGTGTTGACTGTAATGACCAAGTGCTGAGACCATACCGCGGTCTCCTGTTGACCGTAGGTGTTGACTGTAATGGCTGAGTGCTGAGACCATACCGCGGTCTCCTGTTGACGGTAAGTGTTGACTGTAATGACTGAGTGCTGAGACCATACCGCGGTCTCCTATTGACGGTAAGTGTTGACTGTAATGACCAAGTGCTGAGACCATACCGCGGTCTCCTGTTGACGGTAAGTGTTGACTGTAATGGCTGAGTGCTGAGACCATACCGCGGTCTCCTGTTGACGGTAAGTGTTGACTGTAATGACTGAGTGCTGAGACCATACCGCGGTCTCCTGCTGACGGTAAGTGTTGACTGTAATGACCAAGTGCTGAGACCATACCGCGGTCTCCTGTTGACGGTAAGTGTTGACTGTAATGGCTGAGTGCTGAGACCATACCGCGGTCTCCTGTTGACGGTAAGTGTTGACTGTAATGACTGAGTGCTGAAACCATACCGCGGTCTCCTGCTGACGGTAAGTGTTGACTGTAATGACCAAGTGCTGAGACCATACCGCGGTCTCCTGTTGACGGTAAGTGTTGACCGTAATGGCTGAGTGCTGAGACCATACCGCCGTCTCCTGTTGACGGTACGTGTTGACTGTAATGACTGAGTGCTGAGACCATATCGCGGCCTCCTGTTGACGGTAAGTGTTGACTGTAATGACCAGTGGCGGATCCAGTGGCGGGGGGGGGGGGTTAGGGGGGTTGCAACCCCCCCTTGGGAACCTGAACATACACTGTTAAAGTCGGCTTCTCCGAGCAGCCCCCCCCCCCCCGGTCGCAAGTTTCCAGAGAGCAACCCCCCCCCCCTTGGCAAATTCCTAGATCCCCCCCGGTGACTGAGTGCTGAGACCGTACCGCGGTCTCCTGTTGACTGTAATGGCTGAGTGCTGAGACCATACCGCGGTCTCCTGTTGAAGGTAAATGTTGACTGTAATGACTGAGTGCTAAGACCATACCGCGGTCTCCTGTTGACGGTAAGTGTTGACTGTAATGACTGAGTGCTGAGACCATACCGCGGTCTCCTGTTGACGGTAAGTGTTGACTGTAATGACCAAGTGCTGAGACCATACCGCGGTCTCCTGTTGACGGTAAGTGTTGACTGTAATGACCAAGTGCTGAGACTATACCGCGGTCTCCTGTTGACGGTAAGTGTTAACTGTAACGACTGAATATCCCAGTAAGATATAACTATAAGGAGGGTCTAATGACCGTGTCCTGGTGCCGGCAGGTGGGCTGGATATGACCATGGTGTTAGCCAGGATTTTTGTTTTGCCAGCTAAAACACACAACATGGCGCCAGATTATCAGGTCGCCTTCTGAGCTCGCAATTTACAAATTCTATAAACAAAAGTAGTTCTTGATATCATATAAAATTGTGAGCGCTATGATTTTCTTCTAAACCTCCCGACAAAAAGGCCATTTTTGGGCGGGTAAGCAGCACCTGAGTGCCCGCCAACATTGAAACTGCCCGCCCATCCGACCGGCAGGCGTGCCTCTGGCTAATGCCCTGAATATAACTATAAACCACGTCCTGGTGTCCTGCAGGTGGGGTGGAAGCCCTGGTTTGACTACCCGACAACGTGCTGTGCGCGAGCCGTCAACATCGTCCACCCTCTCGTCGTCGTCGGCTTCATTCTGATTGGCTACGTCATCCAGTACTCGTCCTGCTTCCGGCGAGACAGCGCGGGAACCGGCATAGTAAGTGGCCGTCTGCATTCCGTGTGCAAGAGTGCGTCCGTAGTCGAAAGAGTGAAAGCGCGATCAGTTGGCATGTAGTGGGCTTATATCTATAGACGTTTGATTTCAACCGAGCTAGCTAACATTTACCGGCTAACTAAAAAGTGTATATCGTTGTGTTACTATCGGATATCATTGTGAGTTTAATTTCTAGTGTTCCCTGTCTGGTTTGAGAGAACTAAAGTCACCCATTGGCAGCAAACGCAGTTTCGCAAATAGACTAAATCACAGACAATGAAAGTCTATAGTTGCCATGGTGCGCGTGGCTGGTGCAAATATAGAGCATCTATTGTTTAGAGCACGTTCGGCGCCATGGCAACTACGTTATCTTATGACGTGTGCTTTAGTATATTTGCGAAACTGCGTTTGCTGCCAATGGAGTGTTAGCATGGAGAAATATTTTTTGTGTCTTAAAAAAGGATAACATCGCAGTACACACGTAAGTTTGGTATCATTAAAATTGCACGGTGTTGCTTTCTCACGTCAGTGATTTTTAGAGCGATCGCGACAAATTCGTGGAAAATATGGGCCGAAACGACACGCTACGGCGTTTATGACTTTGACTTTATAGGCGCCAATGGATAATATCTAAACCTCGAAATTTCCGCTTTGCGAGAAAATATGCACTGATATGTTTGAAAAAAGGTGTTCGGTATGAACTTGAATTCAGAGCGTAATACGTGGATGCTAGATTCCCTGCCTCTCACCGTGACTATATAAAGATTTTTTGATGTTCGGAGGGTATCTGTGGCGATTATGTACGTCATGTTACGCTTACATCGTATTTCTACTTTAGCACCTCTCTAGCGGTTTCATGGGGTATCATTCAAACCTGGCTTGGAACGGTATGAATAATTCCTCCCCTCTTATATCCGTATGCTTGCCACTATCACCTCCTTGCTAACATGAGCGGTCGGCCCGATAGCTCAGTGGGTTAGAGCGCTGGCCTTGAGTGCTCTGGCCACCTGAGAGCCTAACGGCACGTGGACCGGTGGTTCGCGCCCCGCTGTGGCCATGTCTATGTGGTCGCAGGATAAAGATCCCGTGTCCTTCTTCGCAAAGAGTAGGGGGCTACCCCGCCGGGGACATGGCTCCACTCTCCCTTCCTTCTCCCATTGACGCGATATGATCAAAAATGGTTAAAGCATCCTCAATATACAACCAACCAACCTACTTAACATGAAGACCCCATGTTAATGCCTCCCTGTCTACAGGCTATTATACCGCTGAAGCCGGCCACCCCGCTCAACGGCTCCAATGGCACGGTGCCCGGGCCGCCCATGTACCCGGAGTGCCGCGCCTACCTGGTCAGCCAGTACATCATCCCAGACGTGCTCCACTCCCTCGCCTACGTCTACTCCTTCTACCTGCTGCGGTTCGCCCAGAGCGAGCAGCTCACGGTCCTGATGGAACGGGTAAAGATTCAATAGAAACCTCCGTTTGCCTCCGCTAGAGCGCAGCCCTTCATGGTGTCGTAGTTGTTACGTGCTACTGATGGGTAATTTCGGTTGTGACGCGTTGATCGCAGCAGAGCTGTGGGAGTAAGCGGATATGAAATAATTTGCTGTAGGCCTAGTTTTGGTTATTTTTCTTTTGAAATAAAATATTGCTAATTTATCAATTACTTTAATAAAGAATTAATATCATTTAGGGTTAGTTTGGATTAATGTTTTAACACGGTCGTAATTGCAATGGTATCGAGATCTGAATGAACTCCTAATAAATTTCATGCAAACATACAAACGAAAAGAACGCATGGCTCATTGCGTCTTTATATGAATTATGTCACATGTCAACTTGACAAATGAAAAATGTAATCGATTACAATCGATTACGATTACTGATTATGATTACCCCATGTCTGATGTCAAGTCACATGTATGTTTACGTGTTAATTCGTTGTCGTGTTTCAGGTGTTCCTGCATACGTCTCCAACCCAGACTGGATTCTTGTCGCAGGGTAAACTGATTCGGGCGATGAGGTGAATATTATTGTTGTATCTGGCTAATGGCGGCTTGTACAACAGTAGTCAGACTCGTGTGTAACTCATCCCTAATTTCTGACATATACGTGACACCGAAGTATCAGTCGTAATGAAATACTGTTGCGTCTTAGCATAAACTTCGATAGTTCATACAGAAAACCACTTGTTACTTCTGAGAATAAACACTAATTTAGTTGGATGGTTTTTCATATAGACTTGTGCAGATTACATTTACATTAAAGCGGGATTTGAAGCATGCCTAACTGTGACTAGTTGTATATTGTAAGAAACAGGCTAAAACGATTCGCCTGTTATTTCGGTGCAATATGAGTGTCCCATGTCTCACGTCTTTTGTGGCCCGCACATGGGTGGGATATAGGTGGGATATCAACAGAGATCATTTTAAAAGAGATCGATCCTGTACGTAATGTAGGCGACCATTACGTTAGATAAGTGGCCATTACGTTAGATAAGTGGCCATTACGTTAGATAAGTGACCATTACGTTAGATAAGTGACCATTACGTTAGATAAATGACCATTACGTTAGATGAGTGGCCATTACGTTAGATAAGTGGCCATTACGTTAGATAAGTGACCATTACGTTAGATGAGTGGCCATTACGTTAGCTAAGTGGCCATTACATTAGATATGTGTCCATTACGTTAGATAAGTGGCCATTACGTTAGATAAGTGGCCATTACGTCAGAATAGTTACCATTACGTTAGATACGTGACCATTACGTTAGATAAGTGACCATTACGTTAGATATGTGTCCATTACGTTAGATAAGTGGCCATTACGTTAGATAAGTGGCCATTACGTCAGAATAGTTACCATTACGTTAGATAAGTGGCCATTTAGATATGTGACCATTACATTAGATAAGTGGCCATTACGTCAGAATAGTTACCATTACGTTAGATATGTGACCATTACGTTAGATAAGTGGCCATTACATTAGATAAGTGGCCATTACGTCAGAATAGTTACCATTACGTTAGATATGTGACCATTACGTTAGATAAGTGGCCATTACATTAGATAAGTGGCCATTACGTCAGAATAGTTACCATTACGTCCGATATATGACCATTACGTTAGATATGTGACCGTTACGTGATCCCTCATGTCCAGAGCGCTGTTGCTGTTGGGGATCTGCTGGGTGCTGATGTCGCTGTCCGCTCAGGTCATACACGTCGTCGCCCAGTTCGACGAGATCAACTTCTCCTGGCTGTCCCCGGGGTAAGTCACTTCATGGTACCTCCGTATATGTACATAGGTATATCAATATGTAGAAAAGCCCATGGCACATGACAGTTCAACCGTTCAGGCTTAAACGCCCTGGCACACGACTTAGCTTATAACCGCCGTTTACTTCACGCCCACCAACGTGACCATCGGGCTATTATCAGGCTAGTGACATATCTCCTCGAAGATCGCTGCCTATCGATGTATGGATGGGTAAATGGATGGTTTTGTGCACCATCTTTGTGCTAAACTAAACTAAGCCAACCCTCGGACAATAGATGATTCGACCCAGGCACCGGTGGGGTTTGAACCCGCAACCGGTTAGTCTACAATCCAGCACGCTAACTCTCAGTCAGGGCGGTTACCCCTCTGATGGTCATTGATATATGTCCTCATGAAGACCTCTTGATAAATACATGGACAAGTCTAATGACCTTTAATTGAAGCTATACCAATCCAATCTCATGTGAAAAGATATAACCCATAGTTCTATGGCTGTAAGATGGGCATGAAAAGAACAGAAACTCACACAAGTTATATATATTGTTTGGCCAAAGATGAACATGTCATGGAGCCTGAAGTCTGTTGAAAGCTCTCAACAGTTCTACCGAGTAATACAACAGCCATGGAGCTAAAAGATACTGAATTTGGCCCTGAGTGTTGCTTAGTTTGTTTTACAAAGACTACAGTGGGGGACAACCCAAATCGATGCCATTTCAAAATGCTACCGCAGGCTGTGGCCCTGTCCGATTTTTGCCCGTCCTACATCCATAGAAGTAGATCCTGCCTCTCGGTGAAAGCAGTCACTTACGTACGTGTGTTGTTGTCGATTCTGACCGGAGGCAGTGGAAAACTCAAATGCTCCCAATTTTTGTCGAGCCTGCTGTTGAGAGCATTGAAGTTTTGAAGGGTCAGCAATCTCACAACATTAATAACATGAATAATATTTACTACATATTGATCCATGTAAACATAGTTGAATGAGCAATGACATTTAATTGATGGTCGTATTTTGTACGTGGATGGGCAGCGTTTATGTTCGCGTACGTTAGATTTGTTATCTTTGCATACACTGTCTGTACCCTCATCTAGTTAAGTTAGTATATTTCATAAAGTACATTGGATTATGAGTTAATAATATTTAGTGGAGATGCCAGTGAAGAAAAAATTGCCACGGCTTGACCAGAAAAAACACATTTTCATTATGTATATACGGGGTCGAGTCAGAATTGACAAGACAGGTCAGAGGTGAAAACCACATACGTGTGTCTATATATTATTCCCACTCTCCCTTCTCGTCAGGACCACCGCGGGTCGCGTATTTCTCTTCGTCCTGATGCTGTTTGGTTTCCTGGCCCTAGACGTGGTCTACACGGCCGTAGTCATCAGCTACTGCGTCCAGTGCGCTCTCCTCATCTTCTACATCGAGGGCATCCAGATGAAGCTACGCCAGAAGCTGCTTGATATCCCAAGGGCGTTCAAGGTCGGTCAGCTCATCACGGGCGTGCTGGGTCGCCATGACGACGCTGATGCCGTTAATTGTGTCCGAATTTAGCGCCAGTAGCCTGTTACGGTTGTTATAGTTGATGTGTGGCGATGTATGGTGTCTAAAGATCTACGTTAAATGACTTCCTTGTTTTCGGTACATTGAGTTCCGAGTCTCGCTAAGAACTGCTGTATAAAACTTTCCCATATCTATTTACACTTTAAAAGGCAAAAATCTGACGTACTACACAAGAAAGCAACACTTGTCCACTACATACTTCCACATGTTCTTCTAATTAATTATTGTAATGACATGTACTTGTACTAAACAGGACCTAAAATGCATCTTTTCCATTGACATTTAGAGGTTTCTTCAGTGGAAAATATCTTGTATGAGCAGCTTTAATTCGGGTGTTACAGGAGATCGGTTTCATCGAATCTGACCTGAAGACGCTGAACTTCAGCACGGCCCTGGCCATGAGCCTAGTCCTCTTCAACTTCGGCACAATGGCCTTCCTGGGTAAGTCTTAATTACTTTGGTAATGTACGAAGAATCAAGTTTTGTCATCTGTTACGGTGCAAATCAGTAATTGTCTTGGATATTTAAATTGAGAAATATGTTTGATATTTGTACATATATTTTACTGTTTAAGCACCATACTCGATTATCGTTAATCATCTCCATGATTACCACCTGTTTCCATGATTACCATCTGTCTCCATGATTACCACCCATCTCCATGATTACCATCTGTCTCCATGATTACCACCTATCTCCATGATTACCATCTGTCTCCATGATTACCATCTGTCTCCATGATTACCACTTATCTGCATGATTACATTGTCACATGTCGGCCGAGATCTGCCTGGTCCCGATCCTAATCTGCTACGGTAACCATTGTTAATGGGGAAGGCATTAAGTGTCGCTATGGTTACTTTTGTCATTACAGGCGCCATCAAGCTGCTTGACCCTAACAACGGATTCTCCACTTTGATGCTCACATCCACGGCGCTCTCCGTCTTCTTCTGGTTTTCCATCATGGTGCTGCCCGTCTTCCAGGTATTTCTTTATGGCTGAAAGTACTGGTGCTTGTTACTGACACACCTGGCTGTTATTTGACTTGAAGACATAGTATCCAATTCTTTAATACATAGGATGTACATCGTATTAAGGATGTTTGTTACTTTTCTTTTTAAATCAAAAATCCCATTGAAACACATGTTTAAAATAGGGCGAAACTGATAACGGGGCCTCTCATAGAAATATGTTTAGCTCTTTATCGAGCATGGTGATATATAGTTAATTTTGTCATTTTTGAGCTGAGTATATAATGGTGTAACAAGTATACAAATCTAGGCAATAAACTGTGTCATACATCCTTAAGAAGACAGGTAGATATACACAACATTTGGCACGCGTTTGTACTCCTAATACGTTGAAGGTACATGTATATGGTTTACGTTTACTTTTGGCCAAGATTTTTAAACTTAAACCTGTTGACGATAAAAAAATGTCTTTGCACTTTTGTTGAGGTTTCTTTTGAACATTAGCAAGCCCATGATGTAAGTGAAAGTATTGTAACGGGTTTTCGCAAGGACTCGAGTAACCAACGGCATGAAATACTTTTGGGTTGCCCCGTTTATTAGCTATGGTGATAAACGAACGTAGTATCATACACCTATATACAGTTAGATACGTAAAGGCAGTTATACAGACGCAAAGAATAAGTCCCCCGGAATAATCGCAATCATATACGTAAAATAAGTCTTTGTGATTCATTAACTGGCATCCGTTTATACTTCTACTCAGCCCCTCTACCTCTTGACCGTGGTTCCTTCACCGCGACCTACTCGTGGCGGCTTAAACCAGTCCAAACTATCCATCTAGCGTCCTAAATTAGTACCCGAGTGCCACCAGGAATAAACATCTGGACGTCAATGACACCGGTAAAATAGGCCACTAATGTTCTAGAGGCACCATACCAGGACCTGCAGCCCGTATGCACTTAGACCGTGAATCAAATTAGGCTTATAATTAATTTAATACATCAGCAGGCTCACCCAGTCATAGTCTTAGCCTAACCGGCATATGTCCCACACCTATAACGCATGACGAATTGATGAGAGCTAATACATTTCCCAAACTGAAATAACCAGTTTATGTAATCTAAGATGAGTACCGTGAGAGTAACCCACGCGAACTGCTTGTCCGCCCGTTCGCACTCCTTTTATACCTCAGACATTTCCACAATATTTCCACCAATACCATATTCCACCAACTTTACCTTCCACCATAATTCCACTCGCATTCTCGCACTCTGTTGTCAGTGGCCAATGTTGACACCAGTTCCGGGAAAAACCCATCCCGGTATACGTGTCAGAAATTGAGATTTTATCATATTATGTTACAGTTTGACAAATTAGTTTATGTGGCGAAGTTTGGCGGCTTAAAAGCTGAAACTTACTGTGTAAGATCCATTTTAGTTTTCCAATCGTGCGTTGTTTTGCTGCCGCCATTCACGTTACAGATCTTGTCACTCAGTGGTTACCGCGGTGTCAATGCGCGTAACTGATATTTACATAAATAGTTCCAACAAACCAACCGAACTTAATAGCTATAGGCCTGAATCATATAATCTCCAACTATAGAAATACAGCCACAATTTACGAAAACAAAAGGTTCATTTAACAAATAGATACCATTTTGCCTAAAACAATATGTTCGTTAGACCTATCTCCGCCGCAGAGGCGTAATCACTTTGACGACGTCATATCTCCAAGGAAACACGTCGCGCGCAACACTTAGTTACAGGTGCTATTGAGCGCCACTGTTATGATTTCGACCAAATATTTAGGTGTAGTTGTGAGTATCATTGTCATCGTTAGATCTCCGTGTTGACTTAATGGCGACGTTTGAAGTTCTATTCGAGCGAGAAAATACATATGGCATTGCTTCTCGTGCGAGATGGGTTTATCTCAGCACGCATCTCCGAAATCCTGCCTTCGCCTGAAGGCTCAGGCAGGATTTTGGAGACTTGTGCTGAGATAAACCCATCTCGCACTCGACGCAGTGCCATATGCATATCTTCCACTAAATTTCCACCATAACATGTAAGCTAAGCCCCAATAGATAGTCACTTCATTATAACGGCAACATACACAAATTGCAGTCCTAACAGGCTGGTAAGACTCTGTGAATATAATCGCTACTAGATAGCACCGAAGGAAATGTAAATATTGATATGGCCTCAGTACATCAACAGTTAATGATACAAACTTACCGTTCCACGGCTTGTGGAATCTACCGTGGTGGAAAATTGCAACATAGTGACATACATAGTAACAAGCGCGCCCGTTACCATGACGCGATAACAGTATAATTGATCTGACGTCACTACCATAACAACCGTTGCTACGACTGCGTCTATTCACCTAAAAGCTGAACGTTATCCGCGTACAACAGGTACAATACGAATATCTGCTATAATATGTCACTTTAAAGACATCCCCAATATATTTCGTCCGTCAAAATAAAGTACATCCAATATTACGACACCTAGACTAAGGGTATTCCTTACAGTATCAACAAGGTTGAACTTGATGTTAAAGTAAACTAAACTTGTTGAGCGTTTGCTTTTGTTGAGAATAAATAAACATACTATTGAAGGTTTAAGTTAACCTGTTGAGAATAACGAAAATGCGCTCAAACGTAAACCATGTTATTGTATACCGCTTGAATAGCTGATTACCTGATGACCCATGCCAGAGAGTAGTTGCTTTTGGTTGTTTTTAAGATTATTTGATTATTATTTTGTCATAATTTTATTTGTAGTAATCATTATTTTAGGATTTTCTCGTTGTTAGAAAGCTTGACTCTAACACTATATCTTTAATATAGTAATATTTCATGGTTTTTCTTATTATTTATTTTAAGATTATCTTATTTTATTATTACTTGTAGTAATATTATTTATGATTTTATCATCGTTAGAAAACTTGATGCAAACTATAATCACTATATTTTAAATATAGTAATATTTCATGATATTGTTTGTATTATTTTTGTATTAATATTATTACATACCATTATTGCATTATTTAAATGTCGTCATTATTGAGCTCGCGTCTCCACTCTCCGCTGTAGGCGGCCAAGCTGACGGCTGCCTGCAACTCACTGCGCAAGATCGGCCATGAAATCCGCGTCAAGCCCTTTGTGTATCAGAGTGTCTCTGACGAGGAGCTGGACTCCCTCCTCCTCTACACCTCCACACTCAACATGAGGGTAAGGCACCAGCCATGTTTATTGCTATGTGGTAAGGGACGACCATTTGATTACCACTGGGGGATGGGGAAGGTGGGGCTGTTTTTGCTAGATATTTTTTGGGGATTGGAATTGGATGGAATGACTTTCTGTTTCTGCTGATATGAGAGTAATATTTATTGTTAAATTTTGTCTAGTTATGTTTTATCTTTAAGGTGCGGGGCAAGTCATTTTTTTCTGTAAAGTTTAGATTAATTTGTTTAAAAAACTGATGTCCCCCCTCGTTGGGTAGCAAATGGTCCCTCTCAAACGCAAGAACTGGTCCCTGGTGAAGGCATCTTAAGGGTTTTAATGCCAGATAAAAAGAAATAATAGTTTCGTCGAAGCAGATCCAGGTTTATGTTATTCATCTATGTTTTTCATCATGAGAATATTTGGCCACTTGGGTGTAAAATAAGCGTATATTTATTCAAAGACAGGCTTACAATAACCCTGTATTAATGAGCCCATAATATCACGCTCACATTTACGTTACCTTATATAGTGACGTGCTCACACGAGTACTAAGCAACAACATGGTCACACGTATCTCATTTAATTTAATTTACGGGCTCATATGGATTTTATATTATTACAGGCCCCCATAGACCCTATATAATGCATGGCCCCCATGAACCCTATATAATGAATGGCCGCCATGAACCCTATATAATGAATGGCCCCCATAAACCCTATATAATGAATGACCCCCATAAACCCTATATAATGAATGGCCCCATGAACCCTATATAATGATTGGCCCCCATGAACCCTATATAATGAATGGCACCCATAGACCCTACATAATAAATGACCCCCCTGAACCCTATATAATGAATGGCCCCCATGAACTCTATATAATGAATGGCCCCCATAAACCCTATATAATGAATGGCCCCCATGAACCCTATATAATGAATGGCCCCCATGAACCCTATATAATGAATGGCCCCCATAAACCCTATATAATGAATGGCCTCCATGAACCCTATATAATGAATGGCCCCCATGAACCCTATATAATGAATGGCCCCCATAAACCCTATATAATGAATGGCCCCCATAAACCCTATATAATGAATGGCCTCCATGAACCCTATATAATGAATGGCCCCCATGAACCCTATATAATAAATGGCCCCCATGAACCCTATATAAAAATGAATGGCCCCCATAGACCCTATATAATGAATGGCCACCATGAACCCTATATAATGAATGGCCCCCATGAACCCTATATAATGAATGGCCCCCATAAACCCTATATAATGAATGGCCCCCATGAACCCTATATAATGAATGGCCCCCATGAACCCTATATAATGAATGGCCCCAATAAACCCTATATAATGAATGGCCTCCATGAACCCTATATAATGAATGGCCTCCATGAACCCTATATAATGAATGGCCCCCATGAACCCTATATAATGAATGGCCCCCATGAACCCTATATAATGAATGGCCCCCATAGACCCTATATAATAAATGACCGGCCTGAACCTTATATAATGAATGGCCCCCATGAACCCTATATACTGAATGACCCCCAAGAACCCTATATTTATGAATGGCTGACACGACCTCTATATGAGGACGGTATTTTTTACTCAACCTACACCGTAACTTGGGGCCACATCGGTGACTCGCAGTGAACTCTCTCTCCGCAGGCCAAGATTTTCTTGATCCCAGTGAAGACGTCCCACATCAGCCTCGTTCTCGTTGTCCTCGGCTTCGTCATGTTGCTACTCTTCCAGACGGGGGCGCTGCATATCTGGCTCAAGTAGATGCATATAATGCACAGCGATTAGATAACTTTGACTGCCACGAACTGAATGGTCACGTGATTGGGTAAGCCTACCGGTGATCTGGATCAGGCGGGATCTGGGTCACACGTAATCTGGGTCAGATGGGATCTGGGTCACACGTAATCTGGGTCAGATGGGATCTGGGTCACACGTAATCTGGGTCAGATGGGATCTGGGTCACACGTAATCTGGGTCAGATGGGATCTGGGTCACACGTAATCTGGGTCAGATGGGATCTGGGTCACACGTAATCTGGGTCAGATGGATCTAGGTCGCACGTAATCTGGGTCAGATGGGATCTGGGTCACACGTAATCTGGGTCAGATGGGATCTGGGTCACACGTAATCTGGGTCAGATGGGATCTGGGTCACACGTAATCTGGGACATATGGATCTAGGTCACACGTAATCTGGGTCATACGGGATCTGGGTCACGTAATCTGGGTCAGATGGGATCTGGGTCAGATGGATCTAGGTCACACGTAATCTGGGTCATAGGGATCTGGGTCACACGTAATCTGGGTCAGATGGCTCTAGGTCGCACGTAATCTGGGTCATACGGGATCTGGATCACACGTAATCGGTCATACGGGATCTGGGTCACACGTAATCTGGGTCATACGGGATCTGGGTCACACGTAATCTGGGTCAGATGGATCTAGGTCGCACGTAATCTGGGTCACACGTAATCGGTCATACGGGATCTGGGTCACACGTAATCTGGGTCATACGTAATCTGGATTAGATGGGATGTGGGTTAACCGGAATAATCTGGGTCAAAGGGGGTTTGCGTCACATAGAATGTGGGTCAAATGGGATCTGGGTCATATGGGATGTGGGTCATATGGAATGGGGATCTCACAGGACAGGAGTCAAACGGGATATGGGTCTGTCGTTTTTGGATGTTTACTCAAATATGTTTTGTTACTGTGTTTGTTTTCGGTTTGAAACACGCTTGTTTACTGTTTTCGAAATCGGCACAATGTTGTCTTTTAAGTGTCTCACATAGTGCAATTACATGGCTTGTCTTTCATTGCACTGCAGTCTTCATGTATAAAGATAGACAGATAGCAAAGGACACTTTAAGTTTACCGCAACATATTCGAGTAAAACTAATGGTCTATAATAATCTCGACATAAACACTGAACTCATGAAGTGAAGGGACCATAGAAAAGCATTTTTCAGCCATGTTTTATCTGATTACTGTACTCGTGGTTTTGGCTCGATTTAGTGATGCTCAAAGGTGGCTTAAAGCGCCAATTCATTCCTTTAATCGATATCGATTGTTTTTTATGTCTATCTCGAGGTTGTGATAAGAGTGTACTGCACATTTAATGACTTCAAGCGTTCACTGTCTTATAACAAGGGGGGCGGTAAAGGGTATTTCCGTTCCTCGGGAACGGGCTTATCATTTCACCGTGAACTGGGAATGAGTAAAATAAGTCTTCGTGAACTGGGAATGATATATTAGCCGATCGTTGTGATCAATGATTTTTATTAACCGTGAACTGAGAGTTTTAACACTAAATAACCGTGAATTGGGATATGGCCAATTTATATCATGTATCCGCCCCTTCCATTGTATGCGGGAAATTGTCCATTTAATTCCTCGTGACCTGAGAATAAAAACAGTTATTCTTCGTGATTTGGTAACACGACCCCCTGCCCCGCCCCCTTTCCCCACCTTGCCCCCCCCCCCTTCCCAGCCCTCTGCCCCCTCCCCCTTGCCCCCCATCTTGCCCCCCCCCCATAACAAAACGCTTGCACATAGATTCCGTATCGATACTTGTTCATTGTATATATTATATATATATCGAATAGTCATGTGAACATAGCTTTGTGTAAATGTTATTACACTGTCTATGTTACAATGTGTGTCAGCCTGCAGATGTATACTAGTGATTGGTAACCAGCAACCGCGAAACGAATTGGTTGCTTACAAGCACGTTACTTGTAATTATATTTACGATACGTTCATTGGTGGGACCTGTCTATGTCTCATCTTATGAAATAGTTATATTTTTTTTGTAGTGATTGTTAACTATATATATAGCAACAGCAAAACGATTCGGTTGCTTACAAGCACTTTTCATGTAATTATATGTACCATATGTTCATTGTTGGGACTTATCTATATCTTATATTGTCTGAAATATATAACCTTTTTTATGTGGAAGAGGGAAATTATTTTATGTCATTCATTCCTATTTACATTATTTAGGTGCATGAAATGTGACGTGATAAATAAAGTTTGTCAAAACCTCAATTTCTATTTGTTGCTACAGGCGAGTCCAGTTGTTCTGTCAGGCTTACTTACTGATCAGTGTTGACTTTTGGGTTCTGCTCCTTACAGGGCCAATAAGGTGGTTGTGCGTTCACGATAATGAGCAAATGTCCTTTCTGGCAATGAGTCGTGCACCCCTGGACATGGCTCCTTTCTAACTTGACCCGTTCCGTTCACAGTCGTTTGCGCGCTCCAGGTTTGACGCAATGCCAGATCTGTCGTAATAAGCCGATTTTGGTACCTTGAGCAAAATGAACAGTTGACATGAACAATGCTGGGGGCGGCATGCCATATGATAGTTATCACTTATTTGTCCACATCGTATATTCGTGTTTTCTGTTAGATCGATGCCTTTTATAAACTTCCACTTTTAACTATCTAGGATTTAAACTTGTAATAAAGTTGCATCACGTGACTTACTCAATTCATACGAACTGCGAATATTGTTCTTATGAATTATGACAGATCTGGCATTACGTCAAAACTGGAGCGCACAGTTGCTCTTCCATGTCGCGGCGAACCATTGATTTATTATTATACCATATTCTATAATAATCCATTTGGTCAGCTCTAAATAAATATGGGAAGACTGTTCCCGTTAGTGTCTGCGCTAAACAAACCGTCCCACAAATAGTATAGATCTATGTGTTACTGTTTTTGCCAAGGGGATCCGAAGGCTATCCTATTTTTTGCGCCCCGGCCAATGAAATAAGAGGACTGGGTGGTTCATTTAAATTTAAAAGGGCCTAAATCCTCACCCGCTCCTCCTGTCCTCTTTACTGTGTGCCTGGGCGCCCGTAGCCTCTCTCCCGCTAGGGCCTTCAGACGTACGGGTCTCTGCCACCTTTCTTGTAATACGTTCATTAACAAATTATTTTTATCACATATGAGATACCGTCTAGGTCAACTGTTGGACCGCATTAAGATATGAACAGCTCGGTTTTTATTTATAACCCCGATCGTCTAAATAGGGAATAACCTTTGAAACGTTGATCATTTGGTCATAACGTGCACTGTGCCAGAAGGTGTTTATCAATAACTGGGGTATCCCTTCACACCGTCCGGTTTCTTCATTGTAAATCCGTGTTGTAGTTTTGAGGAGAATGGTGGCGCCATCTATCGACGCATTTGGCGCTAAAAAAATTGTGTTTGGTTGATTACGAATGGTAACCAGCTAGGTAGCAAAGATGAAAGCATAAAAGGACACCACCAGGCCTTACATCAAAGCGAATAATGGCGCTAAAATCCAGCTTGTATTTCACATGGCGCCGCTGGTCACGCAGAAAGCATTATCATTAGCGCAGTGGCAGCCAAACGTTACGCGCTCGCCGCATAGCGGCGCCACTACTCGCCGCTTTACACCTTTTACAATGGGCGTTCGCCCTTATGACCTATCTTGGCGTATATTTGTAGGTAGCCTAACGAGGACTGGCACAGGGGCAGGGACAAATTTAACATCTTACTCGTCAGGCTATCCATGCTAGTGTATATATATCTTTGTAGCTATATGTAGGCCTAGCAGTAGGCCTACTTCCATAGTTTGTAAGCCTGCGTTGTAAATAGCAAAAGGACAAGTGCCAACAATCTTGATATGTTATAGGGCCTAGCACTTTTAATCGAAAGTACTTTTGCAAGGGGTGAACGGGAAGTGAACGGAATTTGTTCCTGCATGTTGGTGCGATGGGTGGAAGAGGTTTCTTTGGCCAAACTGCAGTGGCCTTACTTACTTACTGCCATCTTCAGGGGATCCGCAAGTAAGTGGGCCTAACGGAGCTGCAGGGCGGTGAGTAACGTGAAAACGAGACAGTTGGCGACATGCCATGGGTCCCATTGCCAACTGTCTTGCGACAGTAAGTTGTTCCTTTAACGTCTTGTGTTCAGGCTAGCCGGTGATTGTAAATGACGTTAGGCCTTCGTGCCAAACCCTGTTCTATCGACTCCTAAATCATAGTTCGGAAAAAGATGAGATCCATAATTAGCGATCTTGGATCCATGTTGATCATACCAACCGACTTGTGTCCATCTTCCATTGAACAAATTAACAAATCAAAAATCTACTTCACCGGTGGACTACCCCGTGGCCAAGCAGCTAGTGTATTCGGTCATTTTCGAGGGTATTCTGCTAGTCCAATCGGTCGGTTTGTGTCTAAAAATGTCTAGCCTAAATGTACTAATGAACTTCTATGACTTTGATGCGAAGTGGACAGGCCATTACCAGGGGCGGATCCAGAAAATCTGGATCGGGGGGGCCATTTTCAGGGTCAGATCCAGATACGCTGGATAGGATGGGGGCGGTTTCGGTTTTCATATTATGTTAAATGGTATAAGTTTTGGCCCTAAAAGGTGGGGGGGGGGCGCGGGGGGCCAGGTCCCCCCCCCCCCCTGGATCCGCCCCTGATTACCATATACACATGTGCATTGTAGTAAAAAAACATCTAACAAATTGGGTGGCTATTAATTATATTTTATTGACCAATACGCCACGATGAAAACAAACCAACGAGAGTCATTTAAGAGTTGTGCCTATACAGCCGTCACATCTTAGGTACCCTTGTTGTTAATTTGCTTTCATATATAAATCTCGTCCTGTACAAATAGCGATGGTGTTGCCTTCAGAGCGACTTCGTGTGTGGGTACCGTTATTACGCAATCAACCCGTATTTTTTACCATCTCAATCCATATCCGGTCTTTCATTTTTTGTCTTAAAAACGCACCTTTCTTACTCAAGTTTACATACAAAAGAGACGATTGACAATATCAAGTGAAATGTATACATGTGTGTATAATCCTGATGAGCTTGTTATAATGGTTACTAGATTAAGAAACAGATTGCCCCAATATGTTCGTTTTCGTCGGTCCCCAATATACATAACAAATATTGTGCTGTAAAAATAGATACACACTAATGTGATGAGACATTCATATACAATCTGGATGGTCGCACAACACACGTAAGCCATTGCTATTGTATTTAGAGTACCCAATCTCAAACATTAAAGTCCTAACCTCAAATGCAACACAGCTTAAAGCAAAATTCCCAGTTCTAATTCAACAGTTGATCACCAACTATATATAAAATGGAATCCAATCATAATATTAATTTATGATGCGATTACGTGTTGGTAGATTACATGTGCCCCCAAAGTGCACCTAAACAGCACCTAAACATCACATAAAGAAGTTAGTTTACAACAAGATAACAACAATTATTATGTCTATCATGATGTAGTGAAGTTATACAAGAAATGTAGTCAAAACCACACTGATTACCTTGTTAATACTCCGATGTAATACTCTCTTGAGAAATAGTCTCTTGAAAACGTTGGTGTTTAGGGCAATAAACATTAAGAACTAAGAAGATGCAAGGTTCACCTCTAGTGTGACAAACAAATCCTCTGATCTTATTCCAAGCGAGAGAAGCAAATTAATTGTTACAAGAAAAAATACTTTAGTTCCAAATTCCATAATAAACACACTGATGATTAGGCCCAAATACCTCGGGGGTGATGCCAATAACGAGTCAGACCCCCTGAAGGTTAAAATAAATATCATCGGATATACCTTTGTAAATACATCTTATGTCGCTGGTCTTAACTCAAAGATTAACTCTAGCTGAGCGAAATAAAACACGCACAGTCCAGGTCCCTAATTATGGCCGGCACATCACGGCTAGATTTACCAGTTGTTATCTTTGGAAAATTCAAGTATTCACCTGCTGGACGCAAATATGTTAATGAAGCCAGCGCCATTGCTAGCCGTTTAGATTCCAAATATTATAATTGATATTCGCCTAATACGGTACCTTCCGTTGAGCATTTCTGGCAGGTATACGTATCTATACAATGTGACTATATTTTGAAGGCGAAGTAAGATACGTGGTGAGCGCGCGACGTGACAATTTCATTGTGGCACTCTGATTCGCTGGATTCGTGGTTTCCTGATGACGTCATGAGGCGAGACAAGTGGATCTTCTCGTAGCTGAGTGAGAGATTCAGAGGGCTACATAAACCTGGAAGACGACAAAATCCATTTAAACTTCTTACTTATGGACACGCATGGACACAAAAATCCAGCATATCAAATCAACACATATTTCAAGATATTTAAGTAGCGAGCCATTAAAGTTGTTATAAGGCGCATGATATAATGTCCGCTACTATAAATGATATGTTTGCCCGCTACTGCAAATAAAATTTTGCCATTATTTTTATGAGCCCATGAAGCGAATCTAATGAAGAGGGCTTCACAGTAGTTAAGTATCTAATCTATACCGGTATTTGAAATGCCAAGTTTATTCTATTTAACTCTAAATAATAAGAAATATTTATGGAGAGCATTGTTCTGGCTACACACAGACGAACGCTATGACGTCACATCTACGTCAGGACTCACCTCGGGCAGAATGTTAAGGTTTCAAAATGAGGCGGCGGATCCAGAGACTCCAGGTTGTCTGGCTGAAAAGTCATTGGTAGCATTTCGGGCTCGGTTACCGCGGCTCACCAGATCCATCCAGAAATAGTTGTCTCTGTCAATACTATAAGCAAAAAATACATAATCGAATTAATAATCATTAAAATAACATAAACAAAATAGTTTTATATAAATAAAATCATAAACCACTCACAAGCCAGGTGATTTAATAAAATAAATGAGTCCGTAAAATAAATGAGTTCGTAAGATAAATAAATAAAAATGAGTCCGTAAAATAAACATAAGTCGTCCGTCAATAACATGCAATTCAATATGGATCAAAAGGGACAGGATACACGTAGCTCCATAATTGTTCGTACAACTTGAGAAGTAGGAGTAGCAATAATTGGACCTGAGTAGTGCGGACAACCCCCGGTGAGGAGGGCGAACGTCTTACCTGTATGATCGCGCCTTGCTCTCAGCCTCCTCGCGATGTTCCATGATGTCCAGCGTGCTGGAGCTCGGCACCGCCATGTTCTTGACCACATCCCGGGCGAACGCAAAGTCCTCGGATTCTGTAAGATCAGAAAGATATAGTTAGATATATAATCGAGGGATTTGCACACGAGGCCGAAAATTTGGTGGTATATATACATCTGAGGTGTGAGACAGATGGAAGACATAATGAAGTGTAAATCGTCTTCGCTTATCCACCCCAGTGAGTGGCTTCAAGGCGTTCCACTGGCACAGATAAGTAATTTTGTGGGTGCATACATTGTTTGTTTTAAGAGGTGCCTATCGTACAAAATTTGATTATTGTTGTCATTTGTCATTTGTTGTCATTTTAAATATGGTTCGACTGGCTCTCACGTGCAGCTTCTAAGTTTAATTCATCCTTGTTTTCCAACGTTGAAAATTACACATTTTTGTCAGTATAGCTTTTTTTTCTTTTTACATAATTTGATTTTCACTTGACCGTCAGTTAAAACCGTCCAGTTTATTTTGTTCAGTGCTTCCAAATCACAAAAGAGGCCATACTCCAGCCGTGCAGCTGAGTAAGGGCGTGCGAAAAATAATGAATATAGGTACTGACGTAAGAGGGTGTCCCGGGTCTGCAGCGAAGACGCCACCGCCAGCAGGTCGTTGGCGTCCCATGCCGGCGGGAGACAATAAAATACGTCATTTCCGGGATGCGCGCGCTCGATGCCGAGCTTGGAGAAGAGCCGTTGGACCTGTTCCTCGTCCACAGCGGCCTGCTGCAGCACGGTGTAGGGAACCAGCGGAATGGCCTTGTGTAGTACTGGAGAGAAAAAGCCGATAGTTCCATTAGCTTGTTGGGTGGTTGGTTGGTTTGGCTGCTTGATTGGAAATTAACTCAGGGGCGGATCTAGGGGATGCGCAGTTAGGGGGGTTGCAACCCCACCCCTTGGGAACTTACGCTGTACAAGTTTGGTTCTCCGAGCAACCCCCCGGATCGCAAGTTTTCAGAAAGCACCCCCATCCCCTTTGCACGTTCCTAGATTCGCCCCAGGAACTGAATTGCTTCTTTAGGCCGCTTGTGTTGACGCAATGGCCAAATCCCGGGACGATAAAGGATGAGTGGATGAAACATGCCCCATTAGGTGTGGATTCGAACCCAGGACCTATTCATCTGCGGTCTCGTCTACTAACCACTAGACCATTTTTATCGGTTTCACGAAATGGACATGTAATAATTGTATATAGCAAACAAGGGACATTAGTAGAACATGAAAAAACATCGTAGGAGAGTACTTACAGCTATAGTAGAGGGCGACGGGTTCTTCCGGGCGATTCTTCCCTAGGCGTCGACCGCCTGAAATAGACAACAAATCATGTGACAAACCTAGGGCGCGTTTCCCTGATGATTAAACGATCCCCTAACTCTATTTTGCCCATGCTAATTTGTCGTAACATTACGAGCAACGGATCTAAGCGGTATAAGTCATGAATAACAGTAGCCATCTTTGTAAAATATACATAGTGATTCTTATTAAACAAACAAATTGCTACTATTATGATTAATTAACCATTTAATTGGCCCAGCTATATTTTAAGGTAAAAAATGACGAGATCGAGAAATGATCCCCTGATCACGAAAAAATGATACATCGTTATATCTTTCTGACAATCAGTAATTCTGAATTATGTTTCCGAAAGTCAAATTGAAATACTAATGTAATCAGCAGTGAATTGGTTTCACTCCGGAAATACGGCATCCACCTACATAGAGCTCCTTCGGCGCATCCCACCCCCCAGCGCCCGCCGCCCTACCCAACTGCCACTATGACAATCTCGTGTACATACCAGCCTTGATGTAGCATGCCTCCAGAAGGACTGAAGTAACCCATTGGATGTATTCCGGGTGAGTCTCCTGTAGCCGAGAGATCAGGGTCAACAGCTTGTCGGCGTCTGTCATCTTGTGGTCACGTGATCGTCTCACCTAAAACCAAAACAAAGATATTACATCAACGCCAAATTACACGAGATCTTGTAATAAAATTCGATCAAAATTATAATTGTAACGTTACCAATAGAATTATTTGGAATTAATATAGTATTGTATGAGGAAGTATTGTTGCAGGAAATGGCACCGAAAACGATTGGTTTCATTCATTAACTTCCACCGATTTGCATATGAGCTGTTTGTAGCAACGTTTTGGAGATGCGTAAGATAACTGCGTATCAAAGTTCATTACATAGTTTGTACCTGCGGAATGTTGGCTTTGCTGAGATCTTTGTTGGCATCAGACTTCTTGAAGCCGAGTTGTAGCAACTGCAACGTCACCTATATAGCCAATGGGATGAGAGCAAGACAACAATTAATACACAAATTATTAATCAATAAAAAATATTAGGACAAATTATCAAAAGCTTCCACATCGGCATTCAAAGACGCTTATGGCGAAGTAAAATGCGAAGGCTTTGCACGACGTTCGCGCAGATCGTCACTACAAAACCTATATATCAGAAATATGCTGGATCTACTGGATCATAGTCATGACGCCCAATAGAATTGTAGCGACGGGCCTATTCCCGCTAAACCCAAAAGACACATATATATGGAAGATATAATTACTTCGTAACAGAAGTAATGTTACGGTAATCAGGAATATACTCAGTGACAATTGAGACGCTCGCAGAGCACCGACTGACCTCCAAGTGACTCTTCTTGATGCGGCACTTCTCCAGCTCCTTGACGACCGTCGCCACGGAGAGCGCGCGCTTGTCGCCACGGACACAACTCTGGCTGAGGATGTGCAGGAGCTGGTTTTCCTCCTCTTGGGTCCACGCCTGTAGCACCAGACCCTCTGACATCTGACCCGGCCGGCAGTCCTCTCTCCCGTCAGAACTACTCTCATCCTCGTCCTCCTCGTCCTGATCATCTTCCTGGTCTAGGTCCTCTTTCTCCTCCAGTTCTCTCCGCTTCTCCTCGGCCTGTTCTGACTTGGCGTTGCTCGTCTTCATCGCCGTCGCCTCGCCCTGTGGTGTCTCTCGCGTGGGATGATGGGATTGCTGTCTGTGCTGCGTTCTGAATTCGTCGTCGGCTACTTCCGCTTTATGCGTTGTTAAATTGTCTTCCTGTTCTTTTGCCCGGTGATTTCTGCCCTCCACGTTAGCCGGTCTTGGTCTTGAGCATCCAGAGCCACGCCTGAGGAAACCCCAAAATGGTTCGGTTAACAAATCATATAAATTGTTTAAGGTGCTACTTATACAGGTATTTAGACCATTAAAACAATGCCGCATACATGTTGCAATGAAAGACGAACATTCCCATTTAACCGGAAGTGTAACATTTAATTAAATGATAAATATATAGTGGAAGTATTCTTGATTGTATGGCACGATATATATATATATGTATATGTATATATATATGTATATATATATGGTCTTACAGCCGTTATTGTCGTTAAACCCTTAATCAAATGTTAAAATTCTAACCTGTTATTGGCTGGTTGCCTGTCGTTCGCGCTGGCGTCGTTCTCGTTCAGTACATCTCCGCATAGGAGGCGCACCATGCTCTGCGGACTGGAGGACAGCTGGTTGCTGAACAGCGTGATGATATGGTGCATCAGGAATTGCGGGTCCTGGGTGGGTCCAAGGGAAAGAATTGGTACATTAGTGAGATTATTTGGCGACTAGGCAGCCCGGTGCAGACTTAAGGTCACTCAATTAGTAGTAATTGGATATCAGTCTTAAAAGATCAGTCCACAGTGCGCTATTGGCCAGTCCGAAATCTCAAGTTAGCTGGCAAATTGATTAATCGAGGTTGCTTTCTTGGTTTTAGAAGGACAAGTCCATCACGGTTGCCTTGGTTACCTGGGTTTTCATGAGGGTGCCCTGATCCAGAATGTCGATGAATGTCTGGAGCACCGGGAGCTGCATTAGTGTCTGGGGGTGCTGGCAGTCTCCCGCCACGTGGTACATCATGTTGAAAATGTACTCCATCGTCTCGCTGGAGATCTGCCGGAAACCTTCCAGCAGGGTTCCGAACTTTAGCATCATCTTCTCGTTGGCGAAACTGGAGAGAGGATCACAAAAAAGCGAGGGTTAGTTTGGGAGGTTGTACGGCTTATTTGTTGTATTTATTGTCTTTCGGTATTAATGTCGTGTCTGTCGGAAATGTGTAGTGCCTAAATTACGCATTTTTGTCTTTCAATATTTCGCGGTTTGGGGAATTTGTATTGCCTAATTCCGTATGTTTGTCTTTCAATATTTCGCGGTTTGGGGAATTTGTATTACCTAATTCCTTATTTTTGTCTTTCATTATTTCGCGGGTTTGTGGAAATTTGTAGTGCCTAATTCCTTATTATTGTCTTTCATTATTTCGCGGTTTGTGGAAATTTGTATTGCTTAATTCGGTATTTTTATCTTTCAATATTTCGCGGTTTGGGGAATTTGTATTACCTATTCATTTCAATGGATGAATTCCCTGGGCTCAGAGTGTGACTGTGCGTATGTGGGGAGGCTATGATACTTACTTTTGCTTCATGTGCTCCACCAGGTCGAAGTGGGTTCGGTTGTGGGGCGCCAGGGCGTCGACCATGAGGAGGAAGCAGTGGTTGGTGACCACCAGCCGCTCCAGGAAGCACATGCTGTGGGTCTCCGGCTGCCACTGTCTCAGCAGCAACACCAACATCTGGCGCAACTCGCGCATCTGCGTCAGCGCATCTGCACCACGGAAAGTATCACCATCATTATAAAGCGCCATTCATATATCATCATGATCATGGATATACGAGATGTTCTTACATATGCATGATAGTGTAGGTGATATGACATGTGTCTTTTCCCACTTGTAAAATATGATTATCTCTTATGGTACGTTAACTATGAAGTTTTGTATGTGTCGTTGATCCCCAATAGAATTCAAACCTTTCGTATATTTTGTGAAAGCTTAATATTACCTCTATGTGGTCAGGAGTAGAAAACGAAATGGATTACTGTAGCAAATGGTAGGCGTGAGTCATACGTGAGCTATGTTGAAACAATCGTTCGCTCTAACTGTCGTTCTTCTATGTAAGGTCAAACCATTGTTTCAGCATAGCTCACGTATTACTCACGCCTACCGTTTACTATAATAATACATTTCGTGGGTTCTTACATGGAAGGTGGACCCTCTAACTGACGACCCCCAACGTATAAAAAGGACTCGCAGACGCGTTTAACCGCGTCGCTGCAGAGATAACATCCGGGTTACTTACCCAGCGTTCTCAGTAGGTGGCGCTGGCTGTCTGCGTCCAGTGTCGAGGAGTTCTGGTACATCAGCAACACGCTGAGAACGGTGTTCAGCGCCGTTACGGCCAGCGAGTGCCTGAAGCAAACATCAGTAAATCATAATATTACGCGATATCACTGGTAACGAAGTAAACATATTAATTAACAAATGATGATTCACTAAATCAATGCAACAAAAATATGAAAGGTTTGCATTCGATTGAGGATTAACGACACTTGTTTAATAAGACAGTGTTTTGGCCATGGGAAAAAGTGTGGCTTTCCGGTGTGCTATCTCATCAAAAATATGGCTGCCTTTCAACATATGATGACACACAGCCAACTAATTTGTCCAAGACGTTTCTTTAATCAAAAGATCTTGGAATTCAAGATGTATGGGGAAAATGGCTGCATGGGCAGTTTTAATGCTTGTTTACATGTAGCGGTACTTACTGGCTGAGATAGAGGGACTTGAGACGGTCACTGCCAACGACGGCCAGCCGCTCATAGGTATGGACGGCCACGTAGACCAATAAACCGACCACATCCACGGACAGGGCGCACCTGCAAAATAAATAAATACACACTTTTTAAAAACATGCATATACAGAGGCTGCTCATGATTACAGCAATTTCTACCTCAAAAACGTATTAAATCTGTTAAATAGATCAGGATCATAACTGCGTAAATCAAATAGGTTAAATGTGAAGAGACAAGTGCTTGACTGACTTGGGTGGGAAAACATGGCTTTCGGGTGTATTACGTCATCAAAATTGGGAAAGGTGAAAGGGTCAAGGTAGGTATCTCCAGGAGTAACCCCCTATTCTTTGCAATGAAAATGGTGATTTTTATCCTGTATAACCCATAGACATTTTACACAAGTGCGTGGGGGCTCGAACCACGCACGGGCCGCTTGGGCTGTCCTAGCACATCACGTTCGAGACCCCATAAAAGCCGAGCGCGCTGACTCCTGGGCCACAAAGTGACCCCAGCTAGAGGGGGGGGGGGCGTGATGGAGACACCCACCTGACGCTGGAGAAGGGTGCCATGTGGTCCCTGCCTTGGGGTCGCCACGTTAAGAAGACGTGCACCAGCCAGGAGAAGTAGTGGCTCGGTACGCAGGTTCCCTGCGTTATCAGGCTCTGTGGGAACAGACAGAGGGACTCATTAGAATGACATACGGCGACTTCCATAATGACCAAGGTTATGAAATTGCATGTTCCTAGATCATGATCCTCGTCATTCGGCAGAAATAAACACACACACAAAGATATGCAGCAAGGGTAAAATTGTCTGAGGGTCGGTCGTGAAAAACATTGCTTTTTCTATATTCTCATTTCGGCAAGATAAATTTCTGTCGGTCAGGGTCATGAGAAACATAAACTTTTATATCGACGGCCTAAGGGTAACTAAATTGAGGAACAAATACACCAGTTTCAAAATATCCCAAAATAAAACCGTAACACCAGAAAACAGCTACAATGCACGTACACACATACAAACAATGCTTACCTTTAAACTAACTACTAAATTGGCAAATCCATCTTGGACAAATTTCGCAGCAAATGCATCCTTCTTTTCTCTGTAAATCGATGCAAAGGCTTATTTATTGGACTGTATATTATGCAGGCGAAGAACTGTTAAAATTAACCTTACACGGTGTATATAAGCGTCGTATATATGTAGCCCTGCCTTAATGCGATCCAATGTCTTAACCTTAACGCTTTAATCGACGAAAACATCTTCTTCTCGACGCAAATGCACCTCAGAAATTAGGCCAGCCTCAACAGTGAAGTAAACCTTACGTCTGACTTATGAACACTACGGCCGTGAGCTTGACAGGCTTCAACGACAGACACTTTGCGGACGTAATTTATGATACGATATAAGATTAACGATTAACGTCGGCATATAACCATCAACAGCCAAGGAGTTAATTACGATCAACGGTAAAATAACATTGCTGTCTTCTGCCCATCGTTTTCACCCTGCCCGTAAATCGCTATCAATCGCTATAATGAAGTTCATAACGCGTTTCGGGTGGTTATAACTAACCTGATGAAAGCCATGACGTCACATTCCATGTCCGAGGTAGCTTCCTTGGCGCATGCGCTGCTGCTGCCGCTACCACAACCTTCAGTTAACCTTGAGTTGGCGGTCGTCCCAGGACTGCTCCCGGACCACCCTTCCATCAGAAAGAGGCGCTTCACACCACCGGCGACAGATGGCGCCACGTCACACAGGTCCACGTCCATCTGCTGCGTGTGAGGTGGGAACAAAACCCCTGCCCCGAGGTTGATGGAACCACAGCTCGGCTTACGGCCAGTCACCTGTTTGAGAGAGGGAGAACGGACACTTCATTGTTTGTATTCTAGCGAGCACGACACTCTTCAACAGTGAAAAAAAACAGTGCTTCACCGCATAATAATTTAAGATACGTAGATAGCATTAATAGATAAACAATTCTATTTTATTACATATATCTATCTAAAACGACAAAGCATATCAAAATAAAAGTTAGCAACTGAAACTAAAATTGCAAACTGAAACTCACGTTTTCTCTGGCACAGGGTGCATAATCCAGGTCTCGTGTCATGAGAAGTATAAGCAACTGAACCACACTGCTGGCCCAGACATCCTGCAAACACAACCCAGTATGACGTCATAGTGGATATCACGGCGCACATTGCTGTCGTCACAAATGGAGAGTTTGGTACCATGGGCCTGAGGCCTTTTAGTGCAATAAACTTATTATTATTACCTCAGTTTTGCTCAAAGCATACTAACATTAACAGCTGTTATAATAGCGGAAATATGTTGACTAGCTAATAATAATAATAATAATAATAATAATAATAATAATAATAATGTTTAACAGACTGGGATCAGCTGCAGCAGCGGACGCGGACACTTACCACCTGATGGGAGTTGACCAGTGCCAGAATGATGTCAAAGATACCATCCTCCAACAGGTTTCTATGGAAACAAAGCACCACAAGGTTAGAAACGAATGAGTAACTTCCAGTAAAGGTAGCAGAGAGTTGCTCAAACCACGTTTGTTGCCAATAATAACATTTGATGACTTTCAGAATATGTTTTGCCGAATTACATTAGACTGTGATGCGTTGTCATATTATGTTCACGTTGAAAGGTAAACGACGGTAAAGTTGTCCACACATGGAATTATGACGTCGTACACAAGAGAAGGCGCACTCGGGCAAAATGCAGAATAAAACGACTTTTATTGATTATTCGATACATGACCGCATATATTCCTTTTAAACATTAAAAAACTTCCCAGGGGTAATATCTTCTTTTCCCGATTTGTCATTACATTTCCGGTCTTAGAATGTTACAAAAACGCCAAACCACAAAGTCAAAATGCAATGCCTTCTGATCGAGGCACATGTGATTCCGGATTACGCTGGATTCTCACCTGATGATGAGGATTCTGGATCCGACGTCGGCCACTCTGGAGCAGGAGAAGAGGACGTTGCAGAGGACCTGCAGCGAGCTGCTCACCAGCTTACACTCTATGTCGGACAGCGGTTTGTCGTTCTCCGCAACCTACAACACCAGGGCATCCACCCATCAATGATCATTAAGGCTGCCACTGGCAAGTTTCCAGGCAAAAGCTACAGGCCCAGGTACAGCTCCCCAACTTCCAAGTTACAGCCCCCCAGCTCTCAAGATACAGCTCCCCCCCCCATCTCCGCCAACTTCCAAGCTATATCTCTCATGCTACTGCCCCCCCCCCCATCTCCGCCAACTTCCAAGCTATATCTCTCATGCTACTGCCCCCCCCCATCTCCGCCAACTTCCAAGCTATATCTCTCATGCTACTGCCCCCCCCCATCTCCGCCAACTTCCAAGCTATATCTCTCATGCTACTGCCCCCCCCATCTCCGCCAACTTCCAAGCTATATCTCTCATGCTACTGCCCCCCCCATCTCCGCCAACTTCCAAGCTATATCTCTCATGCTACTGCCCCCCCCCCATCTCCGCCAATTTCCAAGCTATATCTCTCATGCTACTGCCCCCCCCCCATCTCCGCCAACTTCCAAGCTATATCTCTCATGCTACTGCCCCCCCCCGCTCCAAAGCAACAGTCCCCCGCGACTGCTGCAACTCCTCCCTCCCCCAGAAGAGCTACCAAGCTCCACCCCCCCCCCCCCCACCCTATCCCCACTCTCTCCATTGCCCGACAGCTCCAAATCTACAAATACCCGATAATACCACGAGAAAGCCCCACACGAAGCCGACAAGGACCCCAGCCACCCAGGATAGAACGAGACTCACCCCTTGTATGACGTCGCTGACGTATGTGAGGATTGCGTTGGTGACACTGGCGGAGCAGAAGTGCTTGACGAGGCCGCCCAGCCCAGCGTTAATCTCCATGACAACCGTCTCCATCTCAGGGACGTCGCAGGGATGGCGTGGCATTAGACAGTCCGAGGGTAGCGTCAAGATCGCTAGATTCCTGAATGCAAGACAAGGTCAAGGTCATGGTAAAGGGTATATTGTCATGGTCAATGTCAAGCGGTTGGTTGTATATGCAGGACGCTTTGACCAATTCAATTCAAAGTGCAAGTCAAGACTATTGTTTTATTGATTGCAAGTTGATCATGAACATGTTAACCCAACCATAATATGAGCGACACAATGAGGGTCTAACAAATAAAACAATTACCTTATGGCCAAGTAAAAGAATTTCGTTATTTCCTCCTCCGTGAAAGTGTCTTCCGCATCTTCCAAGTGCATCAACGCCGGTAGTAAAGCCTGCATGTTTGAAAACAGATTGCAAATAAAATATCCACAAAAAGATTGAGATAGTAGCGTAGGCGCTTCCGACGAAGATCGTTCATCTAAACATACTGCTTAGCGATTCCTCTAATGATATTAATGATTAAGGACGCGAATTATTGTCACAAGCACATACATAATATACAATTAAAAAAAGGTCTTGCATGAAAAGATACAAGTCGGTTGGTTGCTTGGTTGGTTGGGAAGCGCAGTTTAACACATTTAAAGGACATATCTTGGCAAGGGAAAGGGTCTGGCGTAGAACGTTGACTTGCGGCCCAAAACTAAATTCATGAGCTTGATAGGTGTTAGAAACTATGCGTAAAACGTCACAGATTTGTGTGTAGTCCGCTAAATTATGGCATGCTTTGGGAATGATATACCGGCCGTGGGTTATGAAATTGAATGCCAACAACAGATTATTCTTGTTCTTCAGTATTAGGGTCAACCAGTTTTCAACATAGCTCACGTATGACTCACGCCTACCATCTGTTATAATAGTCCATTTCCTGGGCTCTAGAACATGGAACCAAAATGTTGCAAATTTAGATAATGACAAGATAGGGAAAGGAAAACGCTGCTTGAACTTGGCAACACTTAGATAGTTATAGATCCACGTAAGAAGCAGTCGCCCGTACCTTCTCGACAAGTCCATTCTTGTACAGCTTTCGCCTTGCGGGCCTTGTCAGCTCGCATTCTCTTTCCAACACTTGAAGCAGCACCTCCAGTGCGTCTAGAAGAGACCACAAGACACAAGTCAGTTCCATATTCAAATCTCTAATGCCAACAAATATCAACATTTGCGCACATATCACATCCATTAATTCTCGTTACACGAGGGGTGACCCCCTACTCTTTGCGAAGAAGGACATGGGATCTTTATCCTGCGACCCCACAGACATGGCCACAGCGGGGCGCGAACCACCGATCCACGTACCGTTAGGCTCTCATGCAGGTAACCTCTAACCCACTGGGCTATCGAGGCGCCCCCCCCCCCCACCCCAATATTAGGTGCCCAGGACCTATTGATCTGCGGTCTGGTGTACTAACCATTACATTGAATTTATCCTTCATGCGCGTAAATTAAACAGCGGGCTAAAACACTAATATTTCATACCAGTTGTTTAACGGGACCATGAACCAAATCAGGTATTAAATGTGATGATGTGACGAGTGGATTGTTATATAAGACCAGCGGTACTCACCCAGACTGTCCTCCTTGAAAAGGAAGGTGCCATCGTCCAGGCTGGTGCCGATGTGGGTGTCGTAGTGGTCGAGGCCGTCCGAGCTCATGCGGTGGTTCTCCATTGTGGCGGGACTCGCGGGGGGCGGGATCAGAGTCCCGGGAGGGGGGTCGTGGGGCGTGATATCGCGCTGGGTGAGGTAAGAATTACAGACATTCTTTACAACCTGTTAACAAAGGCACAGTATACAACACAACACAGTCAAATCGTTATAAGTTGTAAGTAAATGTGGATAAGTTGGTTGTATGATCAGGATGCTTTAACCAATTTTGGTCATATCGCGTCAATGGAAGAAGGAATTAAGGGTTGGTCACATGGTCCCCCCCCCCCCTTCGCTGAAAAATGGACGGGAAAAGGCACGTGCCACCCCCCCCCCCCCCCTCATTCTCCGCAGGGGGTACAGGGGGCACAGTGACTATTCTTTCTGCACAACCTTACCAGCACCCCTCCCCCCCACAGGTTTCTCAGTGGATCGGCGCCTGGATAGTACCTTTATCAATGGCGCGCTCCCGCCCCTCTCTTTTGCTAATTCATGGATCCGCCACTGGCCACTGTCAAGGTCACTATCCCTTAGAACCCGCACCCAAAGCAGCAGTTCACAGCCCTATGCAATATCATGCATATTCATTCTGATGGATAGTTCGAAGGCGCGAAATTGCGTGCAAAACCTCCCTGCGATGACGTTAGTTAGAGTGTGCGGCTTACAAAAATTACATATGTTCATGTGTAAATTAAACATAGCACGAAATGGGTTGATTTCTGTCGTCTATAGTGTTGGCTAAACCCAGGACAATGAGAATTGGGGTTAAGCAAACAGACCAAACCACATTCGGGAACGGGGAAATATTGTTAAAAAAAATCTTTGGAAAAAAAGATATTTTACACTTGGGGAGGGGCAAGGGGCATTTCCGTTACTCTGGAATGGGCTTTTTATTTCACCGTGAACTGGGAATGAGGAAAATGATTCTTCGTGAACTGCGAACGGGGTAGAACTGCTACTAGCCGACCGCCATGATCAAAGATTTCCATTAATCGTGAACTGGGAATTAATTGTTTTTACATAACTGTGAATCGTGACACCTTGACGAGAACCCCCCCCCCCCCACCCCTCCCCCACCGCCCCTACATTCTTCTCATTCATTCTCTTCGACAAACAGGACGCGTAGTGAGGATTCAGGTTACATTCAGTTCGTGGTAATAGTCACGCAGCGACGCCCACGGAACGCCGCTGCTTCATTGCCGTCATAAACAAATGCGCACATCATCGCAGTCGATTTCAACTCAGTGTCCAAAAAACACCTCCCCCTTCCTCCCCTACCACATCGTTCTCTTCCATTTTGACTCATCCCCCCCCCCCCACACACACACGCCGTCCAGTATTGATCATTGTTGAGCAGATATCATCCTAGTCCATTTCGACTCATCTTCCTCAATCACACCCCACCTTGTTCCCACCCCCTCTCATATATATATTGATGTAAAATCCACGGATGACGTCACTCTTTTGTTTTCTCACGACATTATTTTTCTGTAATGTAGTGTGTTTAAAGTTACATGTGGAGCTAACCGTTGCAACGGCTGTACCAAAATAAACATAAACAGGAAATGTTACCTTTGACCACAAGCAGTGTCAACGGCCACCGCCAAAGAAAAAGTGGCCCTCCGGACGCTTCTATTGTCTCATATAATTTAGCGCTTGGGCCCCCTGTCGGTGGCACCGCTAAACGACTTGTTTACACACGTTTATGACGTTTCAAATCAGCACAAGTTTTCATTTTTGTGGCGGACAATTCATGAATTTGAAATGTTTTGCTCATTGGCAGATAATTGGTGAGCGATATGGTAGGTGTTAATTGTCTGTTATGAACCTTAAGGCCTTAGGTTTGTGTTCTTATACGCAAATTTGGCATTCAAAAACAGGGAAACAACTCCACATGCAACTTTAAGTTATGAGAACGGGGACTTTACATAAGTGAATGACCTAGGAAGACGACATTGACTTACACATAAACACACCGATCGTTCTAATCTACTTTGACCCATCTTCCGCGAACACATGCGCCCTCCCCCCCCCCCCCCCCACCCCCGGCGACAGTTGTGATAAAGCGAACCCAGAGAAGGGTCTCATGGAATTCAATCGGATGGCAACCAGGTAAATATTTCATACACCTCTCTTCCGACCCTAGAGCCCCCCTGGCGAGCGAGTGTGAAAATGCATTGAGGACGTAGGCGACAACAGAGATATAATGGAGCCCTAGCGGAGTGAGTCGAAGGCAGAGAGTGGTTTCCCTGGAGAGCACGGTACAGACGTCATCACGGACACACCTCGTGAGGAAGGGGTCACGTGACGCTTAGAGACCTTCCCAGCATGCACGTGAGAGGCGGCCTCGTGCTCTGGGCCAACGTAAACAGATGCTTGAACGTCTGCCGAATGTTAGAAATAACACGCATTCCACCTACTTCACATGTAAAGTCAGAGGTGGATCTAGGAATTTGCAATCGGGGGGTTGATCTCTGTATACTAGCGACCGGGGGTGGGGGGGGGGGTTCTCGGAGAACCTGACTTTTACAGTGCATGTTTAAGTTCCCAAGGGGGGGGGGGTGCAACCCCTACCCCCCCCCCGCCACTAGATCCGCCCCTAAAAATAGCCCCTAAAATAGAAAAATTCATGATTCCAGCGATGACCAATGGAATGTCTTTATAGCTATATATCTACATTATCAAAGGACATGGTACAATATACAATATCACAAAATCACTAATGAATATACTAAGCATATGATGCAAGAAAGTGAGGCACTCACACGTTAAGTCACCATGATAGTGACCAGAAACTGAGGCAATGTTATCCAGTAAAACTCCTCACTCTAAGCAGACAATATTGCTCTACCAGCACTGCAAGACAAATTATAAAGCACAACGTGAACTGAGCATGTAAATGGAAACAGTTTTCCTGGCAAAACAAAATATTACATCAAACCCAAACCCAAAACTCAATCTCTTATAATTTTGTAATTATATCTCAATCTTAGACATTGGCTATCATTAAATTCTAAACTGACAGCTCCTCGTACAAATATTCAAAACTAAGTATAAGTATAAATGTGATAAACCAAGCCCCTGTTATTCTTGCTGCTAATAACAGCTATAGACAATCATAATATAGTCTAGCAAGATCGATTTATCAGGGTATTTTGCACATGTAAACGTCTCTCAGTTGATCAATATTGATGTGGCGATGTTCGATTTCTCACCTTTCTGGCACCACCGCCGCTGTCACGGTCGAGATTCCGTCTTCAAGACTGAAGGCAGAAACGGGCAATAACAATTTAGCAATGTGACGATTCCAGTGGTTTGTCTTTCATATGCGATGCTGTATCTGCAAGGGATTATGTAGCGTGCCGTTCCTAGCCAAACTAATATAAGGCACCGACAATATATTATCAAGAGCTAGGCTGTATGACAAGAGTCGGCTGTGTATGATGTCGCTATGTCTAGATATCTCTCTCTGCTATCGCCGCATCGACTTCCTCGCGACTCGACGGAGCAGGTAATAAATACACGATACAATATGGGTGGTGCCTGTAGCACCCCGGCCCTCCGGCTACCCCCCACCCCTCCCCCCTCCCCCACGCTACCTGGGATTTAACAGGTGCCCGCCACCAGTCACGTTATTCCCTGCACGCGACGTCTTGATACGGCCAGAGCTCAGCTTCGCCCGCAATGCAAATTGCGGAGATAAACTGCACCGCCAGAAGGAATTGTTATTTCCTCGTTGTTCGTTGTTCTCGCTACCCAGCGGCGACCCAGGCACCAATTGCAACCACCAATGGCAACGCGGTAAAGGTGGTATTTAATCGTGACATACCTCCCAACACCACGGGGTCACCATCTAGATGACACAGACCAATTGAATACAAATGTGTGGGTCGAAGACGCGTTGACGTACACGGGTTACGAACGTTGTCCTCCATAGATATTACCGCAAGGCAGAGGAAATTGTCGCGGAGTTGACCTTACCTCCAATTGAAAAAGTTGCATCAGGCACGGCCAGAAAGGAGAATCAACCCTAATGATGATATCAGTGTCCAGGCCCGTCAGGGGCAAAATGTGTTTTTTTTTCCGGCGGGGGCTGGGGAGAAGTGGGAGGAAAGTGTGTGTGTGTGTGTCGGGGGTGGGGGGGGGGGGTGCCCGACTCCGCTTGTCTAATACATCCTCTCAATAACTCTTCCATTCGTTCTCTACATTTGTTCTCTACATTCGTTCTCTACATTTGTTCTCTACATTCGACCTCGACATTCATTCCATGCAGGAATCCCTTCCCTTCGCTTCTTCTGTTTTTCTGCTTCAGCTCCCAAATTCTCCTGACACTCCCAGTAGCTAAGCTTTCAGTCTCCGGTTGTCTGGTTCTCCCACTCATTCCTCTTCAAACTCGCCCCTTTGGCATTCCGAACTGCTCATCCTCTTCTAAAATCCTCTGCTTTTATCTCTCCTGATACTCTCATTCTCTCCTCAGCCTCTCCGGGCAGGCTTTTCCGTCTATATCCTCCCCGTTTGGTCTCATTGCAGTCTCATTGCCTCTTTATGCTGTCCTGCCACTTCCATTCCCTCCATGTAGTATTCTCTTGACACCTCCATATTCTCTCCAGATCGATACTCTCTTGGCACACAAATTCTCCCCATTTCCTCTTCTGGCAATTCCATTTCTTATCCTTCTTCTCCGGTTCCGGTAGCTTCCTTCTCTAGAAAACGTCACACGGGGCTAACAGGGGTCCGGAAGGGGTAACTGGGGACACACGACACATTCATGATGGAAAAATCTACATATTGGACATTGACCCCCGAATTCCGACACTGGGGATCTGAAAAAGGGACAGATTTTCGAAGAAAAAAAACGACACTAAACCAAATACTGAGCCATACAGCGACACGCGACATGGTGAAAAATCGCCATTCGACACTGAGAATTTTAAAAAATCGACACTGGGCAGGGGTAGGGTGGGGCAAGACGCCCAGGTGGGGTAAAACGCCTATGCCCAAAATAACCCAGACGCGCATGTTCCGGAAGACTATGAGTGGCGCATACGTGTCACGTGATCGTATCCGAACGTCTTCTGAAAGCGTGGGGTCGAGTGTGCAAAAATAAGTATAACATTGACAATTTCCCATTATGACCTCCTTTTTTGTAAAATTACTCTAGATTTATTGGCTCACCATAGCTGACTTATCAGGAATCAGGTCTGATTACCAGGTCAGTCACAATAACAAGATTATAAGCTGTAACAATGTGTCTGTGAATTTGGGCGATAATTGAATAAAGGCGGGCTAGGCTAAAATAACATTACTGTTGTCTGATGGGGTAAAACGCCCACTTCATTTTGAGGTAAAACGCCTACCAGATTATTGGGCAGGCGTTTTACCCCAGTGGTAGGCGTTTTGCCCCATTATCAATTATCTCACTAAAAATATATTATTTCTTGTTTAACACATAGTTCGAAAATTCGTCTACTTTATTAATGTTCATCATAATAGAGCATAATGGAAATGATTAAAGCTGCTCATACATATATTATTCACCTATATCATGACTTCAAAAACAGGGCGTTTTGCCCCACACCAGGGGCAAAAACGCCCCCAAATGAGAAAAAAATAAAATCCACGCCTTACGGTGGTTACAGGTGCCTTACGGTGGTTACAGATTTACAAAGAAATCCATGTATCATTAACGTAGAACCATGGGTGATGAAGGTCTCTGACGTTATCTAGATTTGCTCGTATCATACTGAGAATAGATATGGCGCATCTTGCTTAATGTAGGCGTTTTGCCCCACTCTACCCCACTGGATTCCCCCTTCCAGACCCTACTAACTCGTGCGCAGACGGACGCATGCTAACCAATTATACGCGTCATTTACACATTTCGACAGTATAGGTTCCATATTTTCTTCCTGCAAATGCTCATCTCTCTAAGTTTCAGCAATGTCTTGTTAAAGACGATCAATTACCTTCTGCCCTTCTCAACGTTGCCTCCTACTTGTCTTACTGTATGTTGTTCTTTGAATCTATGCAACACCGATGACACAGTACTTTGCTCGGGAGCTCGATATACCCGTGACCATTTAGACCTCCTCCCGCCGCCATTTAGACCTCCTCCCGCCGCCATTTAGACCTCCTCCCGTCGTCATTTAGACCTCCTCCCGCCGCCATTTAGACCTCCTCCCGCCGCCATTTAGACCTCCTCCCGTCGTCATTTAGACCTCCTCCCGCCGCCATTTAGACCTCCTCCCGCCGCCATTTGACCTCCTCCCGCCGCCATTAAGACCTCCTCCCGCCGCCATTTGACCTCCTCCCGCCGCCATTTAGACCTCCTCCCGCCACCATTTAGACCTCCTCCCGCCCTCATTTAGACCTCCTCCCGCCGCCATTTAGACCTCGTCCCGCTCTCATTTAGACCTCCTCCCGCCGCCAATTAGACCTCCTCCCGCCGCTATTTAGACCTCCTCTCGCTCTCATTTAGACCTCCTCCCGCCGCCATTTCGACCTCGTCCCGCCGCCATTTAGACCTCGCCCCGCGGTCATTTAGACCTCGTCCCGCCGCCATTTAGACCTCCTCCCGCCGCCATTTAGACCTCCTCCCGCCGTCATTTAGATCTCCTCCCGCCGCCATTTAGACCTTCTCCCGCCGCCATTTAGACCTCTTCCCGCCGCCATTTGACCTCCTCCCGCCGCCATTAAGACCTCCTCTCGCTCTCATTTAGACCTCCTCCCGCCGCCATTTAGACCTCCTCCCGCCCTCATTTAGACCTCCTCCCGCCGCCATTTAGACCTCCTCCCGCCGCCATTTAGACCTCCTCTCGCCCTCATTTAGACCTCCTCCCGCCGCCATTTAGACCTCCTCCCACCCTCATTTAGACCGCCTCCCGCCGCCATTTAGACCTCCTCCCGCAGCCATTTAGACCTCCTCCCGCTCTCATTTAGACCTCCTCCCGCAGCCATTTAGACCTCCTCCCGCCGCCATTTAAACCTCGCCCCGCCGCCATTTGGACCTCCTCCCGCCGCCATGTAGACCTCCTCCCGCCGCCATTTAGACCTCCTCCCGCCGCCATTTAGACCTCGCCCCGCCGCCATTTAGACCTCCTCCCGCCGCCATTTAGACCTCCTCCCGCTGCCATTTAGACCTCCTCCCGCCGCCATGTAGACCTCCTCCCGCCGCCATTTAGACCTCCTCCCGCCGCCATTTCTGTATGTTCAGGTTCCCAAGAGGGGTGAGGGGTGAGCAGTGTATGTTTCCCAAGGGAGGGGGTTGCTCTCTGAAAACTTGGGACTTTAACATGCAAGTTAACATGTATGTTGTATCTTCTGGTTCCCAAAGGGGGGGTGCAACCCCCCCCCCCTCCCCCCCCCCTAGATCCGCCACTGGTGGGGCCACAGTAGTACGCTGAGGGGCCTGCTGGCTGGCACTGGCCGCCTGGCCACCACGAGCAGCAGCAGCAGCAGCCTGCCACGTGAAGGCGAGTCGCGTGGCTCCAAGGCGCCTTCCGCTTGGCAAAAAAGGCCTTGACCTCTCTCGGAGGCTCCAAAAAGGAGTTTCCTCGCGGTGGTCAGTAAAAACCAGGGCAGCATAACATAGAGCACTGCAGCAGCCGTCATAATTTAGAAAATGCCCCCGTATAGGGCCTCTGAAGCTGCTACGTGACTAGCGGCCCACACCGCTGTTTTGTAAGGCGCACATCGGACGCCTTCGCTATCCACGCCAAATATAGATCTCTGAGTAGTCTATTCGGAAGGCTTGAACCCGGCTGCCAACGTTCTAGAATGCCATTAAGGAGTCTGCACGTGGGCGCCATCAGACCCCGGCTCATTGAACAATGTATAAATATCTCTGCACCAGTAGTAAAGGCTCATGTATCTCCATATTGCTCGGACCATATATCATATGGCGATCTGATCGTCACAGAGGGATCTTTGATAGCTGTTGAATGATTTTTTATGTTCTACGTCGTTGCAATAACACCTGTAAACTCAGGACTCCCACAGCGAGTTAACTTGTGCGTCAGAGCCTCTTAGCGCATATCGGTATCGCATATCCGTACAAATTAGAAGAGACGTTGGAGTCCTGGTTTAATACCAGAAATTACATTGTCTCGCGCTCTGACACGAAGGATACATATTACGTAAGGTCCTTTAGACAGCTACACAGTTATGGGCACGTCAATAATAAATAAATAATAACATTTCATGTCCGAGCGCACATTTGAAGTATTATGTCAGGATATGTCCTTATAATAACAGAAATTATATTACAAAGACCAAGTAACTGTTGGTTTCACCAAATTGAATATTATATTACACGTCTGGTGAATCACATGTCCCGGATAAGCGGACAAGCGTTAATGTCAAGTCCTATTCAATGGGGGGGGGGGGGGTATTTTCGTTCCTCGGGAATGGACTTTTCATTTCAACGTGAACTGGAAATGAAGTAAATAAATCTTCTTGAACTGGGAATGGGGTATTAGCTGACCGTTGTGATCAAGGATTTTCATCGATCGGAAACTAAAACTTTAAATAATAAATAACCGTGATTTGACAAATCGCCATTTATGTATCCGCCCTTCCCATTGTATGCGGGGAGCTCTCCGTTTAGTTTCATCGTGATCTGGGAACAAAGAACTGTATTCTTCGTGATTTGGGAACCCGACCCCCCTATATATGTAGGTAATAATGGTCATATTTTGAAGACCTAAAGCTGCTCATACAGCAATTTTCTGCTTGAATTATAAGTTTCAAAATTATTTAGCAAAATGCTCTGGACCCAATTGCCTGATTGTGTAAATGTTGATTCTATACGAAATAGATATATTATCATATGTTAAAAGGCAAAATACGGCAACCTGAATTTACCTGAATTTTAATGACGTAGTACACAAGAAAGCCACACTTCCTCCCATGAGCTGCCCTAGTTTGACCCGAAAAAAAAGTGGCTTAACAACACGCCCTGCCATTTATGGCACAGGGTAAATGCCTCCTTGTATACCAAGAGCGTAAATAGATCATTTCCATTCAAAACATATTTCCAAAAAGTTTCTAATAGAATACATTGCTGTATGAGAAACTGTATGAGCAACTGCTCTATGCCGGACGATCCACTATCGACATGATATTCTCGTTGCGGAGGAGCAATGTAGGGAGCGGCACAAGCCCCTCTACCTTAGGGCCTCTGAGGGGGGGTAGCCATGTCGCGTTTCGATTTTAAGAAAAGGTCCATGTCGCGTGTCGATTTTAAGAAAAGGTCCATGTCGCGTGTCGATTTTAAGAAAAGTTCCATGTCGCGTGTCGCTAAGTCTTATGTCGCATGTCGATTCTAAGACAACCCCAATGTCGCGTTGTCGATTTTAAAAATCGCCGTGTCGCCCTGTCGAAAAAGCCCCTCTGGGGCCCTTACCTTGCTTTTGTTGATCTCACCAAGGCTTTTGATACTGTCAGCAGATCCGGGTTGTACAAAATCTTGGAGTCTATTGGCTGCCCCGCAGACTACTCAACCTTATCCGCTCCTTTCATGAACACTCGTTCAGCACAGTACAGTTCGACGGAGCTACGTCCGAGAGCTTCCAGTCAGAAATGGCGTGAAGCAGGGTTGCGCCAACTTTATTTGGCATCTGTTTCTCTATGCTCCTTTCGCACGCATTTGATGGGGATGCGGAGGGTGTTTACCTGCACACCAGATCGGATGGAAAATGGTAGAATCTTTCCAGATTGCGTCCAAGCGAAGGCGCTTCTTAATAAGGGAACTACTATTTGGTGACGACGCAGCACTGGTTGCGCACTCAGAAAGCCAGCTGCAGAGACTCATGGATCGACTCTCAAACGCGTGTGCTTCATTCGCTTTGAATATTAGTATTAAGAAAACAGTCGTGCTGAGCCAAGGGGCTATTACACCAGTGATTACCCTAAATAACATGCCCTTAGAGGTGGTGAACGTTTTGTTACCTGGAAAGTACCGTAAGGGATAATTTATCTGTGGACGAAGAAATAAATACTCGCGTTGGGAAGGCAGCCACCATCTTTGGTGGGTTAAACCAACCTGCTTGGAAAAAGTCAAAACTAACCATTCGCACCAAAATGGTAATCTACACTACAGGGCGTGTGTTCTAAGTATAACCTGCTGTATGGCAGTGAAACATGGACTACATATTGTGGCCAAGAAAAAAAGTTAAACAACTTCCATCTTCGTTGCCTGCGAAACATTTGAGGCATTTCTTGGCAAGACGAGGTAACAAATGCCGACGTGTTAGTCAGGTCCAACCTGCCGAACATTCTTGCTCTTGTGAAACAACGACGTCGTCGTTGGCTTGGAAACGTTCGTCGAATGCAAGATGAACGCATAGGGCTGTACAGTCACTTCGGGATTTTATCGAGACCCCACGAGACAGGGATACCTATGCTCTACGTCAATGCCTAGCACCAACGGCCTGTACGTGCTTCCTACCTTCCGGTTGTTTGCCTTCACTCGCCTCACACACAAGATCGGCTAAAGCTGTCCTTAGAAGCACAAATAACCACTGAAGTTATGTGCATATCCGAATTATAACCATCCGAGTAGATTTATGTAATGTATGAGCGGTTAGCCAGTTGATAAACCAGAATGCGGTTGTCTCATGAGTGACTGTTAGTGTCAGGCGATCTAACGTGCTGCGCGGGGTTTTCCATGTCATATGACGTAATAATCATCATGACGCGCGTGTCTGCGCGCGGTATCTATGGTTACGTAACAACGCTCCTTATAGGGCTATAAAGTCTCGTTCGCCTAGACTTCCGGTTTACTCATTTTGGGGACAAACAAACGAAGCACGTGTTCGGAACGAGTTTAGAATCTTTGTGCACACTGGTATCCTGACTATCTGTGACGTAGGCGTGACGTGTATGTTACGCAAAGAGTGAGACTGGGAACCAGACTACCTGCGCAACAGCCAGGCGCCGAGGGGTGGGTCCATTGCGGAAGGGCTGGCGATATGATTAAGAATATTTAAGAGATATAGATGCCCAACACGGATAGACGACATATTTTTCATTCATTTGCGCCAGCACAATGACTAATATTTGTTACGACGGGACAACACGGCTGAGAAACTAACGTTTTTTTTGCATTTCCTACGAAAACGAGACATTATGACGTCACATGGATTCTCCCCGAGTGACAACGTTGGCACAACGCTTCAAACAGAAAACTTACAAAGAATGAAGAACTTTGTCTTTTCGTGATCCAAAAGTGATACGAAAACATCCTACTCGTCTTAATTTACCTTTACCATGTGGTTTAATGACGCGTCCAAGTGTCGTTACTCCATGCGCTGCACATTTTGACAGCGGAATGGTTAAGTCGATCACTTGCTCTCGCCATTTTTGTTACCGCGGAGGCACGTGAAACTCTGTGACGTCACTCGCAGTTTGGAGAACTCGCGAAAACCCGGGGGCAAGACTAAATTTAGAACGCTATTTTTTTTTTAGCTTTCGAGTGTTGTGAAGACGAATTTTTCCTTGTATATTCCTAAAGTTCTGCGCTCCATCGCCTCCAAATATTTTAACGTCTATCTCCCATAGCCATGTTTAGTGAAACGGTACTCATAGTGTTTAGAACAAACCTGGAAAGAAATTGACTTATAGCTGCCTATAGTTCAACATGGAGCACGTGTGTTTGTTTGTCCCCAAAATTGAAGTCTCGCGGCCCGATCGCGAGAACTGTATAGCCCTATATGGACTGAGCAGGTGAGAACAATGGTGCTCCGTTTGTCGTAGAACTGTAAACATCGATGATTTGGCTCAAAATACAACGCTTCTAACAGTCTCACCGAACGGATCACATGCATTATGGAGAGATAAATGTCTTATCTTTAATTATATTATGATTTTATAGTTAGCCATTCCTGGACCAAAACAAACAAAAAATAGTTTCACACCCACTCGATTCTTCACGCACAAACCGCGCAGCCGGCCGGTTCCCAACAATAAAATGTTGACTACAATGAGTGCGAGTCACGGAGTTGCAGCAAGGCACCAGCGTGATGCGCACTCGTTCTAAGAGCACGTGTTTTTTTGTTGGTCCCCAAAAGACCTAAACCGGAAATAGAACCCGCGAGAACTGTACAGCCCTATTCCAAAGGATGCGCTCTACGGTGAGCTTGCCGATGGCAAAAGGCCAACTGGACGGCCAAAGCTTAGGTTTAAGGATGTTTGCAAGCGTGACGTGAAGGCTTTCGGCATCGATACACATTCTTTGTACTACTTGAATACGTCACTTTTTGACACTTATACGTATCAACTCACTGTGTACATGTTTTATGCTACGTACGAATAAAGATAATAATAATTCTTGGGAGGACCTAGCATTCGAAAAGAGGGAATGGTCACGTGTCGTGCGTGAGGGAATGGCCCACCACGACGGGCTCTGATTTGACAAACTGGACTTGAAACGCCAATCTAGGCACCCAGTGAGTACAAACCAAGACCTATCGACAGGTCATCGATGCGACGACCGCGGCAAGCTCTGTCGGTCACAGATAGGCTTATTCAGTCATAAGCGTAATGCCGCGACGCAAATCGTATCACTTGAAATCTAACAAAGCTGCAAAATCCATCGTCTTTCGCAGATGGACGGATGCCAACAACGATGAACTTTAAATTAAACTTCAAGTTAAACTTCCTTCGCACCAAGGAAATAAGATTTGGATGATCGTGAAAGGCGTATTTCATGGGGTGGGAGGTCTAATCATATATTATATGGACATTATTTTATGAGCGCGTTTGCTTATTTATGGTTTATTTGCAACATGTTGAAGGTTTACGGTTTACGTTTACCTTTGTTGAAGATCCTCCAACATAAACCTGTTGATGATCAAGAAACGCGTTTGTAGTTTTGCGGAGGTATCTGTTAAATATGTTGACGTCATCATGTAAACCAAAGTGTCAACAACGTTGAACTTTTTGAAGACGTAAACTTGTTGAGATTTCCCATTTGTTGAAAATAAAAAACAAAAAACGCGCTATAGCAGGTTTATGTTTAAGGTTTGTATAAACTTAAACCCGTTGAGAATAAACAAAACGCTCATTGAGTCTATGAAACAACAATTTCAACATAAAACTGCACAGACCGGTTTATCGCGCGCGGACGTCTTAGCGGGCCGCGGTCGACATCACACAGAATACCGAACAGCGAACAGGCGTGCAGGGATATAAAGCCGGACACCAACTTCTGCTTTGTTGAACAAATTTGCTTCTTTTGGAATAAGCCACATGCTTTCTCGATTTAAATTCAGGACCAAATATACTTATTTGACATGGAGAATAGATTGGTAATATACAAATTACAGAACATATTGAGCCGGGTAGGCAAGGTCGGATCCAGGGGTGGGGGACCCCCCCCCCCCCCTCCCCCTTTTTTTACATTCCTGGATCCGCCCCAGGCAAGGGCCCGACAAAATAAATGATTTGAGCGATCGTGCTCCAAAACACACCTCTAGATCCGCCAGTGTGGTTGGTGATCTGGCCAGCAGTTGAGTAAAAAAAAAAACAAGGGCAAGTGGGTGGCCGGTCTAGCAATTTAATTCAAACAAATTAGGACCAATTGTTAATGTACAGCAAAGACAGACATTAAGAAAAAAACAATTTAATTCAAACAAATTAAGAACCATTGTTGAGGAGGGGTAACGGGGACTGATATTGAAAATAAAAATGTTTCTATTAAGCCGTTAGACGAATATAACAATAGCGCGAGTTAGCAGGGCGTTAGGCAATTATATTGGCCCGACATCAAGCTGTAGCAGCCCGCCAATTTTCATTATCCACCCGAGGCCGCGTAGAGGCCGAGGTTTAATTTCCGCATGCAACCCCGAGCGCTTAACTTCTTCGTTCATTTTTAGTCCCCACGCGTCATCTGCACTAAGCCCCACCTCTCATAGTCTATATATAGCAATATATGACCGCGTGTGGACTAATTATGAACGAAGAAGTTAAGCTCTCGTGCATGCAACAATCAAAGTAAAACATTTCGCAAGCCTTTCCACATATAGTTGGCCAGTCGCCTTTTTGTTACTGTAGCAGTGCTGTGGGCCAGGTGTTAATAAGGCCGAAGACAGATTGTCTCAAAATAGCGTTTATTCAACACAGCCTCGGGGCTGGGGCTGGACAGGTGGCGAGCCCTAAATATACACCTGTGGCTTGATTAGGTTGCCGTCTCAGTAAACCACCAAGATTTGTATAACAGCGTCAGAGCTGTCAACTAATGCTACCTCGTTGGCAGCAAACAAAGGAATGACGAAATGAGTAATTGCGCGCCAACCGATGGGCATGCGCGATAGTACATACATGGTAAACCCACCGACAGGCGTCGCCACCGTGAATATAACATTCTCCCGCCACAGGTAACTTGGCATTACAATATAAATATAATACTTAACGTTTATGGTCAAACAGTTAACCCGTCCACATACTTCCACTCACCGGGAAATGGCGTCCCGCCATTGACAGGCAAATAGACAAATAACTATCGAGGATGATACCAAGTATAATGATATAATGTAGATGACAATTATGAATAGTAAAAAGGATTGTAATTTCGTAATCAATATATTATCACACAAGACTACAAAACGATGATGAAGAATATGATAAAATTACTGGCTATCAAGGATCGCTTCCAAACATTGACGTAAGAACGCATTCTGGGCCCGAGTTCCGAAATCAACTTAAGTACCATTCTGAGTTCCAAATCTCAGAATTTTACTTAAGTCAAACTCTGAGCCACATTTGGAGTTCCGAAAAAATCTTATGCTTAATTCTTTGCTTACTCTGAGACAAATCCTGAGACAAGTAAAAGGTGTCTTAAGTAGTATAATTCTAGAACAAAATGGCGGACCACCTGCGTCGCTTGCGTCACAACCGTAAAAATCTTGGAAGAGAGAGAGTTTTTAGGGATAGGGAAAATCCTTTAGAGGTTTACACGGCCGAGGAAGTGAGACAGCGCTACCGTCTGCGGCCGGATTCCATATTATTTCTGTGCGAACTGCTGTGGAACGCTTTGGAGAGGGTGCAAGGCGGGGCAAGAGCGCTCCCTGTGTTGCTACAAGTGTGCGCTTGTCTTCGATTCTTGGCAACCGGTTCATTCCATGTTTTGGTTGGAGACACCGGTCTGGCGATTTCTCGTCCAAGTGTGTGCCGGGCCATTCGAGCGGTAACTGTCGCCCTATCACAAAGACTGGGACAATTTGTGACCTTCCCTCAAGGAGCTGAGGCTGAGCGGGTCAAAGCGGCGTTCTTTCAAATGCACGGTAAGTGAACAAAACGTAATAGACTACATTCCAATGTCAACCAGCATAGATCACCTACTGGGGCCCGCTTCATATGTTTCATAAAAGTTAACTGTTAAATACATCTACTTACATTTGCAGTTAATCCGTATTGGGCCAAACTGGACCGCCAAACTAACCATCCTCCGGAGATGCACACTGATTTAGTGATTAAGAATTTGCCGCCTGGCAACTTGTTACCGGACAGGTTGCATGATATCCCTCATCACTGACTAACCGGGTTTGGTCGGGAAACAAGTCAACTGACGACTTTGAGCACTTCTAGTCAAATAAAACCGCAAGACTGACGATAACAAAGGAAGCTGTAAGCTCGTTCGACACGGTCAGTGCGTGTATCCATGACTAAACTAAAGACTTTATGACGTCAATAAAAAAAATCAATGATACAAAGTTGCAAACCCGCACGTCCTTGCCTTATATAGATAGGCAATCTATATATAGATGTATATACCTATACCATCTATATATAACCTATACAACAGCTGATTCCATGCTTTGGGCAAATTTTGACAATGCCTAGTTTGTTAACAGCGTATATATATCTTTAATAATAATAGCGTATCTTTCGGATGGATCTCGACTAACAGTGTAGTTTAGGGTTCAAAGGAAGAGTTTGTGCTACCCCCCCCCCCCCCCCCACTGAACCCCTTCTGGAGACACCCTAGATTAGAGTCAACTGTAATTAGTTATTTGAGACTGTAGCTAAAGAGAGTAAGGCCCTATATCTGGCATATTGGTTAAAAAGATAAAGAAACTTTGACACTACTAGAGTGACAGTTTTATCAAGTGTGCCCAGAGAGGCATGTTTAGTTTCAGGGCTAAGGTAGGCATAAACTATAACTAACTATGTTAAAATAATAAATAGATGGTCTACCAGTGCCACAGGAGAAATCATAGCAAGAATGTAAAAATAGCCAAGGTTGTAGATGTAGATTGTTGAAGTTATTACTATAGCCTAGTCTAAGCTGATCAAACTTTTCATAAATTTGCAGAGTCTCTTGACTGATCTTGAAGTTCTACATCTATCGCTTTAATAAATAATTTTAACCAATGAATATTACCCATTCTGAAGTTTGCAAGCTTCTGTCAAGATAAAATGGCAACACATAGATCTATAGGTCTAAATCTATTAAGACCTAAAAGTGAAAAAAAATATATAGACAGATAAGACTTATATTCCTAAAAAAATATATCATATTATGAAACATTTGTACTTTTCAGCAAATGCTTCAGCACACGATCTCTAGATCAATGTGTAAAGAAGCATTCAAATATACGGTCATGAGGTAAATAAAAATTATTTGAATTACCTGATGATCTAATTTCTTGAAGATAATGCTATAAGCTTACCAAACCTTGATTAATAGAAATAATTCTAGTAGCAGCTGAATTTTTAAAAAAAGCACAATTTTACAAATGAAACAAAAGCATGCATGTCGAAGCTTAACTATTAATTATATGCGAATGCTCTTACACTGAAATTAATTTACATTATATTTTGTATACATGGTATACTTCATAGATTAATGTTTTTAATGCTACATCAAGCTTCAAGCACTGTAATTTTACATGCTGCTTTTTACTTTCGTCTGTCATTATATATCACAGCAAAAGAAAGCGGTAGGGCATACAAAAATCCTCCTACTGGGGGTGGTTGCCCTCCCCCAAAGCCTAGCCCTGCGGAAGAAATTTGGCTGCGAGGGCATGAAGGCAGCTCAACGATAACGGGTATTCCAGGTGGAATAGACTCTGCTGCAGGTTTGTTTGTTATTTGTATCAGTATAAAAATGTATGCAGAGAGTATGAAATGTATATTACCTAGCTCAGCCGGCTACAGTATTTCATCATGCATGGAATATTTAAATGCAATAAATATGCAGCGTAGAAACATTAATTAGGGAGGACAAGTATCAGATAATAGTGAATGTGAGTTTTAAGTTTTTATGAGAAATACATCATAATCATGTTGAACAGGGCAAATTGCTGGAGAGCAGCAAGCTGGTGTGGCAGTACCTATACCAGTAGAAGTGATTGGAGAAGTTGACCATCCAGGTCAGTATCATACCTTCTGGTGCATCCAAAAGATATGTTAATAAAATATAAATTGTTTTTTTTTATCATTGAGCTTTGAGAGTCTATGAATAATAAACTGACAGGTGAAATATTCCTTAAAAGTGGTAAAACATTAAATGTAGCCAAGCCATTACTTATTGATCATTAGATCAATACTTTCTGAAACCTTAACAGATTTTGCAAAAATTTAAGAACCTCCAGTAAGAAATAACTTGTTTCTATTTTTATGTGTTCTTCTTGGAAAGGCATTTTTATATACATAGATCTATATATGTACCTAGAGATGATTATCGGTACTATATAAGTCGTTTTGTCATAATCATAAAAAAATGTATCACAAATTAGTTACAGCTGATGTGTTCTTCCTCCCAGTTTGTCCTCGAGGAGAAATTGCTCAAGGTGAGGCAATAGTAAATTTTTAGTTCAAAGCTTTCGGTTTTCGGATAACTAATTAGATAAAGGTAAATGTTAGTTTCATATTAAATTGGACTTTGTTATAACTATTATTTGATACTGGAACAACACAAAAGGATCAATGTGAAATAAACTTTATGTTTCAGTTCCTTTGGAAACGGCAGCATCTGTCAGTCAGGAATACCCAGGTTTGCAAATTAGTTTTTCTGGTCAAGGCTGTCAAAACTGTTGATAATGTAGGCTGCTTATCGCAATCAACTTTTTTATATCTTATATGAGATAATAATAACATATTATGACATGTGGAATTACATTTTCGTGCTACTATATACATTTTATATACAATTAAGGTATCATGGGAAATAATAACACGAAGGGTATAATTAATGCATTAATAGAACACTTAAATGGCTCTAAAATACAATTCACGCATAAACAAATGCGGTAATCGCTTATTGTTGTATTTCTTCTAATAACAACTAGATACAACAATACGTATTTGTCCCTGTATTATTTAGCTTGCAATCGCGAAAAACACTCGGCGAAAAAAAGGCGCTATTCCCGTGAACAGATGGACGACCTAAGATACGAGTGCCTGGTTCAGGAGAAACAGACGGGAGAAGCGGTCCTGGAGAAAGAAAAAGTTTTATGTGAAGTGTTGAAGTTAAAGAGACAAATTTTAGCTATAAGGCTAAGTCAAATGAGAGAGCAAATGACTACAATTAAATAATTAACTATTGCAATACAAAAACTTGAATGTCGTTTCCTGAAGTAAACATGTCACATGTTCAATTCCCGTGAACAGATGGACGACCTAAGATACGAGTGCCTGGTTCAGGAGAAACAGACGGGAGAAGCGGTCCTGGAGAAAGAAAAAGTTTTATGTGAAGTGTTGAAGTTAAAGAGACAAATTTTAGCTATAAGGCTAAGTCAAATGAGAGAGCAAATGACTACAATTAAATAATTAACTATTGCAATACAGAAACTTGAATGTCGTTTCCTGAAGTAAACATGTCAGCGTTTAACGACTTGCGTTGTCGTTGAACATTGTTATTTGACCGAAGTTAATGAAAGAAATGTAAGCTTTAACGTTAGTTGAATGAAAGTACACTGACATAATTACTTAGTGGTTGCAAGGTTAGTATTTATCGGTTTACGTTGAAGAAATTATCTGCAATTCTCTGTCGAGTACGTTGTCCTGCATTGCCCTGTTGTCCGAGAGCCGCGTCCTCGCGCTGAGCTACTTCATCCTGTTGAACAAAAGGGGGTTCCATCTGTTCTTGTCTCGCAGACGCGATGTTGTGGAGAATAACACACGATACAATGACAGTGCAACATCTCTCTGGCTCCATGCGCAATCCCTGGTGCAATCCTGCAAAGCGTCTCTTTAGTATTCCGATTGTCTGTTCAACCTTGACGCGGGTTCTCATATGTGCGCGATTATAATTTTCTTGAGTAGCAGTAGCAGGATTCAAAAAAGGCGTCATCAGATATGTCCTGATGGGATAACCAGAATCCCCAAGCAAAATTCCGTTGTGCACCCCTGCAAAATAGACTGCAAATAAATATATATAGTATTATACCAACGGTATAGCTGGACTTTGTAAGATATAAGTGAGTAATTTGCAATGCGCTAAAGCTCTTACAAGATCAGATGGTACCCCCTTTTGTTCAACAGGATGAACCACTATCACGAGCGCTTACCTCCGTTGAACATAATCAGAACGATGTCCGTCAGCACACGGCCGCCCTATGTATAACTCATAGTGCGGCGTGTGCTGCCGGACTTGGTGCTGATTATGTTCATCGGAGGTAAGCGCTCGTGCAGACTATCCTACTATTTACATGTAGAGGTAAATTCGGAGTTAGGCCTGTTAGCTTATTATATATTCTTGAAGATTATTAAGCTATTACATTTTACAAAGTGTTGTGCAAAAGGAAGAAAATTAATACTTGCTGAAATTACGCACCTCTGTCAAACTGTCGATAAATCGCTGATTCCCTCAGTATACGACTGTCATGTACACTTCCCGGCCAACTAGCTACCACATTCGTAAACCTCTGTTGGTCGTCACAGATCACCTGTAAATATTATATAGAAGCTTGTATTACACCTTCATACAGTGCGGCCGAATTTCGAAATTATTTATCAGGTGCTTATCGCAGTTGAGCGGATTTTTGTCGATGGGAAATTCTAATTGGCCGTATAATGCAGTAGACATCAATATATGGTTCAATTGTATGTGCCATAATTTATTAATATATAAAATCCATAATAGTCCATATTGAAATACACAAGTGATAAAGGTTGTTTCATTCAATGTAGTTCTTATCTGTACTCCAAAGCACCTGAACATTTATGCTGTGATATCCTTTTCGACAAACGTAGTCGAATTCTTGCCGTGTGGGAGCTTGAATCTTGACTTGCGTTCCGTCGACACACCCAAGCACTGAAGGAAAGCCTGGAATCAGAATAAATAACTTTAAAAGTGACCAATGGCTTGCTCTCATTTATTTACGAAAAACGTATTATACATAACAGGACCGTTGCAATTAAACGAAATAATGGTGACTCAATGTAAAGAGAAAGCTAGAGTTCGAAATAGCAGTTATCCGACTATATTTATAGCAAGGGGTGTAGGGTGATTGGGTCACAACAAATTAGGTTATTTTGACAAACATTGGTTTCAAAGGGGGACCTACACTCCCCCCTTAATTTATCCCCCTGGATTCGTCGAGTTTTTGGTGGCGATTTACGCAAACATGACGCAACTTGGCAATTAGTGACATCAATCAGCCGCAGGTCATATTACACAAAGTAGCATGATGCTTGTAAAGTAGGGAAAACGGTCGCTTCGATTTTGCGAAAACTTACGCATTCTATAAAAATTGTAATTTTGTATGGATTTCCATGAATAATTTATGTGTACAATTTAATAAAGATTAATTGGGTGGTTCTTGTCTTCTTGCCTGTCACCGAAACTTTGTCATTCATAATCTCCGTCGGAAGCAAAATGAACCTGGCATTCACTCAAGTTATACTCTAGGGTGTCTCCAGAAGGGGTTCAGGGGGGGGGGGGGGTAGCACAAACTCTTCCTTTGAACCCTAAACTACACTGTTAGTCGAGATCCATCCGAAAGATACGCTATTATTATTAAAGATATATATACGCTGTTAACAAACTAGGCATTGTCAAAATTTGCCCAAAGCATGGAATCAGCTGTTGTATAGGTTATATATAGATGGTATAGGTATATACATCTATATATAGATTGCCTATCTATATAAGGCAAGGACGTGCGGGTTTGCAACTTTGTATCATTGATTTTTTTTATTGACGTCATAAAGTCTTTAGTTTAGTCATGGATACACGCACTGACCGTGTCGAACGAGCTTACAGCTTCCTTTGTTATCGTCAGTCTTGCGGTTTTATTTGACTAGAAGTGCTCAAAGTCGTCAGTTGACTTGTTTCCCGGCCAAACCCGGTTAGTCAGTGATGAGGGATATCATGCAACCTGTCCGGTAACAAGTTGCCAGGCGGCAAATTCTTAATCACTAACTCAGTGTGCATCTCCGGAGGATGGTTAGTTTGGCGGTCCAGTTTGGCCCAATACGGATTAACTGCAAATGTAAGTAGATGTATTTAACAGTTAACTTTTATGAAACATATGAAGCGGGCCCCAGTAGATGATCTATGCTGGTTGACATTGGAATGTAGTCTATTACGTTAAGTTTTGTTCACTTACCGTGCCTTTGAAAGAACGCCGCTTTGACCCGCTCAGCCTCAGCTCCTTGAGGGAAGGTCACAAATTGTCCCAGTCTTTGTGATAGGGCGACAGTTACCGCTCGAATGGCCCGGCACACACTTGGACGAGAAATCGCCAGACCGGTGTCTCCAACCAAAACATGGAATGAACCGGTTGCCAAGAATCGAAGACAAGCGCACACTTGTAGCAACACAGGGAGCGCTCTTGCCCCGCCTTGCACCCTCTCCAAAGCGTTCCACAGCAGTTCGCACAGAAATAATATGGAATCCGGCCGCAGACGGTAGCGCTGTCTCACTTCCTCGGCCGTGTAAACCTCTAAAGGATTTTCCCTATCCCTAAAAACTCTCTCTCTTCCAAGATTTTTACGGTTGTGACGCAAGCGACGCAGGTGGTCCGCCATTTTGTTCTAGAATTATACTACTTAAGACACCTTTTACTTGTCTCAGGATTTGTCTCAGAGTAAGCAAAGAATTAAGCATAAGATTTTTTCGGAACTCCAAATGTGGCTCAGAGTTTGACTTAAGTAAAATTCTGAGATTTGGAACTCAGAATGGTACTTAAGTTGATTTCGGAACTCGGGCCCTGGTCTCCTTGGAGGAGACGATTCTGATACAGATGTGGAGGGGGCCTCCCTGGTGTAGTGGTTAGCGCACTAGACCGCAGATCAATAGGTCCTGGGTTCGAATCCGGGCTCGGGCACCTAATCTGGGGCATGTTTCATTCCTTCATCCTTCATCGTCTCGGGAGGTTCCTTGGCCCAATTTAGCCTGTATGTGCACAAAAGTGGCCTAAAACACCAACATTCCATTCCATTCCTGATACAGATGTGGAGTCACTGTGAGACTCATCTGTAGCGGTTACTTGTTCGTCAGGTATCGGGACTTCCGGTTCCACATTAGCAGAAACCTCAGGCTGGGAAACCACCTCATGGCCTCCACCTACACCATGGCCAAGTTCAACCGCTTGTTCAGCTGTTGACACACCATCTGTCGCGACAGCAGGATTATGTCTCCTGGGTGCTGGTACCGGCCTCCAGGTTGGAGCGACCGGTTGGACAGCTACGATACTGTCCGACTCATCTGAGGAATTACTAATCGGATCACAAGGAATCGGAGGACGAGGGGTTTTTGGAACCGACACTACTCTGTCAACGGACTTAGCCAACTCATCCGGCGTTTCGTCACAAAGACTATTGACTGGTAACAACATGTTCCTGTGCAGATTGCGGGTCTTCCCTTGACCATCTTCCCGACGCACTTCATACACAGGGATAGTTTCGTCCGGTTGCGAAATCACGACATGTACGTCTTCCTGCCAACGGTCAGCCAATTTGTGGGGTCCTTGAAATGCGACATTCCTAACAAGCACTCTATCGCCCACTTCGAGTACGGCATCCATTACCCGACGATCATAATTGATCTTTTGACCAGTCTGTTGTTGTTTGGTATGTTGTTGGGTCAACCGATAGGCTTCTTTGAGTGTCTCTTTCAGGTCAGTCACATACTTTGGGTAATTCTTGTTCTCCCCAGTCTCACTGAGATTAAACATCAGATCGACGGGTAAACGTGGGTGGCGTCCAAACATTAAGTAGAATGGAGTATAGCCAGTCGTGGCATGTTTGGTACAATTATACGAATGTACCAAGGAAGAAACACGTTTCTTCCAGTCAATCTTCTGCTCAGCGGGAAGTGTTCCCAGCATGTTCAAGAGAGTCCTATTAAAACGTTCGCACTCCCCATTCCCCATCGGGTGGTAGGGGGTGGTGCGACTCTTCTTAATACGCATTAAATCACAAAGCGATTTGATGAGCGAAGATTCAAAATTTCTTCCCTGATCCGAGTGTAAGCGCAAAGGCATTCCATAATGTAAGAAGAAGTTTTCATATAAAACCTTGGCGGTAGTGAGAGCAGTTTGGTTTCTACATGGAAAGGCCTGTGAGTACTTGGTGAAATGGTCTGTGACGACCAAAACATCCTGAATACCTCCTTTGGACGGTTCTATTTTCAAAAAATCGATGCACACAAGTTCCATTGGTTGCGTTGTGATAACGTTAACCAGTGGCGATTTCTGTGTTGGGAGGACCTTCCGTCGGAGGCAACGACCACAGTTGGAGACATAGTCAGACACATTAGAGTACATTGACGGCCAATAGAAGCGGTCACGGATTAGATCTATGGTTCGATCTCTCCCGAGGTGTCCCATGTCATCATGACACCCTCGTAGTGCTAACTTTTGCAGGTTTTCAGGTAAAACTAACTGTAACTGTTCATCACCATCAACCTGGCGGTTTCTGTACAATAGTTCACCTCTTAAGACCAATCGCTTCTTTTCGCGAAGCAGTAGTTTTCCAACTGAACCACTCACGGAGTCTGGGGACATATTTCCCTGTAACACGTTACGGATTTCTTGTATATTAGCATCAGCTTTCTGCGCTGCTAATATCTCCGCAGGGGCAAGCTGTGTTAAACCCGAGACTTTGGGAGCTGACGGTATAGCTGTTACAGAGCAACAGAGGGATTCAGCCCAGAGGGTTTCTTTCCCTGGAGTTTCTAGAGTCGCATGAACTACCTGAGAAGTCACTGACTTCGGTAGTTGATCAGGAACCTTCAACCGAGACAGTGCGTCGGCATCTACGTTGGACTTTCCGCTCCTGTACATGATTTCAAAGTCATAATTGGCCAGTTTAGCTACCCATCGATGACCAGTAGCATCCAACTTGGCAGAAGAATTCACATAAGTCAAGGGGGTATTGTCAGTGTAGGCAACAAATTGTCCACCATATAGATAATCGTGAAACTTTTCACATACGGCCCATTTGAGAGCAAGGAATTCCAACTTGTGCGCTGGATAATTCTTCTCTGCGTTGTTTAAGCTGCGACTTGCATACGCAACCACTTTCTTCAACCCTTCTACTTCTTGGTATAACACGGCGCCCAGGCCATCGCCACTAGCATCCGTGTGGAGTTCAAATGGTTGAGTATAATTGGCAAAGGCCAAGATAGGCGCGTTGGTGACACATTGTATGAGTACCTCAAAGGCTGTTTGGTGTTTGGATTCCCATCGGAAGGGTGATTTGACTCGTTTATTCTTGTTCTTTTTGGAGTTCCCACCCCCTGTTAATTCGTGTAGGGGTTTGCATGGCGATTTTAGAAAAATCTTTCACGAAGCGTCTGTAATAGCCGACAAACCCTAAGAAGCTTTGTACCTCCTTGACTGAAGACGGTACAGGCCAGTCACGGACTACAGATATCTTGTCCGGATCAGTATGGACTCCTTCATGGGAAACTATGTGTCCAAGGCATTTGATTGACCTCTGAAAAAATCTACATTTAGAGGTTTTCAACTTCAACCCAGCGTCTCTGATCTTTTTGAAAACTGACTGCAGGCGATGAACATGATCTTCAAAAGTCACCGAAAATACGACTATGTCGTCCAAATATAGTAGACAATACGACAAGTAGAGATCACCCATGCAGGACTCCATTAAACGTTGGAATGTAGCCGGCGCATTTGTCAAACCAAATGGCATCCGGCAACACTCCCAGAAGCCTAGGCCTGTGACAGAGAAGGCCGTTTTTGGCTTATCTTTGTCCTCGACTTCAACCTGCCAGTATGAGAACTTCAGGTCTAGGACTGAAAACCACTTGCTACCTTGTAGCATGTCTAAAGTCTCCTCTATTCGAGGTAGAGGATATGCGTCTCGAACGGTAACTGAGTTCAGGCGTCTTAGGTCAATACAAAACCGTAGACTGCCATCGCGTTTCCTCACTAAGACCACGTTCGATGCATATGGACTACACGACTTCCGAATGACACCTAACTCTTGCATCTCTCGTAGGTGAGATTTCACCTCCTCTAACATAGATGGTGGAATACGCCGAGGACGTTCTTTGAACGGTGTCTCATCCAGAAGCTTTATCTGGTGTTGGACAAGATTAGTCCGCCCCAGATCCAAATCATGTAGTGCAAAGATGTCTTTCCACTGAGATAAGAGTAAATCTACATCATATGTCAGTGTCTCATTCAATTCTTTGACATAACTTCTATCAAGCATGGCTAAAAAATCTCTATCGGGTTTGTCATCACATGGACCTTCAGATCCTACACATTTGGGATTGCGCTCATCTGTAATGGTATTAGGATTAAGATCATTGGGTAACGTTGTATCGACTCTCTGTAAACTACAGAGTACCGTCCGATTCGGGATTGTGACGGCTTTGGTAGAGAAATTCGAAATTTCTACCGATATGCGATGTGTTTGTCTAGCTGGCTCGACTCTCAAAACTGAGGGAGTCAGTCTAAGGCCTCCTGGTAAAGCCAGGGAATCATGTTCCTCCGTCATAACAGTCAATCGCATACACGTACTAAGGCGTGCGTGTCCTTGAACCATAACAGTTTCCTGCGGTTGAACAGTTAGCGACTTAGTATTCCTCACCTCTGAAAGGCAAGCTCTCTCGGAAAGTCTATTTAGACCAGCTATGGCTTTAAAGACCAATTGCCAAGGATTTGGTAAGCTAGGAACATCGTCAAGTTTAGTATTTAAAACATTTAAGATGTTTGTGCCAATCAAGACTGGTACATTGGCATGGTAATGCGTGTCTGGCACCACTAACATAAGTCCGTCAATTTCCGATTTCAAGTCAGGAAAGAAGAGTGGAGCCTCAACATACCCTAGATACTGTAATTGTTGACCACCAACACCTTCTACAGAGAGGAAATCTACGAGGGGGCGTATATCTAAATTCAACTTCTGTGTGAGTGAATCTGATATGGTGCTCACCATAGAGCCGGTATCCACGAGAGCCATGACGTTTTGATCTCCGACTCTAATGGATGTCTCATTGGCTCGACCCACTAACTCGGTTTTCTTGCTTGGGCTATGATCTACCCAACCATTAGTTCGCCCTGTTCTAATGGTCTTTATGAGTTTAAAGGACAGTCTGCCCGCTTATGACCCTGCTGCCGACAGCGATAGCATTCTCCTCTAAATTGATCTCTCCTTGTATCCCTGTTAAAGGGCGGTTTTCTCTTTGAACCTTTCTCTACCTCTGACAGTCGAGCGTCCATCTTGGACAACAAAGCGAGGACTTCATCCAACTTTGTGGAGTGAGCAGTGGTTACATCACTGACCTGATGTGACCGGATCTTACTACCCTCCATTGCAGCAACCCTAGCAGCGATCATAATGCGTTCATAAGGAGCGTTGCTGTCCATTAAATGGCGTAGTGCCGACTTCATTCGATCCTCCTTGAGGCCAGAAAAGAATTTGGTTCTAACCATACTGAAATTCCCCAAAGGAAAGATAGAGGGCTCTTTCGCGCGTACTTCAGAGACTAACCGCTCCAGGCGACAGGCCCAGGCCGTAACCGATTCATCTGACTTCTGGCGGGCAATCCAGAACTGTTCGAGAACTGTTTCGAGGGGGAGGACATTGCCAAAAATATTGTCTAGTTTATTAATCAAAGTGGTCACTGTCACCGGTGTTCCCATGTGAAGCAGGATCTCAGCGGCCATTCCTTTCAGAGACTTTCTGATGGCCATTAGCAACTCAACCTCTGAATACCCTCTTGAGCTGTTAATAGAAATTACTTCTTGCCTCCACAACTCATATGAGGTCTCTCCCTTATTGGTATCGCCGGAGAAGGTGGAAGACAATCTTAAGACTCCTGGGTGAGTCCCACTAAAGACTGGGTAGGGTAGTGGATCCTGAGGGTCACGGAAGCTATGGGTTCCACTCGCCTCGGCTCTTTCAGCTGGTAAAGGTTGACCCACTTCATTTGAAAATCTCTCTCGATCGAGAGGGGTCATGTTTTGCCACATACTGACCATTGCCTCATAGAGATTAATGTGTGGTTTCCCAACCTGTTCCTGTGCCCATAACCCACAAATTTTCATTTCCAGGTCATGCGACAGAGTCTCAACTTTCAATCTTGCTCCTCAGAGCGAAGTATCTTTTAGAGTACTTATCACCTCCTGAGCCAACTGCCCAGATTGAAACAACAGATATGAATTCTGTCCCTCAAAATGGATCCAGTCTACTGTGACATCTATAGATGTGAATAGTTCTCTCAACTCTGCCTCCATTGAGATATCTATGTCCCTCAGGACAAGGCATCGTTCCCTAAAAGAACCCATCTCGACTAACTAATTACCTATCAGTCAGTCGAGATTCTAGATCGAAAGCTAGTTTGTATGTAACTCACTTTCAAAACACTCAGAGGGGAGGTAATGATATGTTTCAGATTCCCAATTCCCACAGATGATAGATATCCAATAAAGTCAAGAAGTAAGATGCACAATATAACCTTTCAAGATTCAGTGATCTGACCCATATGTACTGACACATATGACCACAGATTAACTGACAAGTAAAACTTATAAAAAAAAGAATGAAATGTGATGATGTTAAATGAAAGAAAGAGGTGAAGTAATGTTATGTGACGGTGAAAAGTCTAAGTATTGCCCAACAAGAGAATAAAGTCTAGTCAAGATACAAATTATTATAACTTGTGTTATAATACTTAATTATTTGCTTACAGACCAGTGAGGTTGATTAGTTAGCGAAATCTATCTGCATCAGGCCTCCCGATTCAACTGAGACAATAAGTAATTTTTTGCACAAGGGGTGTCACTATGTCACCACTTAATTATGTTAACCAATTATGATGTAATAAAAACTACAACATTATAATTCAAAAGATGATTATGAAAAGTTTTCCAAATTACATATATTATACTATATTGATGAATATTTCAATATTTGATACTGTTTAAAGGCTGAGATAAACCTTTCACTTAATTAAACTTAATTAAATATTTAATCAAGTGGTCAGATCGTAAAGATCATAACTGTTAATGATTACAACCTTCCTTATCACAACTATATCCCTTTATATGAACAAGGAAAGTGAATTCTTAAGTTTGTAATCTGGTAATTCCCTCAAGTAACCACGACTCAATATAATTATGCTTACCAAATTAATGACTATAAGTATGTAAACAAGAAAATATTAACTCTGAAGTAGCCTATATCAAACAATAAATGATGTGTGAAGTAATTAACATGCATCAAACAAGTGACAACATTAATTTGACCCCTTAGCTTAGATGAAAAATTAAATACTCAGATTGCCACCTAATAAACTTACTGTACCATAACTAGCATGCTCTGGCAAAATATGTCTAAGGACACAGTATAATTTTATATCAATAAGTATTAACACAATTTGAAAGAAACCATAAACCAATCTATAAAATTTGACTCATTGCAGAAAACGAGTAAGTGGTTTCAAAATTTAAATTAAATGTAACTATAAGCTTATCCTAATTTAAGCATTAACCGCTTAACTTGAAAGACGTTTTAGGCGTGAATTCAAAGACTAATTAACCCGGTGCGGTGTTGGTTCAACATACCAACAGAACAGTACAGATATGCTGTTACGTACGCCTTAATTGGCTTAAATACAAACTATACTAAATGGAAGACTGAAACTTACTATGGTTTTGCTGTGTCGGTCAATGTTGACGTGGCGTATGACAAGTCGGTATTATGTCCGTACAGGCCACAACACTATGATAGTCTGTTCATGAAATCCGTTCGCCGCAAGTGAAGTTGAATCAATCAGCTGTTCTTGCTTGGCTCTATCCCGGGCGGCCAGCAAACTCCAGCTCCAAGTCAGTGAGGCATGAAGCGTGAACAACAGTTCAGTACAGCTGATGTGACGTCACCGATCGTCGACTGAGTGCAGCAACACCGTGACACTCGCTAGGTGGCGCTTCCCAAGGCTGCTCCTCCGTTCTCTGGGTTGTGCAGACCTCGCGCCGTCTCCGGAGACGTTATGACGATCAAACACCGCAGGCGTCCACCACAGGTGTATAAGCTCCCAAGTCCTGTACACCGCCCTTGCTGTACACTAGGCGAAGCCCCAGCCCCACGTCGGGCTCCAAATATGTAGCAGTGCTGTGGGCCAGGTGTTAATAAGGCCGAAGACAGATTGTCTCAAAATAGCGTTTATTCAACACAGCCTCGGGGCTGGGGCTGGACAGGTGGCGAGCCCTAAATATACACCTGTGGCTTGATTAAGTTGCCGTCTCAGTAAACCACCAAGATTTGTATAACAGCGTCAGAGCTGTCAACTAATGCTACCTCGTTGGCAGCAAACAAAGGAATGACGAAATGAGTAATTGCGCGCCAACCGATGGGCATGCGCGATAGTACATACATGGTAAACCCACCGACAGGCGTCGCCACCGTGAATATAACATTCTCCCGCCACAGGTAACTATGGTCAAACAGTTAACCCGTCCACATTACCATATATCGTTGCCAAGAAACGTGGCACGTGCAACTAGGCAACTGGGTAGGTAAGCGGGCCATTTAAAGCTATAACTAGTTTTTTTGTGCGTGACGTCATGTTTCATTGTTTTATGCAACGTCGCTATGGCAACGATTGTCGATTGCATGGGCAGCAGGGCGGTTTGGGTCAGAATACAGCATTTATCGGCCTTCAGATTTAATGTACTAGTTAAGGTCGAGAGCGGGTGGGGGGTCAAAAAAAATTCGTCGACAGATTTTTTTAATTTTTTCTCTAGATAAGTATCATGTATGGATCTGCCTGAAAATGTAATAAAAAATATATGTCACTTCACTAAAAAAAAAATTTCGGGCATTTTTGTCAAATTGGCTTTAACATGGCGGTCAATGGGAAAATCCTATAAATGTGTTTTTTTCTCCATGTTTTTAAATCCCCTAAAAAAACTGGTCAACAGACTTCCACAAAAAACTGCCTGCTGAAGCCTAGCGTCATAGTGAATACAAAAATAACAAAAAAACGATATGTTACTGAATGAACTTTTGTTTAAAATAGGCCATAAAATAGGCCAAAAATGACGAATTGTCACAATTGTGCCTTTCGGCACATATGTGCAATCACTAAATATCTTGGTATTTGCTTGTAATACATCAAATACATGCAAATTTGGTGGAGGAAACATTATTTGATGTGACATAGATTGATATTGGTTGCCATTTAATCCTAAAAATTAAAAAAAAAAAAAATAATTTAGTTCTGAAAAAATCCGCCAGGCGCCACCCGCTCTCGACCTTAACATGACCACCAACTCGTAATAATCGCAGAGCACGCGACAACCTGCCACGTGGAGGATCTCTGGGTGTCATGTGATAGGCGCCTAGCGTGTTGGCTGGCGCCGAGTTATGAACCTTCGCGGAGGGGCAGGCGTATTTAGCTGACCCGGAGAATGAAATGGACTTTAGACAGGCGGGGACAGAATATGATTTTTGCAAAGCAGAATGTAATTTTGAAACGATAGCGGCGGTGGTCAAAACCAAAACTGATATTACGCCATCAACAATAATTACCTCGCTCTTACAGAAGTATTTCCCCACTCTATATCAAGACTTTTTTTATTTGAACGCCTTGCACTATATATTGAAGGTGAACGGCAATATAATATCAAAGGAAGTCATTGCCATCCTACGCTAGACAGTATAACGCACCAGCAGAAAAACCTCATAATTTTACGGACCAGGTAAACGATGTCTAAAAAAAACATGATCTTGTGTGCACTAGACAGTTATGCAATAAAAAAATAAGTAATCAAAATGCAACACATACTTCTATAACTTTTATTTATCGCCTTTACAAATTGTAAATCCAGATGATTACACCAGAAACACCGTAGCAAAATGCAAGGTTTCCCCGAGAGCGACACAATTTCTAGCAGAGCTCAATGTTTGGCAATGCCCCGGGAAACAAAGTCGTCGCGAAAAGGAGTCCTGGGTTGAGTTAGTCGGGAGGCGGATGAGAGGCACTTGAAAAGCATAGATATGTTCACAATCACACGGCAGTCATACTACAGTTCACTCACACACGAAGAGCAGGACATGACGTCACGAAGACCATATGAAAGCGACGCCATGGAGAAAGTGCCGCCAGACGAGGCAAGAAAGGGTGAGCGGCCTCTTCAGACGTATTTACAAAAATCGCCGTGTAGAATATTCACTAGAGAAAGTCACTAAGTCAAAAATAAATATGACGATGTAGTTGGCAGTGATCTGCGAGCCCAGAGTTCTTAATTGTCGGTATATCCTAAGAGTGCCCTCCTAAAGAGGTCATTTCTTTACAGCTGGACACAGTTACCTCACAAACACGTGTAAAGTGACAGACTAGCTTACGACGTGATAGGACTAAAGTAGTTGGGTAAGGGGGCTCTCTTGGGATACACCAAGGGAAGAGAGCACTAGAAGTAGAGCAGCTTTTCTCTCCAATAACATCAACCAGGATATAACGTATATATAAGATAATTAGAGTCTACATAGAACAGTCTCATTGCTGACGTGGCATTTTAATATTTGGATAGCTCTACTGATACATTGGAAGGACTTCCATATTGAACTCTACAAGATTTATTTTTCTGTTATGTTCTTGATGAAATGTCTTGAGCTATCACTATATTAACATCAAGCAGTGTGGAAGTATCAGATATTTTTTCTGGTTACAAAGAAAAAATACGGGTGGAAGCCTCATAATCAGACATTTAAAATCAGTTCTAAAACATTGTAAAACATTTAAAAAATAGACCACGGTAAAATGTTCACTGAATCTGATAGGAGTACCGAACCACCTCCAATGCCATGCCGATTATCTTGCTAATAAATGTACACAAAAGTTTAAAACGTTCCAAAAATAGCTACAATGCAAACCATAGCGTATGTATTAAATGACTCTTACACGCAAGAATACGTCCTTTTTTTGGCTTTTTTTAACGAAATACATATATATATATATGTAGTACAAAAAAACAATGCTGCCTTCCACGAGCCTCTTTAGTTCCTGGTGCCGTGATCCGTGACAATAAAATCTACACCTAAAGACAAATAACGAGCACAAAATCGCAGTGCCCGTGACACTCGCCTCGGTCCGCCGCGACCCGCGGTGGATCGTAAGGAGCAGGGGGTGAGCGTGGTGGGCGTTGTGGGGTTGGAGGCGGGGTGGGTTAGCTGGAAGTGGGGGCGGAGGAGGAGGGGCTTGAGGTGGGTGCGGAGGAGGAGGGGCTGGAGGTGGGTGAGGAGGAGGAGGAGGAGGAGGTGGAGGGGCTGGATGTGGGTGAGGATGAGTTGGAGGTGTTGGCTTCTGCTTCTGCAGTCGCGAGATCAAGCTCAGATAGAGGTGCGGTCTTAGCCACCTCGTGGAAAACTCTGTAAAGGTAAAGAAATACAACACTTAGCCTTTTGTTTAACAATGAATAAAATAAAACAAACAAACAGTAATTAACATGAGACGGTTACAGATTCGGTAAGGGGTGACGGGTCGGCAATCCACCAGAATTACGTTACCCAGATTACAACTAGCACAATCGATAAATCTAAAATAACTAATAGATGTTTCTGTTTCTGTTTAAAAAAGAATAATCTAGGATTGAATACAGGGCAATGAATGGAAACCCTCGGTTAAGATGCGGTCCAATTAATGATTACACGAGTGTCGGTTGGCTTACCCAACACAGGCGGTGTTGGCTGACTACGAGTGTGCACTAGCTTACCGGTGGGAATACTTTGTACGGATGGTGTTGAGTTGGGCGTTGGGCGGGGCGGCCACCATGGTGTTGAGTTGTCGGACCAGTGGGAGCAGCTCCCGTTCGGTGTATCCAGTGTAGTACACCAGCGTCGGGGTCTGAGGGCCAAGCAAAGTGAGGCATAATGATACCGTGGAGCCGAGGACGGGCAGCCAAACGGCAGAAAGCCATCGTGGAAATAACGCATGTGGCAAACATCATAGCGACAATATAAATAGTTGTAGTACGAATATATTTTTACTTTTTGGGAAGCAAGAGGGTATTGTTGGCAACAAAGAACGCATTTCAGAATGATCAGAATGAATGAATAACTGAATTATCAAAATGACTGAATAATCAAAATGAATGAATTATCATCAAAATCGATGAATAACTGAATAATCAAAATCATTGAATCACGGAATCAAAATGAAAGAATAACCGAATAATCAAAAGAAATGAATTTAACTAATCGATTCAAAGGAATGACCCAAAGCGAATGAATAACTGAATGATCAAAATGAATGTATAACAGGAATGAATAACTGAACGATTTAAAATGAATGAATAACTGAATGATTCAGAAGGACAGTGAGTGGGTGGGTCGGGGGGAGGCTGTACTCACCCATTGGCCGACGTTCTTCATCCGGAGCGCCAGGAGCAGCGCGGCGGCCGCCGTGAGCGAGTCCCGGATCTGGATCACCTTGTAATCCATCAGAGACATCTCCAGGATGTAGCGCGCCATGGTCAAGGTCTCCACGCTGGCGCGGCAGCACTGTGACGTCACAGGGGAAGAAACGAGTATAAATAATTATTAAGGTAGGTACGCTACAGAGTTCATGACTCCAGTTGTGAGCATTTTATCAATAAATCAATTACGCCACTGATTCTACATCTCATCCAAGTATTATTTGCGGCATTCTCACATTCAGTGATTAGGCTTTACATGAAACAGAAATGGGCTCAGCTGGCTCCGTCAGTCGGGACATAAAACGGTGTGCTTTATTGGCGGGGGGCAGCACATTATTTGGCAGGGACTATGCGCGACTTCAGCATTTTATTACAGCTATGAATGCACAAAAACGCATTGGGAAATCAAGCCCTACTATTCAAATCTTGGTTATCCAAATCTAGCTTGTTCAAGGTTGCACCTAAATTATATAAATTTATATTTATATATTATATAAAATTATATAATTATACAATTACATTACATACATACATCGCAGGCTGCATTGTCTTTTATGTGCCATTTCACCAGATTGTAATTACAAGGTATGATTCTATGGAGGATTTTGTACTGGAAAGTTTGTATCTGAGGTTGCACCTAATAAATACCCTGGACATCTGTGAGAAAAAGGCATGCGGAGAACGCTGATGAAACACTGTATGTAGTATAGTTGACATCAGTATTACGGCATTACCTTGGCGTAGCGGCGCAGGAAGCGGTAGGTGAGGGGGATGCCAAGGTCAAAGTCGATGGCCCTCACGACGCGCTGCTCCATCAGGATCAGGTCCGTCTTGGCGTAGGCGTCGTCACAGATGTAGAGGAAGTCGTCGAGGACGGGCGGACATCGCTCCTGTTCAGGGAAAACGCTCCAATTAGAAATCATCAGAGTTTCTTGCTGCGGATATCACGTCATAATAAAGGTACGATAAGAAAAACATATATACTATATACATGGTAACTTTGACACCGGATGCAAACATAAACATTCAACTGTATATATACTATATATATATTGTAAATTTGACATCAAATGCAAAACATACACATTCAACTGTAATGTTCAGGACCTTGGCTAAGTGCCGAGTTCAGCATATGGGAACAGCCGCGGCCACAGGAATACATAACACGTGGCACATATACGTTCAGTGCATGCAGGCTGGCGTGGACCACGTACAAACTTGTACGAACTCCAGGGCAAAGTTGCTGTCACGCATATTTTTTAATTTTGTATGGTGTATGACATTAAATAGAAAATGGATAAAATGGAAATGTACACAGTCAACGGTGTCACATTGTAACTATTTTGCCTTGCCCCTTGAAGGGGGGGGGGGGGGTGGTGTGTTCACAAGAAGATATTTCCACAATTACACGCAATTAATAATCGCTGCATAATGCTTATAGTATTTCCCTTGGTATGAGAAATAAACCGAAATATGAGTCTTTTAAGCCGCGTTTGTGCACATGAAGGCTGATTTGGTCCATCTTGGCTTTAGAAGCAGGCGGAATGGAATGTTGGTGTTTTAGGCCACTTTTGTGCACATACAGGCTAAATTGGGCCAAGGAACCTCCCGAGACGATGAAGGATGAAGGAATGAAACATGCCCCAGATTAGGTGCCCGAGCCCGGATTCGAACCCAGGACCTATTGATCTGCGGTCTAGTGCGCTAACCACTACACCAGGGAGGCCCCCCAGAAGCAGGCGGAAAAATTAACACAGGAGTAGGAAACATCCCTTCAAGTTTGTGGAGATCGAAGCTCAGCGGGTGATGGGGACTCACGTCGAACTTGCAGGCGATGAAGAGCGCGGTGGCCCCGACGAGCTGCAGCTGTTCCCGAGGGACCGCCACACGCGCCAGGTAGTGGTCGACCAGCTTGACGGCCAGGTACAGCGTCTCGTGGTTCAACTCGAAGTTTTCCTGCACCTCGACCTGCCAGTCCACCAGGATGGACCGCATGTGGGCCGTTAGGTCGCTCTGCAAGGAGCGCATATAGTCCGGGATGCGAAAGCTCACCTGTCGAGACCAAACAAGGACATGCATGCGTTAGTTACATAGCTCTGGTAATGTGCGATTCTACAATATAGGAGACAATTGTAAGGCTACCGTAAATTCTATCATACAAGTAGTGGTGAAACTTTTTTTAATTGATCTTAATAGCGTAACGCCCGTAAAAAAAAACGGTGACTTATACCTGTGAAATACGGTATATCATATACACACAAGGATAAACACCTGCGAGAATCGAATCTGCCAAGAATCATCTAAATCTATAATTGAGAAACCTAACCCTAACCCTAACTTTCGAGGATTACAGTTTATGCCTTACCTCTCTCTCTTTGTAGTAGTTGAAGATGTCTAAGGCATACAGCGCCACTTGGAATGGGTCACCAAGATTCTCGGTGTCCACATTGTCAATCTCGGGATCCTATACAAAAGGGGTTATAAGTAAATAAATGTACATATATGGATTATTCACGAACGACGCTTTGGTCCCTAAATTACTAAATTACTGTGGTTAACTAATGATGCATACCATGGATAATGTTAAAAAAAGTTTTAAAACGCAGCTGAGATTACTGACATAAGAAATACTCACCAATGCTGTCAAAGGTTTGCTTTCTTGGGACAGTGTCAAATCGGAGTTGATGCTGAAGGACACAAAAGCATAACTTCTAAAACCATCCATAAGTCATTGACACAAGAAAGTTTTTTTTTATATAAACTAAAGCGAATTCACATATTAATGTTCACCTCAATTCTAATAAAAATGCCCAATAAGGATTAGACTTCACAAATGTAAGTGATTCATATTATTTATGCCAACATACGAATTGAAAATATGCCTAATAATTGATGATTTATTAATACCAATAACTAGAATATCAAAGTGAATAAACCACTCCAGCTAAATTATTGGACTGCATCAGTTTACTGAAAGTTTATTTGTAATGAAAATAAAAAAACTCACCTGTTCTGTGAGCTGACAGAGCTGCCTTGTGATGAATCAATTTCCTCTGACAAGAAGTTGCTGGACTTTGAGATTTCTTCATGTACTTTTGTGGCTTTAAGTGGCCCTGTTGTCTTTGCCTTGGTGATTCCAGGTTTGGTTGCTTTCTTCTGACCAGGCTTCTTACCAAGAGTGGTCCCATTGGTTTTCTGCAATATCGTGTTAAGATATATAGAGGCACATTTTTCTTCCGTAGGTTAGATATTTCCAAGCAGATATTGGCACTACTCCATCACAGTGCATTTCATAGTGACACATTTATTAATAAACATATTCTTTAGTTATTTTTGCTCAAGGGTCAAGCATATATTATCAGACGATAGGAAAACATGTAAATTTTTTGTTGGCGAGAAGGTATGTGGTTGATATACACTTACCTAATTTGCTAATAGATCTAAGAATATCATCTGATCATGTACTTACAACTAGGTTGAGTTATCACATGTATCAATAAAGTATATACAGAGTCTACTTTGGGCACAATACTTACATTTGTGATATCTCCAAGAGTTGCTCTCTTCACTCGTTTGTTCTGTAGTTTTTCAGGTGACCGTCCTTCACATGGTCGCTTGGTACCCCCATGGACAGTTATTTTCCTGTCCTGCTGTGAGAAAAAAGATCCGCATCCAATAAACTTGTTTCCCAACAACGCCACATGGGGCTAGGGTGGGGGTGACTAGGCTAAAACTGTTTTTCTGAGACTGAAGTTGCAGCTCTTGTCTGGGCGGCACACCCCCACCGCTGTAGTTTGTACAGGCACAGAAGGCAGTTAGATTGATATAGGGAGGGTGGGGATGGGTCGGGGTGCATAGCTCCGAACTTGTGGCGACTTGGGGCTACATTAAATTTGTTTATAGCTTATATTGTGGGAATGTGCTGAATACACTATTGTCGAGTGATGTGGCCATTGTTGATTCATGATTCTGGCAATTTTCAAATTTCAGGTCCGATTTGCGTCGCTTGTGCCTGGCCTACAAATAAGATATTGAACTCTGTGAAAGAGAAACGGTTCTTGCGTTTGATAAATGCTTACCAGGGGCAGTGTCGGCTGATTACGAAGTCGTCGTAAAGCCATGGTAGCCGAATCAACGATTGTGTTGAATGATGATCCAAATTTAAAAATCCACACAGCTTGTTGATTCTTTGAATCCCGCAAAGAAATCTCTAAAACTTTAGATAGAACTGGATCTAAGTAGATCTATGCAAACTGCTATTCCGGCATGTAGATTCGTGTGCATTCTCAAAGCATGTTCCTATAGATAAACTGAACGAATTACAAGGCCTTCGAATATATATAGAAACATACGACCGCGCCGTGCAAACTTCACCCAACAAGCATCGCAGTTCTTGTTTTTAAACTTCGCAGCTTGTTGGCTTGGTTCGAGTTGCCTACAGCTGATTGGTCAACGCTTGTAGCAACCGGCCAATCACAACGCTGCTAGGGTACCACTACAGCACTAATCCCCGAGTGGTTTACGGAACGCTGCGTTCGGGCTAGCGGGGAGCGGTTATTATCTTATCATCATCTGACAAACGTCAACAAGAAAGATGGCTCAGGAGAACAGCTTGCTCGCATCTTGGGTTCAAGTGCTCGTTCCACAACCCTGTTATGATGAATTTTTCGTGAATTTCAACTTTTTTGATGGTAAGAGAACTATGGTGACGAAATATATGCTTAGGTTCTGTGAAATCTACAAACGTAAACTTCTGGTTACCAAGGATCCCATATTATCGCTCACTGCCAAGTCTACGGCCGACACCACAGGCAAAGCAGGCACAGTAAATCAGTGGAGGGGGGAGGGGGCGGGGCCTACCCCCTCCGCCCCAGCCTCCCCCCTCCACTGATTTACTGTGCCTGTGGCCGACACTGTGACAGTCTGTACACTGCAGCTATTTGCATTTGTTTTTAGGTTAGTATGACTGAGCAAAATCTAAATAGTGTAAAATATTGATAAATGAAGGATAATTATTGTGCAAATAATTTCAAAAGGTCTAAAGTCATACATGCCAGGCATAGAGTCCAGTTTTAGTCCATATTTTCTGCGAATTTGCCGCGATCGCTATGAAAAAGTAATGTGATGTGAGAAAGCAACCCCTGGTAAATTTTAATGATACCAAGTTTACGTGTGTATTGCAATATTATCTTTTTTTTAAACTTTTCTTCATGACAAATGGCTCGGGTTACTTCCTCACATCAGTGATTTTAAAGGGGATTGCGGCAAATTCACAGAAAATATGTTCAGATAAGATACATGGGAGACGTATGCTTAGATAAATTTATCTTGCATTCAGTGCTATGATATATCATAACATAAGTAGTTTAAATAAAGATAATGATGGATAGGCCATGGTTTTATTTCATTGTGGGAATTGTTGAAATAAATTCTTTTATCTCTGTGGCTGTAGACCACTATTAAATACAAGCTCTTCTGACTTCTGGCAGACTATGGCATAATATCCCTATGGTAGTTTTATCTGTTTATATAAACTATATTTTTAATGAATTGTTCAAGGACTATATGTATACCTAGTATGTAAATATGCCAAATGTTACATCAGTTGAAATCAAACAGTCTGACCACATTTATAAAGAAGTGTTCAAGTATATATAGAGTACTTTAGATTACTATGGTTTTAGATACATAATACAGATGAATAAATGTAAAATTTAATGGATATAATACAGATATCAATCTGTTTATAGTTGGCTTTTATCATAATATAAGTAGCGTTATTAATATGAAACTAAGCAAATCATGCTTATCAGTCCTCTCTGTCGCTTTTCTTTTACATGTTTAGAAATGTATATATATATTTGAATAAAGACATTGAAATTGAGCAGCGCTTTGGTTTTCACAGTTTTACTGTATTCAAACCAGCAAGAATTTTATGAGTTGAAGACATGTATTTATATTTATAACTTAAATGAACTATTATTTAGGTAAGCATGGGCTTGTCTTTGTAACTATCCCACTGCAAGGTTAAATGATCTTATTTCTGCTTCTATCACTATAAATTACTATATCACATCTTTATCACTGTATATAACCTAGCTACATCGATAGCTTTCCAGTGGGAAACTTATTTTTTCTTATCTTTGGATTTAATACGAAATTTTATGATTTTTCAGTTGCATGTTTCAAGATTGTCCTTAGTAAAGGACTTGGATTTGCTATAATATTGGGATCTATACTTGGTGAGTATTGTTTCTCAACTAGTCCTGGACTTATTCCAATATAAATAATACAATGACACATAGCTATGGATGATAGATATACATTGGCAATATATGGCTTGTTGATGGTCCTTTTAATATTATTACTATTTACCACCAATATACCCCGAGGAAACCAATGGTCAAATGTTCTTTCAGCTGCCATAGTGATGGTTTGAAACCCCTATCTTTAGCAAGCATATTCAACTCACTGCTTCACCTGTCTGCAAAGTCTTAAGGTTCTAATTGCACTTCACATCATGACATTTTGGTAAAGAGTCCGGCTTATAGGGTACATCTCCTGCCACCACCTCCCTCTGGTACAAGAGTACCTGACACCAGGAAAAATACTACCTCCCCTCCCACCACGCACACTTTTCCCGCCACTTTCTCGCCCCACGCTCCCGCTACTCAACCCCCCGCAGCCTCCCCCCCCCCCCTAGTTGACTTGTGTCATTTTTATTTTAATGAGCTGCGCGCGCCAAAGGTCGTCGTAAAGTTAATGGTTCGAGGTGGATTTAATCCCGTGGGGTAGGTGGAGTGACTGGGGCATTGGGAGAGTGTAGGTGGTGGTGGGAGGAGGGGGGGGGGCGGGTTAGGTAGATACATAGTTGTAGGGACATAGGACAGTCGACATATTAAATTCTAAATCGGGTGTTAATTCCTGCAATCGGCAGACCATGGTGTGAGCGTGGCCATTGCAGGTCGGCGGACAGGGGGGTGGGGATGGGGTGGCGGAGGCTATGCTGCCCCATATGCAGTCTATTACAGATGTTAGAACCGCGCGTGGGCGGGAAAGCCGTGCATAATGAAGAGCGTGCATGCGGGTGGGGAGGGTGGAAGGGAGGGTTCGCTTTAAGACTTCGTTTGTCTTGCCCTGCGGTCTTACAAACCTATTTGCCAAGTCGCTATAGCTATTAGAGCGGCTCCTATTGTAATGGTTGAGACGGTTATTGCGTCACATGGCTTATGACGCGGTGGCGGGTGGGGTAGCTTCCATGGGTAGTTGTCAGAGTGAGCGACTGGAAGGCTTTGTATCTTTCTGAGGAACCCTCTCGACCGAAGCCGCTGGTTAAACCATAAATCAAGGCTGTCTTGTAAGCCCTGAAGGTTCTGCTCTCTCACACACCATCACACAATGCACTCGCTAACTAGATGCATAATTGTTTCCTGTCCAATATAGTCACTCCCTCTACACCCTTAAGACCCGTCACCTGGGAGGATACATTAACCTATGAATATTAAGTTGTTCAAGACAGATTACATAGAAAATCGTACTATATCCCTATAATTTGTGTTATGTGCTTGTTCTGTTTTTGATGCTAATTAGAGATGTCTTTTTTTAATCATTGCAGTGAAAGTTCCACAAATTTTGAAAATATCCAATTCCCAGAGCGGCAAGGGAATCAGCCTGTTCAGTACAACACTTGAACTGGCGGCAGTGACAGCTACGCTAGCGTATGGCTTCAACCAGGGCTTCCCATTCAGGTAGGAGCGAAGGGCCCGGGGTGGCCGGGGGGGGGTGGGGGGGCGTCGGATGGAGGGGCTGTCTCTTCTTTTTTGATGGGATTAGCTTGGAAACAGGGGAGGGGGGACGATGTTCACAGGGCTTTATCTTTCAGGTGGGGTGCTCTGGAGATGGGAAATGGTGGGGGGGGGGGGGGGGAGGGGCTAAAAGCGGAGTCTTAAATTAAGTCCTCTCATTTTAGGTGAAATGATATGGGGGGCTGGGCCGGTGAAAACTGAGAAGGCATGGGTGGGGATAAAAATAGATTGCATTGGTGTGTGTGGGGGTGGGTGGGCTCTTGAAAAAGGGCTTCACCGTTCATGTGCGTGGCAGGGGGCGGGTAGGGTCCTGCCACAGCCCAAGTAGTTCAGGGATGGGCCGGGTGGGGGGACAACTTTATGGCGTCATTATGACGTAATACCGCGAAGGGGGTCACACCCCCTCTGGCCAGATACAATGGCTGTAGGTTGAGGGGTTGTTTGGCCGCCAGTTGGCTGTTCCCTCGTGGTAAATTAGTAGTCGAGCAAATGAGACGCCGAAATGTGCCTGTAAAATGCCCCCTTGTCCCAACCTTCCATGTCTACCTTACTGGATGGTAACTTTGCTCGTCCTCAATTCATCCCTTCCTGCATCTCCTCGGTGCCAATAATATCTCCCTTTTGTTTGCGTCTTTCATTTTTGATTGATCGCTATTTAAAGTGTTGTTTTTTTGTACTTATGTGTTGATCGCGTTTCCATGGAATCAGCTGTTCAGAGAATAATTATTTCAAGGTAGTAGTGACTGCACCAAGCAAGGCATTTTTATCTGCTGTTATCTGATTACCGGCTGAAAGCAGCAACTCGGTTAGTCTATCGGGTCTTGGTTTGCAACAACATAGACGTGTGTGATAATTGGCAACTAAGCCCTGTATGTGACTATATAAAGTGCATAAACCTTTTGTCTTTGTCGATGGCTTTGTTTCACTGTGTCTTTGATGTTTGTCTGGAACCCAATCGATTAGACGCCCATCCTTTCAGAAGTGTTTTTGTTTGTCTTTATTGGGCTTCAAGTATCCCTGGGTTCACCCCCCCCCCCCCCCCCCCACACACACATACTCACACCCGCCCTTGGCGATCTCACTAGGGCTCTAACGACACCTCCTCTCTAGACCCCTCACCCTCCCCCATCCCCCTTTCTCCAATCGTTTCTTGTCTGATCTCCAGCGGTTTCCTCCAGTTTCCTTTGTTCCCGATTCCCAGCATACAGTCAGAGCTGTGATCATTGGTATATACATAAGGAACTACCCGCTGGAAACCTACGTTCGTATCTGTTAGAAGCGCGTAAATTTTCCACGTAATGCTTTTCGCCCCCATTACCAGTTGACCAAGCTTTTGCACCTATCCTCAGCCGCCACCCAGTTTCCGCCAGTTTATCTAACGGCTGACATCACAATTGAGATCTACATGGCGTGTTTACATTAACTACAATAGGAAAAGATTATTTAACCTGCAACAGAGATTAACCGGGCGCTTGGTAAGATACCTTTGCGTCCCCCCCCCCCCGTGTCATATCCACCCCGCCTACCTACAGGCAACAACGTAAGTGTTTTGACACTGGCTTACAAATAACTACAATTGCACTTCACTAATAACTTGTGTTCGTTGGGATTGCGTCAAGTTTTAGCTAAATGTATGTTACAGATGATCTAGTTAGTAAATATTTCTTGTGTCTGACTGTCATCTTGTTAATCTTATTATGATGGGTTATAGGATTAAACGATAGGATTAACGCCTCTGCCAACATGTTAACGCCGATAAGCCACAACAATTGCCTTCCGCCGTTGTTGTTAGCACGACTTCAAATGTCTTGCTTCATTAGATTCCTTAAGAAACTTCAGTTTGTAACACATGCAGTGTACATGTAATCTTAAAAATATGTGGTTTGTAATTCGTTGGAAATGATATGAAATTGAATGATTTTCTATCGTCAGATCATAACAACAAAAAATTCTCAATACATCCGTAAACATTCAGTGATGCATGAGTTGCACAATTTTTAAGCCATTGTTATGTGCTTATTTTGAATATGTTTCTATTTGACGAATGTATTTTTTTAGTTCTGACATGCCTGTTTCAAGCATGCCATAGATAGATTGATGCCATAATGCGTATCGATCAAGTTAGCAAGCAGTGCGTCCACCTGGTGAGCCATTTCGTAGTTATATGATAATCTAGTTTAATTTTGCACACCCGTCTGACCATGCAGGCGTCTGGCCATGCAGGCGTCGGTGGGTGGTGGAGCAGCCATTTGTTATTGGGCCGTCACCCGGTCCCCTCACACACACCCGTCTGGCTGTGTAGGCGTCTGGCCGTGCAGCTGCGCGCCCAGACGGGTAAGAACTTACCTCCTTATCTTAGTGGGTGATTTGGTTGCTTTGCCTGACAGCAGCAGGACGAGTCAATATTCCGTCCACCGTCAATGGGTCAGGTGTCGTTTGCAGCCGACCGTTGAGCCAGTTTAACTTTTTTTAACCTCTAAAAGTGACCGGGTTTATCCGTATTGAGACGGCCCAAATTTAGACTTCTTACGATAACCGGTTATAACTTCATCCACGCTTGAGATAACGATGCGTGAGATAACGATGCGTGAGATAACGATGCGTGAGATAACGATGCGTGAGATAACGATGCGTGGTCTTGAGTGATATCACATCGCAACTCGGCAGGGCGTGACACGTTTGCGGGCGCATTATGACGGAAGGATTACACTGGGCGCACTATGCTCGGGCGGTAGCACTTACTATCACAACCTAATGTTGACATTTTCCTGATTGTAAGAATGAGGGACGATCAGGTTTTTTTTTTTTTTAATTACGTGGAACAATCTGGCTCGTAGCCGAAATATGCGAAGGCTAAATGGTAGTCGAAATGTACCGAGTCCGAACCGTTCGCGGCCTTTTTTCTGATATACCCGTCGAACGCTATCTCTCTCTATAAACGAGTCCATTAAGTTTTCTAAGCAGTCAGTCGGTATTTCAAGCATCGGGTGATATCATTTTAAAAATAATCGATTAATATCACAGAACAGATAAAAGACTTAAGCATCAACCACCATCCCACCCACTCCCAACAGGACTATTGCTAGCTATCCAATGCGGAGAACATCATTATGGGAATAGAAGTTGGCACGCTATCGGTTGTTCAGTCAGCTTAATTTGTTACGTATGGTTATGTATGTGATACTAGCGACAACTCGTTTTAATGTTGGAAACATAAGTGACCCTGTTATATATTTGGGGCTGAGAAATGGCTCGCCAGGAATTAGTAGTGAGCGATGCAAGATCATACTCAATACAGGAACCGTGTTACCAGGTAGCCTACAAGCCTTTTATCGTAAGTCTGTAACGTGTCCAAAGAAACAATTCACAGACAAACAATACACAGTTATTGATAAATCTGATGTGGACATGTCCAAGCAATGGAAATTCACGCCATCTAGCGAATATATTACAACTGTCCCTCCCCTTCGCCGACGTCTTTGCACGCCATCTGGCGAATATAATGGTGACTACCCCCCCCCCCCCCCCACCGATTCGGCGTCTTTGCACGCCATCTAGCGAGTATTGAACGTGGCCGGTAAATCATAATGCAACCTCTTCGTGTACACCCCCTGGTGACCAGTTCGGTAACTATGCCTACCCCGCTGGTGATTATCACCAACGCTGCGCGTCACACTCCAGGCTAGTATAGTGTTATAACTCTGCCTTCCTGAGATTTCTCTACCTGTCCTCTGACATGTGTATGCGTAACAGGAAGCCCCCGAAGCTCAGTCCGGAGTAAACAGCACGTCCGGGTGGGAATTGATATTCACGAACAAAAATATATCAATGCACTAATGATGAGCCCCGAGTCCATTAGGTGTTTGATATAATAGCATTAAACTTGGCTTTTTTTCAAGCCAATGCGTTCCAAAGGTGCTGATTTATGTGCATGTTATGCTAGCGTTGCAAAGCAAAGTCTTTCGTAAAAAATGCTGCAAATGGACAACACCTAGAGATTACCAAGTGGTAGGTGATATATGGAAAACATTTTTTTTATCAGCAGAACATGATCCTGCAACGAATCTGATTAAAGCAGCCTACTAACATGCGCCATCTTACAACTGATACGGTATGACCGGGTGTGGGTGGGAGGGGGGGGGGGGTGGACGCAGGAATACTTGACGCCCAACAAACACAAACAAAAACATCTCTGAAAGGATGGGTATCTAATCAAATGGGTTCCAGACAAGCATTTTACAAAATTATGATGCATATGTTTTTTACATCTCGTTGAGTGTAAAACAACAATTTCAACATAAAACTGCGCGGTTTATTTATATCGCGTGGACGTCCTAGCCAGTCGCGGTCGACATCACACAGAATACCGAACAGCGAACAGGCGCGCAGGGATATAAAGCCGGTCACCAACTTTTGCTCCAGAGAACAAATTTGCTTCTCTCCCGATATCCCCGCATGCTTTCATGATCTAAATTTAAGGCAGAATATACTTATTTGACATGAAGAAGAAGTTGGTAATACAAACAATTGCAGAACGTATCACTTAAGTCCAGCATATGGTTTAAAGGAGGACTTCGGCGCTATAAATAAGACAAAGTAAATTTGCTTAGTTTATTCCAACACCTAGTGACAACACATTTGCGATATTACAAACACGCATTTTATCCTCTCGGATTCAGTATGCGACAGAGCACACGTGAAACGTCACTTTGGCTGGGTTGTGCCAACATGGAGTGGAGTCGGGGACTCAAGTGTTAGCAAATGAAATCGCATGACGTCATTCGTGCTTCGTTGTGTTGTGTGGGCACACGTGTCAACCCTACTAAACAGATCGAAAACAGTGTACCATTTTGGAATAGCGATAACTAAGAGTGAACTTTTTCCTTTGTCTCTCTGGCACCATGTGTTATTATTCGTTTGCAATTTGGGCGCATTGTGGCATACATCACGAAATACTGCAGTGGGGGTGAAAAATGTACATGGTTAAATATGGGTGCAGATTATCGCACGGCTGCGGAGTCGGCTGCCTGGGTGAGTTTAGGTATGCGAGCAGAGTAATCGGCGCAGATATTTGTAGATTGCGCATTCATACTTTCCGCTCGTGTGCGGATTAAGATAACCCGGACGCAAAATCCGTTCCGGATAAACGTTGCACATGTTGAACTGCATAAACAAAAGACCGTTAAACAGTACCATAGCAAAAAATCAACCGATAAGTTTTGTTATTTATTTTATTCTCTTTGTAATTATATTATTTTTTGTGTTTTTTTTTGCACGTCGAAATACTACTTTTATATATTTTACATATTGTGAGGCTTGGAAATCCTCGTGATTCCTCTAGGTCCGGGAGTAAAATGTACCACGTGACCGCGTTATCGAACGACAATCTTCGGGTTCGGTTATGCAATCTGCGGAGTCCGAATACTGCGCTCGCATACCAGAACTCGCCCCCTGTTTCGTTTACGCGGGGGGCCGGCCCAATAGCTCAGTGGGCTAGAGCCCTCGCATTGAGTGCTCTGGTTTCCCGAGAGCTTAACGGCACGTGGCTCGATGGTTTGAGCCCTGCTGTGGCCATGTCTGTGTGGTGGCCGGATCTCATGTCCTTCTTCACCAAGAGTAGGGAGTTACCCCCAGGGACATGGCTCCACTCTCCCTTCCTTCTCCCATTGACGCGATATGACCAAAAGTGGTTCAAGCGTCCTGAATATACATGTACAACCAGCCAGTCATTCACGCAGGGCGGCAGGCCGTTATAATCCACTAGCGAGGGGGGCACGTTATGATACGGACAATTCACTTACTTAACCGCTTCGGTGTAACGCGCTAATGCCCCCAGGAACTGGAAAGTAATATAATAACGAGGAAATGTTAAGTTGTATTTCCTGGCCCCACAGTGACCCCCCCCCCCCCCCCCCTTGGATGTGTGGAGGTCTCCGGCCCACCAGAGAAGTACTCTCTCCCAGTAGCCGCCCACTGAATGGCACTTCTCTCCTTTCTCATTAATATTTTTGCCTAGTTTCCATGGACCAGATCCTGTGAACTTCGGCGCTTGAATGGGGGGTCTTCCTGTGGAGTATATGTGTTCTTTGACTCTAACGAAGTCGGCACTCGACCTATAAAAATGCGTTTGCCGTTAGACTTTTTGCATTTTTGCACGAGTTTGCGTGGCTGACAATGATATTAGGATGAAGAATTATGTTCGATGTTATAATGGGGTTCAGTTACCATTTGGATACGCGTCTAATCTGTTTCGGATTCAGTCTTTTGCGAACGATCAATTGCGTGCAAGTTCCGATAGCTTTGGAGAGATATTTTGCAGGTGATGATTTTATAAGGGGCACATTTCACAAAACTCTTGGCAAGGATTGCATCAGGCTTTCAAACGTTTTTCATGTAAAGTCAATAAATACGTTATTTCTGAACGTATTTGTCCGTGATGCGAGATGGACGCTTTGACAATCGAAGCTCTGGTAACGTACTCCCTACGTACTTCGTCATAACACGCCCGTAAAAGTGACTTGAACAGCGGCGTCCAGTGGCGCTACCTGGCGAATGGCGGAGCGATGATCTCTTTGTATTCGGTCGCCACACCGGACACTCTGTCAGTCTCAGATGTTGCATCGTATGCCCGTCTACCGTTACGTCACTTCTCTCATAAACACAAGATATTACATCTTTTTGTACATCCGGTTAATCTAATTCATTAATCTAATTCATTTCCCTTTTTTTTTTTTGTAATTTGTTATTTTGTTTGTACACTTTTGCTGGCATTGTCAGTTGCCAGTGTGGCCAATTATACATTTAGGCTTGGTCGTTTGGCATTACTTTCTGAGGTGTTATGTTACGTGTATAACGAAGATGTCTGATGAAAATGATCAAAGGCAATGGAAGCTGGCAAATTAGTCGAAGCGGTGGGAAAAAGCGACCTGATAATGGACGAGAAGGCTATACAGGCATCAGTCGCAGGCGGCGTCATCCGCTCATTCTACGTTTAATTGGTTCAATGTTATTAAAAAAAACATCACGTTTTGTATTCTTATGATGATGGGGTGGGGCCATTCGACCATACCGCCCGCACCCCCCCGCCCCCTCCCGTTTTTGTGTTTCAATAGGTGTTTTAAAATTTGTTGCAATTCTAAACCGTTGGCCTTTCTGACGCATGTTTCTGGTGTTCCGTATCGTGACCAGACATCGTGCTCGGGACCGGAATCCTAACGCATTAGCCGGGTCCCAGCGGTCAACTGGCAACTTTGTAATTGACATCCGATGCCGGCCTTCCTTGGCGCTGATATCTGTTCCTTTCTACTCCCCCCCCCCCCCACTCTCTCTCTCTCTCTCTCTCTCCATCCCCCACTCCCATCTCCCCCTTCCCCCACCCCTTTTCTCCTCAACCCGTCTTTCCCGCTTACTTCTCCGGGACATACATTGTAATTCATTCTCCCACTTCCAGAGGGCGCCCCGCCCTTCAGGTAATGATGCTAATGGCCGAATCATTTTAACACTCTCGTGCAAAGTATAATGCGCACTAGAGTTTAATATATATTTAATATTACTTTTATTCACAAAGGCCTTGGTTTCTGTTTCTGGAAATCAATTGCCGATGGGGCTTCTTTTTCTGGAAATAAAACTTTTCTATTAGCAACAATTAAAAGTTTAAGACAAAATTCTGGATCGTCGCTATCTAAGCCTCCCAGGCTCAGTCATTAAGGAGGCTGAGCTGCAAACCAAGTTCATTGATACTTGCCCCGACCGTCCATTACAACAATGATGGTGGGATTTGGTGTTTGGGCATAAGCACATAAGCGATCCCATATGCCCTGCCTGGTATATCATGACCTTTTTCGGACCCCAGTCACGTAATCTAGTAATCCACTGACCTCCCAGTCACTTAATCTAGTAATGCGCTGACCTCCCAGTCACGTAATCTAGTAATGCGCTGACCCCCCAGTCACGTAATCTAGTAATGCGCTGACCTCCCAGTCACGTAATCTAGTAATCCACTGACCTCCCAGTCACTTAATCTAGTAATGCGCTGACCTCCCAGTCACTTAATCTAGTAATGCGCTGACCTCCCAGTCACGTAATCTAGTAATGCGCTGACCTCCCAGTCACGTAATCTAGTAATGCGCTGACCTCCCAGTCACGTAATCTAGCAATGCGCTGACCTCCCAGTCACGTAATCTAGTAATGCACTGACCTCCCAGTCACGTGATCTAGTAATCCGCTGACCTCACAGTCACGTAATCTAGTAATCCGCTGACCTCACAGTCACGTAATCTAGCAATGCGCTGACCTCACAGTCACGTAATCTAGTAATGCGCTGACCTCCCAGTCACGTAATCTAGTAATCCGCTGACCTCACAGTCACGTGATTTAGTAATGCGCTGACCTCACAGTCACGTAATCTAGTAATCCGCTGACCTCACAGTCACGTAATCTAGTAATCCGCTGACCTCACAGTCACGTAATCTAGCAATGCGCTGACCTCACAGTCACGTAATCTAGTAATGCGCTGACCTCCCAGTCACGTAATCTAGTAATCCGCTGACCTCACAGTCACGTGATTTAGTAATGCGCTGACCTCACAGTCACATAATCTAGTAATCCGCTGACCTCCCAGTCACGTAATCTAGTAATCCGCTGACCTCACAGTCACGTGATCTAGTAATCCGCTGACCTCCCAGTCACGTAATCTAGTAATCCGCTGACCTCACAGTCACGTAATCTAGTAATCCGCTGACCTCCCAGTCACGTAATCTAGTAATCCGCTGACCTCTCAGTCACGTAATCTAGTAATGCGCTGCCCTGTCAGTCACGTAATCTAGTAATGCGCTGACCTCTCAGTCACGTAATGTAGTAATGCGCTGACCTCCCAGTCACGTAATCTAGCAATGCGCTGACCTCCCAGTCACGTAATCTAGTAATCCGCTGACCTCACAGTCACGTAATCTAGTAATGCGCGGACCTCCCAGTCACGTCAGTAATGCACTGACCTCCGAGTCTGTCATGAGTTCCATTTTTGCTTTCTGCGGGGGTTCCAGTGTGTGAACACAAGTGGCTTAAGACATCAATCCATCATTCTGCTGCCAGCCATATCACGTGACAGTTATTGCTTTTTACCAGACTTCAACCTTTCAGTCCCGTTTTGTGATCAGTTGTCATATTTGGCCGGATTGAAAGTAAGAAGGCCATGGGATACGGTAGTGTAGGAGGGGGTGGGGTGGGGGGGGGTAATGCACTTAACTTAAACTAAACGCGTTTTGCCCCTCTTTTTTAATTAGATATAGAGAATAAACACAATGGTAAAATCAGACAAAGCGGAGACCGGTCCCGGCTCGCCCCCCCCCCCTGTTGTCTCTCTGCCACCCCCCCCCCCCCCCAATGTCTGCGATGGCCGTGACCACCAAACAACAAACCTGTCACCCTCACGTCTCTTGCTGAATACTTCTTCGGTTAACAAAAAAAAAAAAAAAATATCACGCACGTTCCCCAATAGATTAAACTTGTTTTCGGAAGTAATATGAACGGGACAAAGAAGGAAGGCTCTTAAGTGGTCTTTACAGGGAGTTGAGGTCTAGGAAATTACAGGTTGTGAGCGATATTACGATGTAATCCCGTTACACAAACAGGGGGCACCTACCGGGGGCATTGTCTCGGGAGGTGAGGCCCGCCTTTGTTCACCTCTCCTCGCCCCTTCACCCTTTTGTAAGCTGCCATGGCGGCGATAACCTTGGGCTGATCAGATATTATTAACCGTCCCTGAAATGTAATACCTGTTAAACCGGATACTATCTCAGATGCCCGGGGAGGGGGCGGGGGAGGGGGCGGGGGGAGGGCAGTGGGTAATTGGGGGGGTGGGGCGGGTGGGGAGATACCAATTGTGCGAATGTGGGCTTGGTTGCGACTGCCCTGGGTTGTGACAGCCTTTGGGTGTGATAGCCCTTGGTTGTGACAACCCTTGGTTGTAACAGCCCTTGGCTGTGATAGTCTTTGGTTGTGACAGCCCTTGGTTGTGATAGCCCTTGGTTGTGACGGCCCTTGGTTGTGATAGCCCTTGGTTGTGATAGCCCTTAGTTGTGATAACCATTGGTTGTTACAGTCCTTGGCTGTGACTTTCGTTGGTTGTGACTGTCGTTGGTTGTGACTGTCGTCTTTGGTTGTGATAGCCCTGGGTTGTGACAGCCCTTGGTTGTGACAGCCCTTGGTTGTGACTGTCGTGGGTTGTGATAGTCTTTGGTTGTCACAGCCCTGGGTTGTGACAGACCTGGGTTGTCACAGCCCTTGGTTGTGACAACCCTTGGTTGTGACTGTCATTGGTTGTGACAGACCTTGAAGATCTTAAGTTTTACCCTTGAAGATCTAATAATTGTCACTAACAATACCACTAATTTTTGTACTTATGTATTGATATTCTATTCTTTGTAAATCTATAGACGACTGGGTCTAGATTCAGACCAACCTTAGTTTAAAAAAAACCTTGTTCTTATATTGATGATATTATTATCATATTGATGATGTTCTTATTGCAGTGCCTATGGCGAGGCGATATTCCTGGTGCTGCAGACGTTAGCCATCGCCTTCCTGGTGCTGAAGTACAGCAGCACGGTCAGCACGGCTATCATGTACACCTCAGTGTACACTGGCATACTGACCTTCCTGATGTCCCCGGCATGCCCCAGGCCGCCATCTGGTACCTGCAGGCCAGCGTGCTGCCCAACGTCGTGCTCGCCAGGGTAGGTACACTACGTCACGCTGTGTGCACCGTCATCATGTGTGCGTCAGACTGTACACCACTCTGTATACCACACTGTACACCACTCTGTATATCACACTGTACACCACTCTGTATGCCACACTGTACACCACTCTGTATACCACACTGTACACCACTCTGTATACCACACTGTACACCACTCTGTATACCACACTGTACACCACTCTGTATACCACACTGTGTGTCACTGTACGCACCACACTGTGTACACCACACTGTGTGCACCACACTGTACACCACACTGTGGGCACCACACTGTGTACACCACACTGTGGACACCACACTGTATACACCGCACTGTGTACACCACACTGTGTACACCACACTGTGTACACCACACTGTATACACCGCACTGTGTACACCACACTGTGGACACCACACTGTGCACCACACTGTGTACACTACACTGTGGACAACACACTGTGTGCACTACACTGTGTACACCACACTGTGTACACCACACTGTGTACACCACATTGTGTACACCACACTGTGTACACCACACTGTGTACACCACACTGTGTATACCACACTGTGTACACCACACTGTGTACACCACACTGTGTACACCACACTGTGGACACCACACTGTATACACCGCACTGTGTACACCACACTATGGACACCACACTGTGCACCACACTGTGTACACTACACTGTGGACAACACACTGTGTGCACTACACTGTGTACACCACACTGTGGACACCACACTGTGCACCACACTGTGTACACTACACTGTGGACAACACACTGTGTGCACTACACTGTGTACACCACTCTGTATACCACACTGTGTGTCACTGTACGCACCACACTGTGTACACCACACTGTGTGCACCACACTGTACACCACACTGTGGGCACCACACTGTGTACACCACACTGTGTACACCACACTGTGGACACCACACTGTATACACCGCACTGTGTACACCACACTGTGTACACCACACTGTGGACACCACACTGTGCACCACACTGTGTACACTACACTGTGGACAACACACTGTGTGCACTACACTGTGTACACCACACTGTGTACACCACACTGTGTACACCACATTGTGTACACCACACTGTGTACACCACACTGTGTACACCACACTGTGTATGCCACGCTGTGCACATCACATTGTATACACCATTGATACACCACCTTGTTTTACATCACACTGTGCAGCTTATTGTGTACATCACTATGTGTTCAACATTGTGTACATTACACTTTGTCCATCACTCTGTCCTACCACAATAGTCTCGACACGCTGAACAGAACACCGTGTACAGTGGTTACCGAGGTACTGTTATATATAGACTGGTTACCGAGGTATTGTTACATGCAGACTAGTTACAGAGGTACTGTTACATGCAGACTGGTTACAGAGATACTGTTACATGTAGACTGGTTACATGTAGATTGGTTACATGTAGCCTGGTTACATGTAGCCTGGTTACATGTAGAGTTATTACAGAGGTACTGTTACTAGTAACTGTGCCTCTGTAACCAGTTTACATATAACAGTCTACATATGCCTTAGATGCGTACTGTTACATGTAGCCTGGCCTGAGGTGTGGTCTTGGCGCACGGCCCCAGGCAAGCCCCAGGCAGGCCCCAGGCAAGCCCCAGGCAGACCCTAGGCAGGCCCCAGGCAGGCCCCGGGCAAGCCCCGGGCATGCCCCAGGCAGGCCCCAGGCAGGCCCCAGGCAGACACTAGGCAGGCCCCAGGCAGGCCCCAGGCAGACCCTAGGCAGGCCCCAGGCAGGCCCCAGGCAGGCCCCAGGCAGTCCCCAGGCAAGCCCCGGGCATGCCCCAGGCAGGCCCCAGGCAGGCCCCAGGTAGGCCCCAAGCAAGCCCCAGGCAGGCCCCAGGTAGGCCCCAGGCAGGCCCCAGGCAAGCCCCAGGCAGGCCCCAGGTAGGTCTCAGGCAGGCCCCAGGCAGGCCCCAGGCAGGCCCCAGGCAGGCCCCAGGCAAGCCCCAGGCAGGCCCCAGGCAGGCCCCAGGTAGGTCCCAGGCAGGCCCCAGGCAGGTCCCAGGCAGGCCCCAGGCAGGCCCCAGGCAGGCCCCAGGCAGGCCCCCGGCCGGTCCCAGGCAAGCCCCAGGCAGGCCCCAGGCCGGCCTCAGGCAAGCCCCGGGCAAGCCCCGGGCAGGCCCCGGGCAGGCCCCAGGCAGGCCCCAGGGGAACACTCCCGCTGATGGACTCTCTGAGGTGAGATGTTGTGATTGCCC
>OZ025254.1:10768829-10800386 GCA_964019135.1 Arenicola marina | reverse complement strand
GCATCAACTACACTGCAATGAACACTCTAGCAACTACACTGCAATGAACACTGCAACAGCTGCACTGCAATGAACACTGCAGCAACTACACTGCAATGAACACTGCAGCAACTACACTGCAATGAACACTGCAGCAACTACACTGCCATGAACATTGCAGCAACTACACTGCATCAACTACATTGCAGCAACTACACTGCAATGAACACTGCATCAACTACACAGCAATGAACACTGCAGCAACTACTGTAACTGAAATACACACTGCATCAACTGCACTGCAATGAACACTGCAGTGGTCACTGCAGCAACTACACCGCAATGGTGGGTTGTATATTCAGGACACGTTAACCACTTGTGGTCATATCGCGTCAATGGGAGAAGGAAGGGAGAGTGGAGCCATGTCCCCCAGGGTAACCCCCTACTCTTTACGAAGAAAGACGTGGGTTTTTATCCTGCGACCACACAGGCATGGCCACAGCGGGGCGCGAACCACCGATCCACGTGCCTTAAAGGCTATCGGGGGGCCACAGCGAGCGATCTAATCCACTGAGCTATCGAGGCGGCCCTACACTGCAATGAACACTGCAACAACTACACTGCAATCGACACTTCACCTACAGTGTCCACTGTCCTACAGTTAATGACCTTTCCATGTTAGACAACCAACCAACCAAACTAACATGCATTAATTACACCATTTTAGAACTGCTATTATGAAAAATTAAAAAGAGGAAGAAAGAAAAACTGTTCGTTTGCTTACATCCTAGTTTCATGCTTTCACCGGGGGTACGTAAATGCGCGCGATCTGAGCGAGATCTTAGTCAGTCTCGTTGGCGAAGCGGCCGCTTTCCTCACAGCCCTTCTCGTATGTCACATGGTCTCGTATGTCACGTGGTCTCGTATGTCACCGGCATTTTTACATTAAATTCTGCACACTCAAGAACCAACGTCGATATATAATATTTAGTGTTCATACCGTAGGAGATGGGTGGGGGTGCTGAGTCAGGGGGGAGGGTGGAGGGTCATGGTATGCATTGGCGGTGTGGTGGTGGGAGGGGAGACTTTCGTTGGGCCTCTCGGTAAATCGGCCCCCGCGGCCCACCTTGACAGCAAAGTAAACTTGATGGGTTTCTCTCACGCGGAGCGTCTCTGAAGTGTGAAATTATGCTAAAACAAGGCGGTCCCCTTCATAAGACACCTGAGACCTGAGCCCCAATAGAATGCCAGGCCCGGCTGTGCTGGGGGGGGGGGGGGGTGGGGGGGGGGCATGGTGGGTTCCATTCCCCAGCTCTACAACCCGATTACCTCTCCCCTCCGCCTGGCCCTCCAACCCACCCGTGCCTCCCCCCCCCCCCCACCCACCGCGACCACCCTCGGGGGCGAACCACTTGCGGGGTAAACAGTCGTGGGTGTCGGATTTCGTTCTGTCCATCCAACCCAGGCGGGGGGAGAGCGGGGAGGGGGGGTAGAAACCACTCCTTAGACCCACCTGAAATTACCCCCGCCCACCCGGGCTCCGCCACCCCCTCCCTTCCCCTCAATATACCTTGCCACCCACCCGGACATGTCACCACCTTGCGTATAACAGGTCAAGGGGTGGACTTTCATTTCGGTGAAACCGAAGTCGTGCAAACGGGGAATAGGCGGTGGCAGAGGTGGTGCCACCAGGGGGTGCTGTGCTCAAGGTCATAACCCTGCCGAGCACTATGCCACTAACAAGGTCATGGGATCATGGAGCCACGTGTGGAAGGTATATACCCTTATATCTACACCCAACACTGCTCAAATATACGTCACTAACCGTGGGTGCCTTCTGAAGACGACGGAGTTATGGGACTTGTCAAGGACAGTTTACACAGCATCTAGTTAAGCTGGTGATATCACATCTTTGTAACTGACCCCCTATTGTAATACCGCCATTGAAGCCGCCTCACAGCATGATGTCGCAAGAAGACATATGTATTTACCAGCTTGGGATATTGCCATACATATATCACATGCTCGGCTATTGCACCGGCAGCATTGGTCAGTCATTGAAGTTTCCTCACACGATGATGTCGCACTTTGACATATCATCCAAGGGATAATATTTCTATTTAGCTCACATTTAGGCAAATGGACGGATGTCAGTCATTTGTATTTTTAACAGAGTGTTATATAATAACCCTACTCAGTGTGTGGAAGTAGTATCTCTTAGATACTCTATATCTTTATGATCTAATCACAATATCATCCATGGTTCCAATACCATCATTCTATGTTACCACATGGTCTTCAGATAGGCTAGAATATACCCCTGTGCAACTCGTGTGCCTGCCTTCATGCTGGTCCAAACAAATACGCCACACCTATTGCACTACGAACCTGGAACTAAGTACATAATGTTGTAAATAATGACACAATACAGAGGTTGCGTGATATGCACTGAGCATTCGAGTCGATGGTGTTATTGTGACATCGTCATTAAAGTCTCCTCACATCACCATGTTGAAGTCAACATTGTGTTACACGGCGAGGAAAATAAATGCCCAACGGTCCCCATTTGAAGTGAAACACGATCAATGGCTGATGTTATTTATTGCTGATCCCACAGTCTGTTTGGTAATTTATATTCCACATGACAATGTGAAGAGGTTGAGAGCTTTAGTTCCCATTATAGTCGGTCTTTCGCACAGGCAGTACATGATGTTCTATGATGTTGTCATAAATAAATTCATGTTTATTTTAATGCCCTATAAACAGCAGCTGCGTCTGGTTACTACCCGGTTACTACCCGCAGAACGACATTGGTTTAACTGGTATAAAACTGTTCTTATCACCTGTTAGTGTAGGCTACCAGATTAATTGTTTGAACGATGACATGACGCAACATCTGCATCCAATTGTCTAGTTAATTTGAGGATCGGCATACGAGATAAAGGAAGATATAATGTACCAACCACAACCGTTTCGAGCACTGTGTGCCGGTCTATTTCTCACAAATCATCAAACGGTGCAGATATCATTGTACACTCATAGCCCATATACCATAGTCTGCGCTTTCATTCACACGGCACGTTCTAGCCTTGAGCCAGATAACGTTGTCGAATCATTATGCAATCCATCACCCAAATGCCTTTTATCAATCCATGATCCAGAAGTCATTATCCGAGCCATGATCCTGATGTCATTATCCAGCCTAATCGAGTTTCGCATGAGCTCCATTGAGAATACAGTGTTGTTGTGATACCGTCATTGAAATCTCCTTTCATCATGACGTTGAGGCCGAAATATTGACTTGCAGACACAATGGCAGCGTATCCCTCATCACATCCGCCTTTATGTTTCAATGGTGTGTGAAGGGAGAAATTATTACCGAAGGACCAATTTTACCGAATGTCACATTGTTAAGACATTTGAAGCATTATATCCAATTAAATTCGACCTCATTCGACCACCGATGCTTTGTGAAACTTTTCTTCTTCAAAAAAACTTCATATTTATTGTAATGCTTTGCAAGCGGCAGCTGGATTTGTTTAACTGTAGAAAAACTATTATTTACTGTTGTTTTATGGTCCATGGTTCAACACAAGTTGAGAATCTCCGCTAGAGGTCACCACGGGCTGGCGTAGACCAATGAGGTTAGGGTGATACCTTTATATAGTCAGAGCTATGACCTTTTATTCACAGACATGTCCGTAAACGGGATGTCATAGTTAAACCGTGGTCCAGATATCACCTATGGTTTATCTATCACATGATTGCGATCTCGCCGGGGGTGGTCCGGATATCACCTATGGTTTATCTATCACATGATTGCGATCTCGCCGGGGGTGGTCCAGATATCACCTATGGTTTATCTATCACATGATTGCGATCTCGCGGGGGGTGATTAAGCGTGAATGGTTCACGAGGGTGCTATATTGTAGGGGTTGTTAGGTAGGTAGGTAGTTAGGGGTAGGTAGGGGTAGGTCCAGAAAATCTGGATAGGAGGGGCCGGTTTCAGGGTCGGATCCAGATATGCTGGATAGCGGGGGGGGGGGGGGCGGTTATGGTTTTCATATGTTAAATGGTATAAGTTATAGAAATTTCTGCCCAAAAGTGGGGGGGGGGGCGGGGCCGGGTCGGCCCCCCTCTGGATCCGCCCCTGGTTGTGGGCTGTGAACTGGAGGGTAGGGGTAGGGGAAGGAGTGGGGCGTGAGAGGGGGGGGGGTTCAGTACCCAGGACAACAAACACATGCCCACATTTGTCTCTAACAATATTCGCTGGGCACCCAACAATGGTTCACTTTGTACCCGGAGGGTGGATACAAAGAAGCTTTGTTCTGATATTCTGCGATATGACGGTTTTGTGAGCCACTTAAAATTAATGTCATAAACCTAACAATAAATGTTGACATTTTAAGGCGTTTCGGATGCCGTCAGGTATTAAGAGAGTATTAAAAACTGGGAATGAAAGATGAATCATTAAACAAGTTATTAACATGAAAATAAGCACCATATATCATTATTTTATACATTTGCCATCATATATATCAATTTTGAAATTTTCGAAAATTGTTTTCGGCCATCTTTATGCACAGACGGGCGCGACTAAAACCCCCCTCGCTTGAAATAAAACTCCGTCGACAGTTTTGATTTTATTATTCCATCGAAAGACATGACACGAAAATTTGAAACTTTTGATATAGATCTAGGCCAGCGAATGCAAACATGTTTTATATTTCAGTTACCTTCTGCCATGAGATCGGAGAATTACAGAATTAAACTCAATTCGCGACGAAAGTCATCACGTGGAAAGTCCAAATCCTGTTTTCGTATTTTCGTATGGTATACCTGGTTGGTTGGTCACATGAGTACCGCTTTGCTGGCATTATAATATGATATTAATATTAACCAAATCGAACAAAATCGCAGTATGCGGACCAATAACCAAATCACAGCCATCCGATACAATAACATCATCGCACCAAATTGAACCAAATCGCACGCACAAGGAACATTAACCAAATGGCGGAGAGATTAAAAGTTTAAACCGGATCTTGCTACGGTAAACGGATTGTCGGTGTCCCGTATGTAAAGTTGTGTGGGTGAGGGGCGTAGCAATAGCTGTATAAACCCCCCACCCCTGCCCCCCCCCCGCCCCATCATCCAGTGCCTCTTCACACACCCTTATCCTGAGCCCCCCCACCCGGCGGCGTCTCCGCTTCACCCCATCCCCCTGCCGCATTGCCGCTTCACCCCCCCTCCCCTCTGAGGACACGAGACACCTGCATCTCCTGCGGTATGTACCCAGTCGCCTCGGGTGTCTCCCCGGCCAGTTAATTACCTGTCCGCTCACCCCACTCAGGTGTGTGAAGGAATTCACGTCAGGGTCTCCGCCTCACGTCATCCGAGAGAGACAGAAGGGGGGGGGGAGAGATAGAGGGACAGAGAAAGAGAGGCAGAGGAGAGGTGGGAGCAGAGAAAGAGAGAGAGAGAGACAGAGAGGAGGGGGTGCATAGAAAGAGAGAGGGAGGGAGAGAGAGGGAGTGAGAGAGGGGGACGGGGGCAGAGAAAGAGAGAGACAGAATGAGAGATATAGTGACAGAGAGAGAATGAGGGTCAGAGAGAGCAGAAGGCAGAAGGACGGACGGAGGAGCGCGTAGAAGGACAAGACACAAAGTACTTAAATAGAGATAGACACAGAGAACGAGTGACATAGAGACAGAGATACCGAGTGAAAGACAGACAAAGAAAAACAAGACACACAAGCAGAGAAACACTGATAGAGACAGACGCAGAGAGATAAAGAAAGAGACCGTGGGAGGGGTATATAAACAAAAGGGGGAAGGCGGCTGCAGATAGTGAAATATGAATCGAAATCACACACGGAGAAAAGTGCCGAAGAGGAGACTCATCTGCTGTGTACATTTGACCGCCCGGTACGAAGTGGCCGTGTGAGCCTGGTACGAAGTGACCTTGTGAGCCAAGTACAAAATGAACTTGTGCGCCGGATACGAAGTGACCGTGTGAGCCGGTACGAAGTGACCGTGTGACCTGGTACGAATTGACCGTGTGACCTGGTACGAATTGACCGTGTGAGCTGGGTACGAAGTGACCGTGTGAGCTGGGTACGAAGTGACCGTGTGAGTCGGGTACTAAATAAACGCCTTGGTTGAGTTGAGAGAAATGGCGTCTTGTTTAACTTCTACTCATTTTCTCCTCGGATGTCCTTCCCCAGTGTGAGGGGTGGGGTGTGGAGTGTGTGTGTGGGGGGGGGGGGGGGGGGGGGCGGGGCCAGGGGGTTCTGTGGCGGTAGGATTTTCGCTTCTTGAAACCCCTGAGCGTTTATTGTTTGGCATTCTGACCACCTCAAGGTCGGCTTACATAGCCTTGGAGGGAGCGGGGGGGGAGGGGGGGAGGCTACATTGTGGGGACCCGGGGAGGGTGGGGGAGGGGATAGAGTGCCTCAGACGGACGATTCAATCCTCTGACGGTACGCACCCATATTCCCCCCTCCTACCCCCCCCCCCCCCCCGCCGTGCCAAGCCACTGTGGAGACACGTTGACAAAATCCTCTTTTTCTCCCTCTATACATTTTGACGAGTTTTCATCGTCATTCCTGGGGCGTCACTGAAGACTCACGTTGCTGACAGACACTTGTTGATTGTCGAACGTCAAATGTCTTAAGTCGAGCGCCATACGTCGCGTGTCGTACGTCGAGTGTCGTACGTCGAGTGTCGTACGTCGGGTGTCGTACTTTCAGTGTCATACGTCGAGTGTCGTACTTTCAGTGTCATACGTCAAGTGTCGTAATTTCAGTGTCATACGTCAAGTGTCGTACGTCGAATGTCGTACGTCGAGTGTCGTACGTCGCTTGTCGTACTTTCAGTGTCATACGTCAAGTGTCGTACGTCGAGTGTCATACGTCGCGTGTCGTACTTTTAGTGTCATACGTCAAGTATCGTACGTCGAGTGTCATACGTCGCTTGTCGTACTTTCAGTGTCATACGTCAAGTGCCGTAGGTCGAGTGTCATACGTCGCGTGTCGTACTTTCAGTGTCATACGTCAAGTGTCGTACGTCGAGTGTCGTAGGTCGAGTGTTATACGTCGAGTTTCGTACGTCGAGTGCCATACGTCGAGTGTCGTACGTCGAGTGCCATACGTCGAGTGCCATACGTCGAGTGTCATACGTCAAGTGTCGTACGTCGAGTGTCATACGTCGAGTGTCGTACGTCGAGTGCCATACGTCGAGTGCCATACGTCGAGTGTCGTACGTCGAGTGTCGTACCTCGGGTGCCATACGTCGAGTGTCGTACGTCAAGTGTCGTACGTCGAGTGTCATACGTTGAGTGTCGTACGTCGAGTGTCGTACGTTGAGTGTCGTAGGTCGAGTGTCGTTTGTCGAGTGTCGTACCTCGGGTGCCATACGTCGAGTGTCGTACGTCGAGTGTCGTAGGTCGAGTGTCGTAGGTCGAGTGTCGTACGTCGAGTGTCGTACGTCGAGTGTCGTACGTCGAGTGTCGTACGTCGAGTGTCGTACGTCGAGTGTCGTACGTCGAGTGTCGTACGTCAAGTGTCGTACTTTCAGTGTCATACGTCAAGTGTCGTACGTCGAGTGTCATACGTCGAGTGTCGTACGTCGAGTGCCATACGTCGAGTGCCATACGTCGAGTGTCGTACGTCGAGTGTCGTACGTCGAGTGTCGTACGTCGAGTGTCGTACGTCAAGTGTCGTACGTCGAGTGTTATACGTCGAGTGTCGTACGTCGAGTGCCATACGTCGAGTGCCATACGTCGAGTGACGTACGTCGAGTGTCGTACGTCGAGCCATACATCGAGTGTCGTACGTCGCGTGTCGTACATCGAGTGTCGTACGTCGAGTGTCGTACGTCGAGTGTCGTACGTCGAGTGTCGTAAGTCGAGTGTCGTACGTCGAGTGTCGTAAGTCGAGTGTCGTACGTCGCGTGTCGTACTTTCAGTGTCATACGTCAAGTGTCGTACGTCGAGTGTCATACGTCAAGTGTCGTACGTCAAGTGTCGTACGTCGAGTGTCATACCTTGAGTGTCGTACGTCGAGTGTCGTACGTCGGGTGTCGTACGTCATTGTTGTACGTTGAGTGTCGTACGTCGAGTGTCGTACGTCGCGTGTCGTACTTTCAGTGTCATACGTCAAGTGTCGTACGTCAAGTGTCGTACGTCGAGTGTCATACCTTGAGTGTCGTACGTCGAGTGTCATACGTCGCGTGTCGTACTTTTAGTGTCATACGTCAAGTATCGTACGTCGAGTGTCATACGTCGCTTGTCGTACTTTCAGTGTCATACGTCAAGTGTCGTACGTCGAGTGTCATACGTTGAGTGTCGTACGTCGAGTGTCGTACGTCGGGTGTCATACGTTGAGTGTCGTACGTCGAGTGTCGTACGTCGAGTGTCGTACGTCGAGTGTCGTACGTAGAGTGGCGTACGTCGAGTGCCATACGTCGAGTGCCATACGTCGAGTGTCGTACGTCGCGTGTCGTACGTCGAGTGTCGTACGTCGAGTGTCGTACGTCGAGTGTCGTACGTCGAGTGTCGTACGTCGCGTGTCGTACTTTCAGTGTCATACGTCAAGTGTCGTTCGTCGAGTGCCATACGTCGAGTGCCATACGTCGAGTGTCGTACGTCGAGTGTCGTACGTCGAGTGTCGTACGTCGAGTGTCGTACGTCGAGTGTCGTACGTCGAGTGTCATACCTTGAGTGTCGTACGTCGAGTGTCATACGTCGCGTGTCGTACTTTTAGTGTCATACGTCAAGTATCGTACGTCGAGTGTCATACGTCGCTTGTCGTAATTTCAGTGTCATACGTCAAGTGTCGTACGTCGAGTGTCATACGTTGAGTGTCGTACGTCGAGTGTCGTACGTCGGGTGTCATACGTTGAGTGTCGTACGTCGAGTGTCGTACGTCGAGTGTCGTACGTCGAGTGTCGTACGTAGAGTGGCGTACGTCGAGTGCCATACGTCGAGTGCCATACGTCGAGTGTCGTACGTCGAGTGTCGTACGTCGAGTGTCGTACGTCGAGTGTCGTACGTCGAGTGTCGTACGTCGAGTGTCGTACGTCGCGTGTCGTACTTTCAGTGTCATACGTTAAGTGTCGTTCGTCGAGTGTCGTACGTCGAGTGTCGTACGTCGAGTGCCATAAGTTGAGTGTTGTACGCTGGTTTCTTCTGCAGACCGTGAGTCGTACAGTCGGGACCAGTCGTAGATTACCACAGAGAGGGAGGAGAGAGGGCGGGGGGGGGTCAGCGCAGACCCCAGAGTGACTTTCTGCACACCGTAGACAATCGCAGCACACTGTCGAGACATACCGGACTGGGCAGGACGCTCCTATCATGACATAACCCAAACCAAGTTAATATTTCACCGAGACAGTGGGTATATGTGTACACAACGTTAATATCTCACCGAGACAGTGGGTATATGTGTACACAACGTTAATATCTCACCGAAATGGTGGGTATATGTGTACACAACGTTAATATTTCACCGAGACAGTGGGTATATGTGTACACAACGTTAATATTTCACCGAGACAGTGGGTATATGTGTACACAACGTTAATATCTCACCGAGACAGTGGGTACATGTGTACACAACGTTAATATCTCACCGAGACAGTGGGTATATGTGTACACAACGTTAATATCTCACCGAGACAGTGGGTATATGTGTACACAACGTTAATATCTCACCGAGACAGTGGGTATATGTGTACACAACGTTAATATCTCACCGAGACAGTGGGTATATGTGTACACAACGTTAATATTTCACCGAGACAGTGGGTATATGTGTACACAACGTTAATATCTCACCGAGACAGTGGGTACATGTGTACACAACGTTAATATCTCACCGAGACAGTGGGTATATGTGTACACAACGTTAATATCTCACCGAGACAGTGGGTATATGTGTACACAACGTTAATATCTCACCGAGACAGTGGGCATATGTGTACACAACGTTAATATCTCACCGAGACAGTGGGTATATGTGTGCACAACGTTAATATCTCACCGAGACAGTGGGCATATGTGTACACAACGTTAATATCTCACCGAGACAGCGGGTATATGTGTACACAACGTTAATATCTCACCGAGACAGCGGGTATATGTGTACACAACGTTACGGCCATGTGCACTTGATATGTCTGATTAAATAACGCGGCAAGGATGACATTTCTGGTCTCAGGAAAGTTTGTTCGTTCGTTTTTGCTTTGTTTTATGCGCCAAGCTGGCTTATGCCGTGCTATATAAATATATATATACGTTATATGCCGTGAGGATTCATAATCCCCCGCAGGATAAAACTTGTCCTTCTCTGGCGCTAGAATCTCCCGTGACTTTTCAGGCTGTGTGACTCGGTTGGCTTTAGATGGCTTGGCGCATGCTGGCCATGTCTAAAACATACTCTCAGCACCTTTGAACTGAGAGAAAACTACAGGATTTCGTATACAAACATAAGATGACTCCCCTCGGTGGCAGAGTGTGGGGGCGGGAGTGTTGGTGGAGGGGGGGGGGGTGCGTCGTGGGGGTGTGGGGTGGGGGTGGAGAGTGGTGTGGGGGTGAGGAGGGCGGGGTGAGCGTTGGAGGTACGTGGAGGGGGTATGGGTTAGGGGTGAGAGGTGTTGGGAAGGGGGTGGAGGCATGGAGAATGGAGGGGGGGGGAGGGGAGGAGCTGGGAGAAGGAGAGAGGGGTGCAATGTGCATAGGAACCTCATCCGAAATCAGGCGCAAGAACTTTTATCTGCAGCCCCATTTCTATATGGGCAATGTACCGTTGATATGACATAGCATAGCGGTTCGTATTACATGTATTGTATGTGTATATCAGTCTTGGACTGGCATCGCAGTGTCAGATGAGTGGTAAGAATCATTGTTTATAGATGATACCCGATATGAATCATTGCCTAAAAACACGAATATAAAAGTATCGGATACCGAGAATACAGAACATATTATAATTCTAAAGGCTTAGTTGGTTGGTTGCATATTCATGACGCTTTAACCAACTTAGGTTATATCGCGTCAATGGGAGAAGGAAGGGAGAGTTAGTGGGTTAGCGAGTTGAGGGCTCTGGCCACCTGAGAGCTTAACGGCACGTGGATCGATGGTTCGCGCCCCGCTGTGGCCATGTCTGTGTGGTCGCAGGATAAAGATCCCACGTCCTTCTTCGCCAAGAGTAGGGGGTTACCCCCGGGGACATGGCTCCACTCTCCCTTCCTTCTCCCATTGACGCGATATGATCAACAGTGGTTAAAGCGTCCTGAATATACAACCCACCAATCTCGAGAAACAAGACTTGCCGATATATTGAGTCTCGCTGTCGATTCACATTGGTATCTTAAGCATTACGTGGGCATTCATCGTACATACTTTGACGATAACATTGTTAATTATTGTGAATCAATAGCTGATACATTTCAGCCCCGCGCAGACAGAGACAGATCCAGCCGGAGGCTGATGTAGGAGTTATAAAGCGGTCCTCAGGGGAACAGTGCCTGCTCACATTGAATTGTATTCCTACGCCACGTTCGCCTAGTTCTGGATTTCGGGATCATGTTTGTGGTAACCACCTGGAGAGCCTAACGGCACGTGGATCGGTGGTTTGCGCCCTGCTGTGGCCATGTCTGTGTGGTCGCAGGATAAAGATCACATGTCCTTCTTCGCAAAGAGTAGGGGGTTACCCCCATGGACATGGCTCCACTCTCCCTTCCTGCTCCCAGTGACGCGACCAACCAACCAACCGCGGTGACCGGTCTTCCATCTTCCATGTTGAAGCCGACGGAATTATTGTAATAAATGGCAGGCGTGAGTAATACGTGAGTTATTTTGAAACAATGGTGCGCCGTTACGTAGAAGAAGAACCGCCCAAATCTAAAGTTTATTATAAAAGTGAACGTCAGGGCGGGGGGGGGGGGTGGGTGCATGTGTGTGGAGCGAGAGGGAGGGGGGGGCTGAGGGAGAGGGGTGGTGGTGGGTGGTGGGTGCGTGTGTGTTGAGGGAGAGGGAGGGGGGGCTGATGAAGAGGGGGGGTGGGGTGGTGGGTGCGTGTGTGTTGAGGGAGAGGGAGGGGGGCTGAGGAAGAGGGGGGGGGGGGTGGTGCTTGTCAAAGGGTCGCTGTCGGCTCAGAGGATGGTTGGCGCCCTGTTACGTCAAGCTGAATTATAATCGTGACGGTAACGTTGCTATGACACAGTCCTGGTTGGCAGCTCCACCCCTTTCAGCCCCTACCGCCCCCCCCCCTTCACCCCCCTCTCCCCGGTCATCCTTCTCCCTTGGACGCATTCACTCACCGCATGACACATAGAATAACCTCGAAAAGACAGCAGGAACTACCCCCGGTGGTGGGAGGGGGGGGAGGGGGGTGAGGTGGTGATGGGTGGTGATGTGTAGCCCGAAATTGGGGTGTTGGGGTGGGGTGGGGGGGGGGTGGAAGTTGGGAGGGGGGCGGAGGTATTCGTGAAAGGAGTGTAATGTTGGAGTAAGAATGGGGGGGAAGGACTGGGGTCGGGGGAGGGGTGGAGTAAGAGGGTATGGGTTAGGTAAAAACCTGAGAGTTGTAAAAGGGTGGTGGGGGCAGATACCTAGGGGTACGGGAGTGGGGTGCTTAGGGGTACCGGGGTGGGTATTTTGGGGTACGAGGGAGGGTTGTTTATGGGTACCAGAGTGGGGTGCTTTGGGATATCAGAGTGGGGTGTTTTGGGGTAGCCGGGCTGGGATGCTTAAGGGTACTAGAGTGGGCTGCTTAGGTGTACCGCAGTGGGACGTTTAGGGGTACTGGACTTGGGTGATTAGGGGTACCGCATTGGGGTGCTTAGTCGTACCGGGGTGCGGGTGTTTAGGGGTACCGGAATGGGGTGTTCAGGGGCACCGGTGTGGGGTGTTCAGGGGCACCGGAGTGGGGTGTTCAGGGGTGCCGGAATGAGGTGTTCAGGGGTGCCGGAGCGGGGGGTTCAAGGGTACCGGAATGAGATGTTTAGGGGTACCGAAGTGGGGTGTTTAGGGGTACCGGAGTGGGGTGTTCAGGGGTACCGGAGTGGGGTGTTTAGGGGTACCGGAGTGGGGTGTTTAGGGGTACCGGAGTGGGGTGTTTAGGGGTACCGGAGTGGGGTGTTCAGGGGTACCGGAGTGGGGTGTTTAGGGGTACCGGAGTGGGGTGTTTAGGGGTACCGGAGTGGGGTGCTTAGGGGTGCCGGAGTGGGGTGCTTAGGGGTACCGGAGTGGGGTGCTTAGGGGTACCGGAGTGGGGTGCTTAGGGGTACCGGAGTGGGGTGCTTAGGGGTACCGGAGTGGGGTGCTTAGGGGTACCGGAGTGGGGTGTTTAGGGGTACCGGAGTGGGGTGTTTAGGGGTACCGGAGTGGGGTGTTTAGGAGTGGGGTGTTTAGGGGTACCGGTGTGGGGTGTTTAGGGGTACCGGAGTGGGGTGTTTAGGGGTACCGGTGTGGGGTGTTTAGGGGTACCGGAGTGGGGTGTTTAGGGGTACCGGAGTGGGGTGTTTAGGGGTACCGGTGTGGGGTGTTTAGGGGTACCGGAGTGGGGTGTTTAGGGGTACCGGGGTGGGGTGTTTAGGGGTACCGGAGTGGGGTGTTTAGGGGTACCGAAGTGGGGTGTTTAGGGGTACCGGAGTGGGGTGTTTAGGGGTACCGAAGTGGGGTGTTTAGGGGTACCGGTGTGGGGTGCTTAGGGGTACCGGAGTGGGGTGTTTAGGGGTACCGGAGTGGGGTGTTTAGGAGTACCGGAGTGGGGTGTTTAGGGGTACCGAAGTGGGGTGTTTAGGGGTACCGGTGTGGGGTGCTTAGGGGTACCGGAGTGGGGTGTTTAGGGGTACCGGAGTGGGGTGCTTAGGGGTACCGGAGTGGGGTGTTTAGGGGTACCGGAGTAGGGTGTTTAGGGGTACCGAAGTGGGGTGTTTAGGGGTACCGGAGTGGGGTGTTTAGGGGTACCGGAGTGGGGTGTTTAGGGGTACCGGTGTGGGGTGCTTAGGGGTACCGGAGTGGGGTGTTTAGGGGTACCGGAGTGGGGTGTTTAGGGGTACCGGACTGGGGTGCTTAGGGGTACCGGAGTAGGGTGCTTAGGGGTACCGGAGTAGGGTGTTTAGGGGTACCGGAGTGGGGTGCTTAGGGGTACCGGAGTGGGGTGCTTAGGGGTACCGGAGTGGGGTGTTTAGGGGTACCGAAGTGGGGTGTTTAGGGGTGCCGGTGTGGGGTGTTTAGGGGTACCGAAGTGGGGTGTTTAGGGGTACCGGAGTGGGGTGTTTAGGGGTACCGAAGTGGGTGTTTAGGGGTACCGGAGTGGGGTGTTTAGGGGTACCGGAGTGGGGTGTTTAGGGGTACCGAAGTGGGGTGTTTAGGGGTACCGGAGTGGGGTGTTTAGGGGTACCGGAGTGGGGTGTTTAGGGGTACCGGAGTGGGGTGCTTAGGGGTACCGGAGTGGGGTGTTCAGGGGTACCGGAGTGGGGTGTTTAGGGGTACCGGAGTGGGGTGTTTAGGGGTCCCGTGTGTTGGAATCTTTATGAACCCCGCAGTGGGATGCGCATGAGTACTGGAGTGGAGATATCTGGGGGTGCAGGTGTAGGTTGCTGAGAGGGGGTGGGGGAGGTTGAGTGGGGGTATTTGGGGGTGCAGGTGTAGGTTGCTGAGAGGGGGGGAAGGAGGTTGAGTGGGGGGAGGGAGGTTGAGTGGGGGGAGGGAGGTTGAGTGGGGGGGGGGGGGTAATCGGTGTTCCTGTCGATGGTATAATTAATGGCAATAGAATGAGTGACAGGGCCGGGGGTGCCTGAGTGCGACTGCTAGGGGGGGTGGGGTGCATAGTGGAGGGGGGGTGCATAGTGGATGGGGGGGGGGGCTTGGTCTCGGCCGACCCATCAACGACGGGGCTGGCATGTCACTGTCAAATTTCACCTCAAGGCAAGAAATGAGCCTTCATCTCGAATTGTATACCATGACCCACCCCCACCACCCCAACCACCAACACCCCCCCCACCCCACCACCCTCACCACCATCACCCCCCACGCGTCTTACCTTCACTACCGCCGCCCCCTACCCCAACCACCCTGTCGCTTCATCCACTTCTCCCCATCCAGGCATTTTTGTGGCCAACCCCACCTGACGGGTCAGCCGTAAGAAGAGTCCTCTACCAACGAGGTAAAGGTGATTGGAAAGGGTGCAACAGGGGATTGGGGGGGGGGGGGGCGGCGGTCAGGCTAGGTGTAAAGTATCCCATGCCACTATACCGCTTGGGCCACCGGCAGAGAGACGTCGCTGAGAGAGAAACAGAGAGAGAGAGAGAGTAAAAACGGAGAAAAAGACAACGAGATAGAGAGAGAGAGAAAGACATATATATATATATATAATTGTAGATAGAAAGATAGAGGAACAGAGAGCAAGACAAAACAGAGGGACCGAGTCAGAGAGAGAGACAGAGAAACAGAGGGAGAGAGAAAGAGAGAGCAAGGGAGAGAAAAAAGAGAGAGACAAAAAGAGAGAAGAGATGGAGAGAGAGGCGGGTGAGAGACCGAGAAATACACGAGGAGAGGGGGTGGAGGGAGGGGGGGGGGTGGGGGTGGAGGAGAAGGTCCCCCAGACCCCCAGATCCACTTACTCACTTACACCCCTGTCTGTGGCTGCGGTCACGAGATACCATATTCCTTCTTTTGTGACCAGGGCGAATTTTTATTCTGAGTCGGGAAATACAGGTGTCGAGGGTGTTGTGTTTTTATTGCCATGACAGATGCCGCCGTTTTGTGGATTGAAATGTTCAAGTCACGAACCACGAGATTTGAATAGTGGACGAAAATCAGGGGTAGGGAGGGGTGGGGTATGAGAAGGGGGGCGGGCGGCGGGGGGGGGGGGGAGGAGGACGATGCGTCATAAAAATAAATTCAAAAGCTTTCACGCCATGAGAATAAAATATATACGATGCATGTATTTGTGACACATGGGACCTCAAGGCTCTGTAACCGAATGTCAAATATGGCAGGCAATTGCATTGAAAACAGTTTAGCGGATATCTATAACGTTATTCTCATAGGAGATGGGATTGCTCCGCACTGCGCGCTTCGCTACGGGGGTGGGACGGAGGGGGGGGGGGGGGCAAGTAACCTAGAGGTTACCAAGGGGTTACCAAAGGGTTACACAACATCTCGACGGGGAATGAATTAACTGGTGTTTTTGGCCTGCAATAGAAAAAGTCTACTCATTAAAAGGATTTTTACGAGGAGTATGCGAGCATTTAAAGTAACTATGGTTTTGGGATCAAACGATGTCATCAAGCAGAGAAGTAATCAAACAGAGAAGTAAACAAACGGTGAAGTAATCATTGACAAGCAGAGAAGTACTCAGAGACGTAATCAAACAGTGAAATAATCAAACAGTGAAGTAATCGAACAGAGAAGTAATCAAGCAGAGAAGTAAACAAGCAGAGAAGTAATCAAACAGTGAAGTAATCGAGCAGAGAAGTAATCATTGACAAGCAGATACGTAATCAAACAGTGAAGTAATCAAGCAGTGAAGTAATCAAGCAGAGGGGTAATCAAACGGTGAAGTAATCTAGCAGAGAAATAATCATTGACAAGCAGATACGTAATCAAACAGTGAAGTAATCAAGCAGTGAAGTAATCAAGCAGAGGGGTAATCAAACAGTGAAGTAATCGAGCAGAGAAGTAATCATTGACAAGCAGATACGTAATCAAACAGTGAAGTAATCTAGCAGAGAAGTAATCAAGCAGAGGGGTAATCAAACGGTGAAGTAATCTAGCAGAGAAGTAATCAGACAGTGAAGTAAACAAACCGAAAAGTAGCTAAACTAAAATAGTGGAACAGCAAATCAAAGAGTAAATGAAGAAACTTAAATGTTTTATCTGTCAAAGATTTATTTTTCGTTTAGCGGTGTCCACAGTTGTCTGCCTAGTTGTGGTGTACGCTGCCGCCCCCGCCCCCCTCCTCCCGCCCCTCTCTCCTCCAGTGACAGCCCGTCAGCCGCCCGCTCGGCCTCGCATGTGGCGTGACGACGTCGACTGGCGACATGACACAGGTCAGTCACACTGTCCCCAATGACGTTAGATAACCCCCTCCCCCCATCCTCACCCCGACCGCCTCACCCCTATCCCCCCGCCTCTCCGCCTCACTGTGAGTGAGTAGGGGGTGCACGAAGGAACCCCCGTGAGGTGGGGGTGAGAGGGGGGGGGGCGCAGTTAGAATGGCTGGGCGTGGGGAGGGGGAGGTGGGGGTTTAGGTGCATGAGTGATCGATGTCGGGTTGTTTTGACAGGGGGATGGAGGGGATGGGGGGGGGGTGGTAGGTGGGGTGGGGGTGCCATAGGGGAAGGGGTAGAATCAACAGGGCCAATCGGTTAATGACGCCCACAGAGGGAAAAAACCCAGTCTTGGAGTTTGTCACGCGAGGGTGGTTGGCGAGGGGGCGGAGAGGGGTTAAGTGGGGGCGCGGACAGGGGGAGGGGTGTGGGGCTGGAAGGTTAGGGGTGGGGCTGGAGAGTGAGGCGGGATGGTGGGGGAGGGGAAGTAGTTACTACACTGACCCGTACGGGCGATAGGGGTCATAGCCGCTGGAATTAGGGTATTTTGACCGCCGTGGTGCAGGGGTGCGGGGGGCGCAGGGGTGGAGAGGCGTGTGTGTGGGGGGGTGAGGGCGGGGGGGGGGGTTGTAGGATGAAGGCAATGACTGGTTCGCGTGAAGAATTTGACCGTTCCCATGCTAAATGGAAACATGCCCCCACCATCATTGTCAAGCAGGTGACGTTCATTTTGTCGTAAATCTGCCAGGTGGGGCAGTAACGGCGAGGCATCTCCATGGGAACGACTTACCGGCAACGCTCAAGTAAATACAGGCGCAATGTTAATAATATACGCAGACCGGAATTCATGCCAGAACGCTTAACAACATCCATCTAGCGATATTCGTGGTCCATTGCCGCATAGACGTCAGGTAAATTACAACTCACTTCTTTCTGTCCCTGTTCACTTCTCGTTATTTGGACTTTCTCTCCGGTCACTACTGCTGACTCTCCCTTCAGTCACTACTGCTGACTCTCCCTTCAGTCACTACTGCTGACTCTCCCTTCAGTCACTACTGCTGACTCTCCCTTCAGTCACTACTGCTGACTTTCCCTTCAGTCACTACTGCTGACTCTCCCTTCAGTCACTACTGCTGACTCTCCCTTCAGTCATTATTGCTGACTCTCCCTTCAGTCACTACTGCTGACTCTCCCTTCAGTCACTACTGCTGACTCTCCTTTTAGGCACTACTGCTGACTCTCCCTTCAGTCATTATTGCTGACTCTCCCTTCAGTCATTATTGCTGACTCTCCCTTCAGTCACTACTGCTGACTCTCCCTTCAGTCACTACTGCTGACTCTCCCTTCAGTCACTACTGCTGACTCTCCCTTCAGTCACTACTGCTGACTCTCACTTCAGCCACTACTGCTGACTCTCCCGTCAGTCACTACTGCTGACTCTCCCTTCAGTCACTACTGCTGACTCTCACTTCAGCCACTACTGCTGACTCTCCCTTCAGTCACTACTGCTGACTCTCCCTTCAGTCACTACTGCTGACTCTCCCTTCAGTCACTGCTGCTGACTCTCCCTTCAGTCACTACTGCTGACTCTCCCTTCAGTCACTACTGCTGATTCTCCCTTCAGACACTACTGCTGACTCTCCCTTCAGTCACTACTGCTGACTCTCCCTTCCGTCACTGCTGCTGACTCTCCTTTTAGGCACTACTGCTGACTCTCCCGTCAGTCACTACTGCTGACTCTCCCTTCAGTCACTACTGCTGACTCTCCCTTCAGTCACTGCTGCTGACTCTCCTTTTAGGCACTATTGCTGACTCTCCCTTCAGTCACTACTGCTGACTCTCCCTTCAGTCACTACTGCTGACTCTCCCTTCAGTCACTACTGTTGACTCTCCCTTCAGTCACTACTGCTGACTCTCCCTTTAGTCACTACTGCTGACTCTCCTTTTAGGCACTACTGCTGACTCTCCCTTCAGTCATTATTGCTGACTCTCCCTTCAGTCATTATTGCTGACTCTCCCTTCAGTCACTACTGCTGACTCTCCCTTCAGTCACTACTGCTGACTCTCCCTTCAGTCACTACTGCGGACTCTCCCTTCAGTCACTACTGCTGACTCTCCCTTCAGTCACTACTGCTGACTCTCCCTTCAGTCACTACTGCTGACTCTCCCTTTAGTCACTACTGCTGACTCTCCCTTCAGTCACTACTGCTGACTCTCCCTTCCGTCACTGCTGCTGACTCTCCTTTTAGGCACTACTGCTGACTCTCCCTTCCGTCACTACTGCTGACTCTCTCTTCAGTCACTACTGCTGACTGTCCCTTCAGTCACTACTGCTGACTCTCCCTTCAGTCACTACTGCTGACTCTCCCTTCAGTCATTATTGCTGACTCTCCCTTCAGTCACTACTGCTGACTCTCCCTTCAGTCACTACTGCTGACTCTCCTTTTAGGCACTACTGCTGACTCTCCCTTCAGTCATTATTGCTGACTCTCCCTTCAGTCATTATTGCTGACTCTCCCTTCAGTCACTACTGCTGACTCTCCCTTTAGTCACTACTGCTGACTCTCCCTTCAGTCACTACTGCGGACTCTCCCTTCAGTCACTACTGCTGACTCTCCCTTCAGTCACTACTGCTGACTCTCCCTTCAGTCACTACTGCTGACTCTCCCTTCCGTCACTACTGCTGACTCCTGCTGACTCTCCCTTCAGTCACTACTGCTGACTCTCCCTTCAGTCACTACTGCTGACTCTCCCTTCAGTCACTACTGCTGACTCTCCCTTCAGTCACTACTGCTGACTCTCCCTTCAGTCACTGCTGCTGACTCTCCCTTCAGTCACTACTGCTGACTCTCCCTTCAGTCACTACTGCTGACTCTCCCTTCCGTCACTGCTGCTGACTCTCCTTTTAGGCACTACTGCTGACTCTCCCTTCAGTCACTACTGCTGACTCTCCCTTTCGTCACTGCTGCTGACTCTCCTTTTAGGCACTACTGCTGACTCTCCCTTCCGTCACTACTGCTGACTCTCCCTTCAGTCACTACTGCTGACTCTCCCTTCAGTCACTACTGCTGACTCTCACTTCAGTAACTGCTGCTGACTGTCCCTTCAGTCACTCCTGCTGACTGTCCCTTCAGTCACTACTGCTGACTCTCCCTTCAGTCACTACTGCTGACTCTCCCTTCAGTCATTATTGCTGACTCTCCCTTCAGTCATTATTGCTGACTCTCCCTTCAGTCACTACTGCTGACTCTCCCTTCAGTCACTACTGCTGACTCTCCCTTCAGTCACTACTGCGGACTCTCCCTTCAGTCACTACTGCTGACTCTCCCTTCAGTCACTACTGCTGACTCTCCCTTCAGTCACTACTGCTGACTCTCCCTTCAGTCACTACTGCTGACTCTCCCTTCAGTCACTACTGCTGACTCTCCCTTCCGTCACTGCTGCTGACTCTCCTTTTAGGCACTACTGCTGACTCTCCCTTCCGTCACTACTGCTGACTCTCTCTTCAGTCACTACTGCTGACTGTCCCTTCAGTCACTACTGCTGACTGTCCCTTCAGTCACTACTGCTGACTCTCCCTTCAGTCACTACTGCTGACTCTCCCTTCAGTCATTATTGCTGACTCTCCCTTCAGTCATTATTGCTGACTCTCCCTTCAGTCACTACTGCTGACTCTCCCTTCAGTCACTACTGCTGACTCTCCCTTCAGTCACTACTGCGGACTCTCCCTTCAGTCACTACTGCTGACTCTCCCTTCAGTCACTACTGCTGACTCTCCCTTCAGTCACTACTGCTGACTCTCCCTTCAGTCACTACTGCTGACTCTCCCTTCAGTCACTACTGCTGACTCTCCCTTCCGTCACTGCTGCTGACTCTCCTTTTAGGCACTACTGCTGACTCTCCCTTCCGTCACTACTGCTGACTCTCTCTTCAGTCACTACTGCTGACTGTCCCTTCAGTCACTACTGCTGACTCTCCCTTCAGTCACTACTGCTGACTCTCCCTTCAGTCATTATTGCTGACTCTCCCTTCAGTCACTACTCCTGACTCTCCCTTCAGTCACTACTGCTGACTCTCCTTTTAGGCACTACTGCTGACTCTCCCTTCAGTCATTATTGCTGACTCTCCCTTCAGTCATTATTGCTGACTCTCCCTTCAGTCACTACTGCTGACTCTCCCTTTAGTCACTACTGCTGACTCTCCCTTCAGTCACTACTGCGGACTCTCCCTTCAGTCACTACTGCGGACTCTCCCTTCAGTCACTACTGCTGACTCTCCCTTCAGTCATTATTGCTGACTCTCCCTTCAGTCATTATTGCTGACTCTCCCTTCAGTCACTACTGCTGACTCTCCCTTCAGTCACTACTGCTGACTCTCCCTTCAGTCACTACTGCTGACTCTCCCTTCAGTCACTACTGCTGACTCTCCCTTCAGTCACTACTGCTGACTCTCCCTTCAGTCACTGCTGCTGACTCTCCCTTCAGTCACTACTGCTGACTCTCCCTTCAGTCACTACTGCTGACTCTCCCTTCCGTCACTGCTGCTGACTCTCCTTTTAGGCACTACTGCTGACTCTCCCTTCAGTCACTACTGCTGACTCTCCCTTTCGTCACTGCTGCTGACTCTCCTTTTAGGCACTACTGCTGACTCTCCCTTCCGTCACTACTGCTGACTCTCCCTTCAGTCACTACTGCTGACTCTCCCTTCAGTCACTACTGCTGACTCTCACTTCAGTAACTGCTGCTGACTCTCCCTTCAGTCACTCCTGCTGACTCTCCCTTCAGTCACTACTGCTGACTCTCCCTTCAGTCACTACTGCTGACTCCCCCTTTAGCCACTACTGCTGACTCTCCCTTCAGTCACTACTACTGACTCTCCCTTCCGTCACTACTGCTGACTCTCCCTTCTGTCACTACTGCTGACTCTCCCTTCAGTCACTACCGCTGACTCTCCCTTCAGTCACTACTGCTGACTCTCCCTTCCGCCACTACTGCTGACTCTCCCTTCCGTCACTACCGCTGACTCTCTCTTTAGTCACTACTGCTGACTCTCCCGTCAGTCACTACTCCTGACTCTCCGTTCAGTCACTACTGCTGACTCTCCCTTCAGTCACTGCTGCTGACTCTCCCTTCAGTCACTGCTGCTGACTCTCTCTTCAGTCACTGCTGCTGACTCTCACGTCAGTAACTGCTGCTGATTCTCCCTTCTGTCACTACTGCTGACTCTCCCTATAGTCACTGCTACTGACTCTCCCTTCTGTCACTGCTGCTGACTCTCCCTTCAGTCACTGCTGCTGACTCTCCCTTCAGTCACTACTGCTGACTCTCCCTTCAGTCACTACTGCTGACTCTCCCTTCAGTCACTACTGCTGACTCTCCTTTCAGTCACTACTGCTGACTCTCACTTCAGTCATTACTGCTGACTCTCCCTTCAGTCACTACTGCTGACTCTCCCTTAAGTCACTACTGCTGACTCTCCCTTCAGTCACTACTGCTGACTGTCTCTTCAGTCACTACTGCTGACTCTCCCTTCAGTCACTACTGCTGACTCTCCCTTCAGTCACTACTGCTGACTCTCCCTTCAGTCACTACTGCTGACTCTCCCTTCAGTCACTACTGATGTCTCTTCAGTCACTACTGCTGACTCTCTCTTCCGTCACTACTGCTGACTCTCACTTCAGTCACTACTGCTGACTCTCCCTTCAGTCACTACTGCTGACTCTCACTTCAGTAACTGCTGCTGACTCTCCCTTCAGTCACTACTGCTGACTCTCCCTTCAGTCACTACTGCTGACTCTCCCTTCAGTCACTACTGCTGACTCTCCCTTCAGTCACTACTGCTGACTCTCCGTTCAGTCACTACTGCTGACTCTCCCTTCAGTCACTACTGCTGACTCTCCGTTCAGTCACTACTGCTGACTCTCCCTTCAGTCACTACTGCTGAATCTCCGTTCAGTCACTACTGCTGACTCTCCCTTCAGTCACTGCTGCTGACTCTCCCTTCAGTCACTACTGCTGACTCTCCCTTCAGTCACTGCTGCTGACTCTCACTTCAGTAACTGCTGCTGACTCTCCCTTCCGTCACTACCGCTGACTCTCCCTTTAGTCACTACTGCTGACTCTCCGTTCAGTCACTACTGCTGACTCTCCCTTCAGTCATTGCTGCTGACTCTCACTTCAGTCACTACTGCTGACTCTCCCTTCCGTCACTACCGCTGACTCTCCCGTCAGTCACTACTGCTGACTCTCCGTTCAGTCACTACTGCTGACTCTCCTTTTAGGCACTACTGCTGACTTTCCCTTCAGTCACTGCTGCTGACTCTCACTTCAGTAACTGCTGCTGACTCTCCCTTCAGTCACTACTGCTGACTCTCCATTCCGTCACTGCTGCTGACTCTCCCTTCAGTCACTACTGCTGACTCTCCTTTTAGGCACTACTGCTGACCCCTCCCTTCAGTCACTACTGCTGACTCTCCGTTCAGTCACTACTGCTGACTCTCCGTTCAGTCACTACTGCTGACTCTCCCGTCAGTCACTACTGCTGACTCTCCCTTCAGTCACTACTGCTGACTCTCCCTTCTGTCACTACTGCTGACTGTCCCTTCAGTCACTACTCCTGACTCTCCCTTCAGTCACTACTGCTGACTCTCCCTTCAGTCACTACTGCTGACTCTCCCGTCAGTCACTACTGCTGACTCTCCCTTCTGTCACTACTGCTGACTCTCCCTTCTGTCACTACTGCTGACTGTCCCTTCAGTCACTACTCCTGACTCTCCCTTCAGTCACTACTGCTGACTCTCCCTTCGGTCACTACTGCTGACTCTCCCTTCAGCCACTACTGCTGACTCTCCCTTCAGTCACTACTGCGGACTCTCCCTTCAGTCACTACTGCTGACTGTCCCTTCAGTCACTACTCCTGACTCTCCCTTCAGTCACTACTGCTGACTCTCCCTTCAGTCACTACTGCTGACTCTCCCTTCCGTCACTACTGCTGACTCTCCCGTCAGTCACTACTGCTGACTCTCCCTTCTGTCACTACTGCTGACTCTCCCTTCAGTCACTACTGCTGACTCTCCTTTCCGTCACTACTGCTGACTCTCCCTTCCGTCACTGCGGCTGACTCTCCTTTCAGTCACTACTCCTGACTCTCCGTTCAGTCACTACTGCTGACTCTCCCTTCAGTCACTGCTGCTGACTCTCCCTTCAGTCACTACTACTGACTCTCCATTCAGTCACTGCTGCTGACTCTCACTTCAGTAACTGCTGCTGACTCTCCCTTCAGTCACTACTGCTGACTCTCCCTATAGTCACTGCTACTGACTCTTCCTTCTGTCACTGCTGCTGATTCTCACTTCAGTAACTGCTGCTGACTCTCCCTTCAGTCACTACTGCTGACTCTCCCTATAGTCACTGCTACTGACTCTCCCTTCTGTCACTGCTGCTGATTCTCCCTTCAGTCACTACTGCTGACTCTCCCTTCAGTCACTGCTGCTGACTCTCCCTTCAGTCACTGCTGCTGACTCTCCCATCAGTCACTACTGCTGACTCTCCTTTCAGTCACTGCTGCTGACTCTCCCTTCAGTCACTACTGCTGACTCTCCCCTTCAGTCACTACTGCTGACTCTCCCTTCCGTCACTATTGCTGACTCTCCCTTCAGTCACTGCTGCTGACTCTCCCTTCCGTCACTACTGCTGACTCTCCCTTCAGTCACTGCTGCTGACTCTCACTTCAGTCACTACTGCTGACTCTCCCTTCCGTCACTACTGCTGACTCTCCCTTCAGTCACTACTGCTGACTCTCCCTTCAGTCATTATTGCTGACTCTCCCTTCAGTCACTACTGCTGACTCTCCCTTCAGTCACTACTGCTGACTCTCCTTTTAGGCACTACTGCTGACTCTCCCTTCAGTCATTATTGCTGACTCTCCCTTCAGTCATTATTGCTGACTCTCCCTTCAGTCACTACTGCTGACTCTCCCTTCAGTCACTACTGCTGACTCTCCCTTCAGTCACTACTGCTGACTCTCCCTTCAGTCACTACTGCTGACTCTCACTTCAGCCACTACTGCTGACTCTACCGTCAGTCACTACTGCTGACTCTCCCTTCAGTCACTACTGCTGACTCTCACTTCAGCCACTACTGCTGACTCTCCCTTCAGTCACTACTGCTGACTCTCCCTTCAGTCACTACTGCTGACTCTCCCTTCAGTCACTGCTGCTGACTCTCCCTTCAGTCACTACTGCTGACTCTCCCTTCAGTCACTACTGCTGATTCTCCCTTCAGACACTACTGCTGACTCTCCCTTCAGTCACTACTGCTGACTCTCCCTTCCGTCACTGCTGCTGACTCTCCTTTTAGGCACTACTGCTGACTCTCCCGTCAGTCACTACTGCTGACTCTCCCTTCAGTCACTACTGCTGACTCTCCCTTCAGTCACTGCTGCTGACTCTCCTTTTAGGCACTATTGCTGACTCTCCCTTCAGTCACTACTGCTGACTCTCCCTTCAGTCACTACTGCTGACTCTCCCTTCAGTCACTACTGTTGACTCTCCCTTCAGTCACTACTGCTGACTCTCCCTTTAGTCACTACTGCTGACTCTCCTTTTAGGCACTACTGCTGACTCTCCCTTCAGTCATTATTGCTGACTCTCCCTTCAGTCATTATTGCTGACTCTCCCTTCAGTCACTACTGCTGACTCTCCCTTCAGTCACTACTGCTGACTCTCCCTTCAGTCACTACTGCGGACTCTCCCTTCAGTCACTACTGCTGACTCTCCCTTCAGTCACTACTGCTGACTCTCCCTTCAGTCACTACTGCTGACTCTCCCTTTAGTCACTACTGCTGACTCTCCCTTCAGTCACTACTGCTGACTCTCCCTTCCGTCACTGCTGCTGACTCTCCTTTTAGGCACTACTGCTGACTCTCCCTTCCGTCACTACTGCTGACTCTCTCTTCAGTCACTACTGCTGACTGTCCCTTCAGTCACTACTGCTGACTCTCCCTTCAGTCACTACTGCTGACTCTCCCTTCAGTCATTATTGCTGACTCTCCCTTCAGTCACTACTGCTGACTCTCCCTTCAGTCACTACTGCTGACTCTCCTTTTAGGCACTACTGCTGACTCTCCCTTCAGTCATTATTGCTGACTCTCCCTTCAGTCATTATTGCTGACTCTCCCTTCAGTCACTACTGCTGACTCTCCCTTTAGTCACTACTGCTGACTCTCCCTTCAGTCACTACTGCGGACTCTCCCTTCAGTCACTACTGCTGACTCTCCCTTCAGTCACTACTGCTGACTCTCCCTTCAGTCACTACTGCTGACTCTCCCTTCCGTCACTACTGCTGACTCCTGCTGACTCTCCCTTCAGTCACTACTGCTGACTCTCCCTTCAGTCACTACTGCTGACTCTCCCTTCAGTCACTACTGCTGACTCTCCCTTCAGTCACTACTGCTGACTCTCCCTTCAGTCACTACTGCTGACTCTCCCTTCAGTCACTGCTGCTGACTCTCCCTTCAGTCACTACTGCTGACTCTCCCTTCAGTCACTACTGCTGACTCTCCCTTCCGTCACTGCTGCTGACTCTCCTTTTAGGCACTACTGCTGACTCTCCCTTCAGTCACTACTGCTGACTCTCCCTTTCGTCACTGCTGCTGACTCTCCTTTTAGGCACTACTGCTGACTCTCCCTTCCGTCACTACTGCTGACTCTCCCTTCAGTCACTACTGCTGACTCTCCCTTCAGTCACTACTGCTGACTCTCACTTCAGTAACTGCTGCTGACTGTCCCTTCAGTCACTCCTGCTGACTGTCCCTTCAGTCACTACTGCTGACTCTCCCTTCAGTCACTACTGCTAACTCTCCCTTCAGTCATTATTGCTGACTCTCCCTTCAGTCATTATTGCTGACTCTCCCTTCAGTCACTACTGCTGACTCTCCCTTCAGTCACTACTGCTGACTCTCCCTTCAGTCACTACTGCGGACTCTCCCTTCAGTCACTACTGCTGACTCTCCCTTCAGTCACTACTGCTGACTCTCCCTTCAGTCACTACTGCTGACTCTCCCTTCAGTCACTACTGCTGACTCTCCCTTCAGTCACTACTGCTGACTCTCCCTTCCGTCACTGCTGCTGACTCTCCTTTTAGGCACTACTGCTGACTCTCCCTTCCGTCACTACTGCTGACTCTCTCTTCAGTCACTACTGCTGACTGTCCCTTCAGTCACTACTGCTGACTGTCCCTTCAGTCACTACTGCTGACTCTCCCTTCAGTCACTACTGCTGACTCTCCCTTCAGTCATTATTGCTGACTCTCCCTTCAGTCATTATTGCTGACTCTCCCTTCAGTCACTACTGCTGACTCTCCCTTCAGTCACTACTGCTGACTCTCCCTTCAGTCACTACTGCGGACTCTCCCTTCAGTCACTGCTGCTGACTCTCCCTTCAGTCACTACTGCTGACTCTCCCTTCAGTCACTACTGCTGACTCTCCCTTCAGTCACTACTGCTGACTCTCCCTTCAGTCACTACTGCTGACTCTCCCTTCCGTCACTGCTGCTGACTCTCCTTTTAGGCACTACTGCTGACTCTCCCTTCCGTCACTACTGCTGACTCTCTCTTCAGTCACTACTGCTGACTGTCCCTTCAGTCACTACTGCTGACTCTCCCTTCAGTCACTACTGCTGACTCTCCCTTCAGTCATTATTGCTGACTCTCCCTTCAGTCACTACTCCTGACTCTCCCTTCAGTCACTACTGCTGACTCTCCTTTTAGGCACTACTGCTGACTCTCCCTTCAGTCATTATTGCTGACTCTCCCTTCAGTCATTATTGCTGACTCTCCCTTCGGTCACTACTGCTGACTCTCCCTTTAGTCACTACTGCTGACTCTCCCTTCAGTCACTACTGCGGACTCTCCCTTCAGTCACTACTGCTGACTCTCCCTTCAGTCACTACTGCTGACTCTCCCTTCAGTCACTACTGCTGACTCTCCCTTCCGTCACTACTGCTGACTCCTGCTGACTCTCCCTTCAGTCACTACTGCTGACTCTCCCTTCAGTCACTACTGCTGACTCTCCCTTCAGTCACTACTGCTGACTCTCCCTTCAGTCACTACTGCTGACTCTCCCTTCAGTCACTACTGCTGACTCTCCCTTCAGTCACTGCTGCTGACTCTCCCTTCAGTCACTACTGCTGACTCTCCCTTCAGTCACTACTGCTGACTCTCCCTTCCGTCACTGCTGCTGACTCTCCTTTTAGGCACTACTGCTGACTCTCTCTTCAGTCACTACTGCTGACTCTCCCTTTCGTCACTGCTGCTGACTCTCCTTTTAGGCACTACTGCTGACTCTCCCTTCCGTCACTACTGCTGACTCTCCCTTCAGTCACTACTGCTGACTCTCCCTTCAGTCACTACTGCTGACTCTCACTTCAGTAACTGCTGCTGACTCTCCCTTCAGTCACTCCTGCTGACTCTCCCTTCAGTCACTACTGCTGACTCTCCCTTCAGTCACTACTGCTGACTCCCCCTTCAGCCACTACTGCTGACTCTCCCTTCAGTCACTACTACTGACTCTCCCTTCCGTCACTACTGCTGACTCTCCCTTCTGTCATTACTGCTGACTCTCCCTTCAGTCACTACCGCTGACTCTCCCTTCAGTCACTACTGCTGACTCTCCCTTCCGCCACTACTGCTGACTCTCCCTTCCGTCACTACCGCTGACTCTCTCTTTAGTCACTACTGCTGACTCTCCCGTCAGTCACTACTCCTGACTCTCCGTTCAGTCACTACTGCTGACTCTCCCTTCAGTCACTGCTGCTGACTCTCCCTTCAGTCACTGCTGCTGACTCTCTCTTCAGTCACTGCTGCTGACTCTCACGTCAGTAACTGCTGCTGATTCTCCCTTCTGTCACTACTGCTGACTCTCCCTATAGTCACTGCTACTGACTCTCCCTTCTGTCACTGCTGCTGACTCTCCCTTCAGTCACTGCTGCTGACTCTCCCTTCAGTCACTACTGCTGACTCTCCCTTCAGTCACTACTGCTGACTCTCCCTTCAGTCACTACTGCTGACTCTCCTTTCAGTCACTACTGCTGACTCTCACTTCAGTCATTACTGCTGACTCTCCCTTCAGTCACTACTGCTGACTCTCCCTTAAGTCACTACTGCTGACTCTCCCTTCAGTCACTACTGCTGACTGTCTCTTCAGTCACTACTGCTGACTCTCCCTTCAGTCACTACTGCTGACTCTCCCTTCAGTCACTACTGCTGACTCTCCCTTCAGTCACTACTGCTGACTCTCCCTTCAGTCACTACTGATGTCTCTTCAGTCACTACTGCTGACTCTCTCTTCCGTCACTACTGCTGACTCTCACTTCAGTCACTACTGCTGACTCTCCCTTCAGTCACTACTGCTGACTCTCACTTCAGTAACTGCTGCTGACTCTCCCTTCAGTCACTACTGCTGACTCTCCCTTCAGTCACTACTGCTGACTCTCCCTTCAGTCACTACTGCTGACTCTCCCTTCAGTCACTACTGCTGACTCTCCGTTCAGTCACTACTGCTGACTCTCCCTTCAGTCCCTACTGCTGACTCTCCGTTCAGTCACTACTGCTGACTCTCCCTTCAGTCACTACTGCTGAATCTCCGTTCAGTCACTACTGCTGACTCTCCCTTCAGTCACTGCTGCTGACTCTCCCTTCAGTCACTACTGCTGACTCTCCCTTCAGTCACTGCTGCTGACTCTCACTTCAGTAACTGCTGCTGACTCTCCCTTCCGTCACTACCGCTGACTCTCCCTTTAGTCACTACTGCTGACTCTCCGTTCAGTCACTACTGCTGACTCTCCCTTCAGTCATTGCTGCTGACTCTCACTTCAGTCACTACTGCTGACTCTCCCTTCCGTCACTACCGCTGACTCTCCCGTCAGTCACTACTGCTGACTCTCCGTTCAGTCACTACTGCTGACTCTCCTTTTAGGCACTACTGCTGACTTTCCCTTCAGTCACTGCTGCTGACTCTCACTTCAGTAACTGCTGCTGACTCTCCCTTCAGTCACTACTGCTGACTCTCCATTCCGTCACTGCTGCTGACTCTCCCTTCAGTCACTACTGCTGACTCTCCTTTTAGGCACTACTGCTGACCCCTCCCTTCAGTCACTACTGCTGACTCTCCGTTCAGTCACTACTGCTGACTCTCCGTTCAGTCACTACTGCTGACTCTCCCGTCAGTCACTACTGCTGACTCTCCCTTCAGTCACTACTGCTGACTCTCCCTTCTGTCACTACTGCTGACTGTCCCTTCAGTCACTACTCCTGACTCTCCCTTCAGTCACTACTGCTGACTCTCCCTTCAGTCACTACTGCTGACTCTCCCGTCAGTCACTACTGCTGACTCTCCCTTCTGTCACTACTGCTGACTCTCCCTTCTGTCACTACTGCTGACTGTCCCTTCAGTCACTACTCCTGACTCTCCCTTCAGTCACTACTGCTGACTCTCCCTTCGGTCACTACTGCTGACTCTCCCTTCAGCCACTACTGCTGACTCTCCCTTCAGTCACTACTGCGGACTCTCCCTTCAGTCACTACTGCTGACTGTCCCTTCAGTCACTACTCCTGACTCTCCCTTCAGTCACTACTGCTGACTCTCCCTTCAGTCACTACTGCTGACTCTCCCTTCCGTCACTACTGCTGACTCTCCCGTCAGTCACTACTGCTGACTCTCCCTTCTGTCACTACTGCTGACTCTCCCTTCAGTCACTACTGCTGACTCTCCTTTCCGTCACTACTGCTGACTCTCCCTTCCGTCACTGCGGCTGACTCTCCTTTCAGTCACTACTCCTGACTCTCCGTTCAGTCACTACTGCTGACTCTCCCTTCAGTCACTGCTGCTGACTCTCCCTTCAGTCACTACTACTGACTCTCCATTCAGTCACTGCTGCTGACTCTCACTTCAGTAACTGCTGCTGACTCTCCCTTCCGTCACTACTGCTGACTCTCCCTATAGTCACTGCTACTGACTCTTCCTTCTGTCACTGCTGCTGATTCTCACTTCAGTAACTGCTGCTGACTCTCCCTTCAGTCACTACTGCTGACTCTCCCTATAGTCACTGCTACTGACTCTCCCTTCTGTCACTGCTGCTGATTCTCCCTTCAGTCACTACTGCTGACTCTCCCTTCAGTCACTGCTGCTGACTCTCCCTTCAGTCACTGCTGCTGACTCTCCCATCAGTCACTACTGCTGACTCTCCTTTCAGTCACTGCTGCTGACTCTCCCTTCAGTCACTACTGCTGACTCTCCCCTTCAGTCACTACTGCTGACTCTCCCTTCCGTCACTATTGCTGACTCTCCCTTCAGTCACTGCTGCTGACTCTCCCTTCCGTCACTACTGCTGACTCTCCCTTCAGTCACTGCTGCTGACTCTCACTTCAGTCACTACTGCTGACTCTCCCTTCCGTCACTACTGCTGACTCTCCCTTCAGTCACTACTGCTGACTCTCCCTTCAGTCACTACTGCTGACT
>OZ025254.1:10744888-10768629 GCA_964019135.1 Arenicola marina | reverse complement strand
AAAAGCTTTCACGCCATGAGAATAAAATATATACGATGCATGTATTTGTGACACATGGGACCTCAAGGCTCTGTAACCGAATGTCAAATATGGCAGGCAATTGCATTGAAAACAGTTTATCGGATATCTTTAACGTTATTCTCATACGAGATGGGATTGCTCCGCACTGCGCGCTTCGCTACGGGGGTGGGACGGAGGGGGGGGGGGCAAGTAACCTAGAGGTTACCAAGGGGTTACCAAAGGGTTACCGAAGGGTTACCAAAGGGTTACACAACATCTCGACGGGGAATGAATTGAATGGTGTTTTTGGCCTGCAATAGAAAGAGTCTACTCATTAAAAGGATTTTTACGAGGAGTATGCGAGCATTTAAAGTAACTATGGTTTTGGGATCAAACGATGTCATTAAACAGAGAAGTAATCAAACAGAGAAGTAATCAAACGGTGAAGTAATCAAACAGTGAAGTAATCTAACAGTGAAGTAATCATTGACAAGCAGAGAAGTATTCAATCAGAGAAGTAATCAAACGGTGAAGTAATCAAACAGAGAAGTAATCAAACGGTGAAGTAATCAAACAGTGAAGTAATCTAACAGTGAAGTAATCATTGACAAGCAGAGAAGTATTCAATCAGAGAAGTAATCAAACGGTGAAGTAATCATTGACAAGCAGAGAAGTACTCAGAGACGTAATCAAACAGTGAAATAATCAAACAGTGAAGTAATCGAACAGAGAAGTAATCAAGCAGAGAAGTAAACAAGCAGAGAAGTAATCAAACAGTGAAGTAATCGAGCAGAGAAGTAATCATTGACAAGCAGATACGTAATCAAACAGTGAAGTAATCAAGCAGTGAAGTAATCAAGCAGAGGGGTAATCAAACGGTGAAGTAATCTAGCAGAGAAGTAATCAAGCAGAGGGGTAATCAAACGGTGAAGTAATCTAACAGTGAAGTAATCGAGCAGAGAAGTAATCATTGACAAGCAGATACGTAATCAAACAGTGAAGTAATCAAGCAGTGAAGTAAACAAGCAGAGAAGTAATCAAACAGTGAAGTAATCGAGCAGAGAAGTAATCATTGACAAGCAGATACGTAATCAAACAGTGAAGTAATCAAGCAGTGAAGTAATCAAGCAGAGGGGTAATCAAACGGTGAAGTAATCTAGCAGAGAAGTAATCAAGCAGAGGGGTAATCAAACGGTGAAGTAATCTAACAGTGAAGTAATCGAGCAGAGAAGTAATCATTGACAAGCAGATACGTAATCAAACAGTGAAGTAATCAAGCAGTGAAGTAAACAAGCAGAGAAGTAATCAAACAGTGAAGTAATCGAGCAGAGAAGTAATCATTGACAAGCAGATACGTAATCAAACAGTGAAGTAATCAAGCAGTGAAGTAATCAAGCAGAGGGGTAATCAAACGGTGAAGTAATCTAGCAGAGAAGTAATCATTGACAAGCAGATACGTAATCAAACAGTGAAGTAATCAAGCAGTGAAGTAAACAAGCAGAGAAGTAATCAAACAGTGAAGTAATCGAGCAGAGAAGTAATCATTGACAAGCAGATACGTAATCAAACAGTGAGTAATCAAGCAGTGAAGTAATCAAGCAGAGGGGTAATCAAACGGTGAAGTAATCTAGCAGAGAAATAATCAAGCAGAGGGGTAATCAAACGGTGAAGTAATCTAGCAGAGAAGTAATCAGACAGTGAAGTAAACAAACCGAAAAGTAGCTAAACTAAAATAGTGGAACAGCAAATCAAAGAGTAAATGAAGAAACTTAAATGTTTTATCTGTCAAAGATTTATTTTTCGTTTAGCGGTGTCCACAGTTGTCTGCCTAGTTGTGGTGTTTAGGTACGCTGCCGCCCCCGCCCCCCTCCTCCCGCCCCTCTCTCCTCCAGTAACAGCCCGTCAGCCGCCCGCTCGGCCTCGCGTCAGTCAGCTCGCATGTGGCGTGACGACGTCGACTGGCGACATGACACAGGTCAGTCACACTGTCCCCAATGACGTTAGATAACCCCCTCCCCCCATCCTCACCCTGACCGCCTCACCCCTATCCCCCCGCCTCTCCGCCTCACTGTGAGTGAGTAGGGGGTGCACGAAGGAACCCCCGTGAGGTGGGGTTGAGGGGGGGGGGCGCAGTTAGAATGGCTGGGCGTGGGGAGGGGGGGGGGTGGGGGTTTAGGTGCATGAGTGATCGATGTCGGGCTGTTTTGACAGGGGGATGGAGGGGATGGGGGGGGGGTAGGTGGGATGGGGGTGCCATAGGGGAAGGGGTAGAATCAACAGGGCCAATCGGTTAATGACGCCCACAGAGGGAAAAAACCCAGTCTTGGAGTTTGTCACGCGAGGGTGGTTGGCGAGGGGGCGGAGAGGGGTTAAGTGGGGGCGCGGACAGGGGGAGGGGGGTGGGGCTGGAAAGTTAGGGGTGGGGCTGGAGAGAGAGGCGGGTTGGTGGGGGAGGGGAAGTAGTTACTGCACTGACCCGTACGGTGATAGGGGTCATAGCCGCTGGAATTAGGGTATTTTGACCGCCGTGGTGCAGGGGTGCGGGGGGCGCGGGGGTGGAGAGGCCTGTGTGTGGGGGGGTGAGGGCGGGGGGGGGGTTGTAAGATGAAGGCAATGACTGGTTCGCGTGAAGAATTTGACCGTTCCCATGCTAAATGGAAACATGCCCCCACCATCATTGTCAAGCAGGTGACGTTCATTTTGTCGTAAATCTGCCAGGTGGGGCAGTAACGGCGAGGCATCTCCATGGGAACGACTTACCGGCAACGCTCAAGTAAATACAGGCGCAATGTTAATAATATACTCAGACCGGAATTCATGCCAGAACGCTTAACAACATCTATCTAGCGATATTCCTGGTCCATTGCCGCATAGACGTCAGGTAAATTACAACTCACTTCTGTCTGTCCCTGTTCACTTCTCGTTATTTGGACTTTCTCTTCGGTCACTACTGCTGACTCTCCCTTCAGTCACTACTGCTGACTCTCCCTTCAGTCACTACTGCTGACTCTCCCTTCAGTCACTACTGCTGACTCTCCCTTCAGTCACTACTGCTGACTCTCCCTTCAGTCATTATTGCTGACTCTCCCTTCAGTCACTACTGCTGACTCTCCCTTCAGTCACTACTGCTGACTCTCCTTTTAGGCACTACTGCTGACTCTCCCTTCAGTCATTATTGCTGACTCTCCCTTCAGTCATTATTGCTGACTCTCCCTTCAGTCACTACTGCTGACTCTCCCTTCAGTCACTACTGCTGACTCTCCCGTCAGTCACTACTGCTGACTCTCCCTTCAGTCACTACTGCTGACCCTCACTTCAGCCACTACTGCTGACTCTCCCGTCAGTCACTACTGCTGACTCTCCCTTCAGTCACTACTGCTGACTCTCACTTCAGCCACTACTCCTGACTCTCCCTTCAGTCACTACTGCTGACTCTCCCTTCAGTCACTACTGCTGACTCTCCCTTCAGTCACTACTGCTGACTCTCCCTTCAGTCACTGCTGCTGACTCTCCTTTTAGGCACTATTGCTGACTCTCCCTTCAGTCACTACTGCTGACTCTCCCTTCAGTCACTACTGCTGACTCTCCCGTCACTGCTGCTGACTCTCCTTTTAGGCACTACTGCTGACTCTCCCTTCAGTCACTACTGCTGACTCTCCCTTCAGTCACTACTGCTGACTCTCCCTTCAGTCACTGCTGCTGACTCTCCTTTTAGGCACTATTGCTGACTCTCCCTTCAGTCACTACTGCTGACTCTCCCTTCAGTCACTACTGCTGACTCTTCCTTCAGTCACTACTGCTGACTCTCCCTTCAGTCACTACTGCTGACTCTCCCTTCAGTCATTATTGCTGACTCTCCCTTCAGTCACTACTGCTGACTTTCCCTTCAGTCACTACTGCTGACTCTCCTTTTAGGCACTACTGCTGACTCTCCCTTAAGTCATTATTGCTGACTCTCCCTTCAGTCATTATTGCTGACTCTCCCTTCAGTCACTACTGCTGACTCTCCCTTCAGTCACTACTGCTGACTGTTCCTTCAGTCACTACTGCTGACTCTCCCTTCCGTCACTGCTGCTGACTCTCCTTTTAGGCACTACTGCTGACTCTCCCTTCAGTCACTACTGCTGACTCTCCCTTCAGTCACTACTGCTGACTCTCCCTTCAGTCACTACTGCTGACTCTCTCTTCCGTCACTGCTGCTGACTCTCCTTTTAGGCACTACTGCTGACTCTCCCTTCAGTCACTACTGCTGACTCTCCCTTCAGTCACTACTGCTGACTCTCCCTTCAGTCACTACTGCTGACTCTCCCTTCAGTCACTACTGCTGACTCTCCCTTCAGTCACTACTGCTGACTCTCCCTTCAGTCACTACTGCTGACTCTCCTTTTAGGCACTACTGCTGACTCTCCCTTCAGTCATTATTGCTGACTCTCCCTTCAGTCATTATTGTTGACTCTCACCTCAGTCACTACTGCTGACTCTCACTTCAGTCACTACTGCTGACTCTCCCTTCAGTCACTACTGCGGACTCTCACTTCAGTCACTACTGCTGACTCTCCCTTCAGTCACTACTGCTGACTCTCCCTTCAGTCACTACTGCTGACTCTCCCTTCCGTCTCTACTGCTGACTCCTGCTGACTCTCCCTTCAGTCACTACTGCTGACTCTCCCTTCAGTCACTACTGCTGACTCTCTCTTCAGTCACTACTGCTGACTCTCCCTTTAGTCACTACTGCTGACTCTCCCTTCAGTCACTGCTGCTGACTCTCCCTTCAGTCACTACTGCTGACTCTCCCTTCAGTCACTACTGCTGACTCTTCCTTCCGTCACTGCTGCTGACTCTCCTTTTAGGCACTACTGCTGACTCTCCCTTCAGTCACTACTGCTGACTCTCCCTTCCGTCACTGCTGCTGACTCTCCTTTTAGGCACTACTGCTGACTCTCCCTTCCGTCACTACTGCTGACTCTCCCTTCAGTCACTACTGCTGACTCTCCCTTCAGTCACTACTGCTGACTCTCACTTCAGTAACTGCTGCTGACTCTCCCTTCAGTCACTACTGCTGACTCTCCCTTCAGTCACTACTGCTCACTCTCCCTTCAGTCACTACTGCTGACTCCCCCTTCAACCATTACTGCTGACTCTCCCTTCAGTCACTACTACTGACTCTCCCTTCCGTCACTACTGCTGACTCTCCCTTCTGTCACTACTGCTGACTCTCCCTTCAGTCACTACCGTTGACTCTCCCTTCAGTCACTATTGCTGACTCTCCCTTCCGTCACTACTGCTGACTCTCCCTTTCGTCACTACCGCTGACTCTCCCTTCCGTCACTACTGCTGACTCTCCCGTCAGTCACTACTCCTGACTCTCCGTTCAGTCACTACTGCTGACTCTCCCTTCAGTCCCTGCTGCTGACTCTCCCTTCAGTCACTACTGCTGACTCTCCCTTCAGTCACTGCTGCTGACTTTCACGTCAGTAACTGCTGCTGACTCTCCCTTCAGTCACTACTGCTGACTCTCCCTATAGTCACTGCTACTGACTCTCCCTTCTGTCACTGCTGCTGACTCTCCCTTCAGTCACTACTGCTGACTCTCCCTTCAGTCACTACTGCTGACTCTCCCTTCAGTCACTACTGCTGACTCTCCTTTCAGTCACTACTGCTGACTCTCCCTTCAGTCACTACTGCTGACTCTCCTTTCAGTCACTGCTGCTGACTCTCCCTTCAGTCACTACTGCTGACTCTCCCTTCAGTCACTACTGCTGACTGTCTCTTCAGTCACTACTGCTGACTCTCCCTTCAGTCACTACTGCTGACTCTCCCTTCAGTCACTACTGCTGACTCTCCCTTCAGTCACTACTGCTGACTCTCCCTTCAGTCACTACTGCTGACTGTCTCTTCAGTCACTACTGCTGACTCTCTCTTCCGTCACTACTGCTGACTCTCCCTTCAGTCACTACTGCTGACTCTCCCTTCAGTCACTGCTGCTGACTCTCCCTTCAGTCACTACTGCTGACTCTCACTTCAGTCACTGCTGCTGACTCTCACTTCAGTAACTGCTGCTGACTCTCCCTTCCGTCACTACCGCTGACTCTCCTTTCAGTCACTACTGCTGACTCTCCGTTCAGTCATTACTGCTGACTCTCACTTCAGTAACTGCTGCTGACTCTCCCTTCAGTCACTACTGCTGACTCTCCCTTCAGTCACTACTGCTCACTCTCCCTTCAGTCACTACTGCTGACTCCCCCTTCAACCATTACTGCTGACTCTCCCTTCAGTCACTACTACTGACTCTCCCTTCCGTCACTACTGCTGACTCTCCCTTCTGTCACTACTGCTGACTCTCCCTTCAGTCACTACCGTTGACTCTCCCTTCAGTCACTACTGCTGACTCTCCCTTCCGTCACTACTGCTGACTCTCCCTTCCGTCACTACCGCTGACTCTCCCTTCCGTCACTACTGCTGACTCTCCCGTCAGTCACTACTCCTGACTCTCCGTTCAGTCACTACTGCTGACTCTCCCTTCAGTCCCTGCTGCTGACTCTCCCTTCAGTCACTACTGCTGACTCTCCCTTCAGTCACTGCTGCTGACTTTCACGTCAGTAACTGCTGCTGACTCTCCCTTCTGTCACTACTGCTGACTCTCCCTATAGTCACTGCTACTGACTCTCCCTTCTGTCACTGCTGCTGACTCTCCCTTCAGTCACTACTGCTGACTCTCCCTTCAGTCACTACTGCTGACTCTCCCTTCAGTCACTACTGCTGACTCTCCTTTCAGTCACTGCTGCTGACTCTCCCTTCAGTCACTACTGCTGACTCTCCTTTCAGTCACTACTGCTGACTCTCCCTTCAGTCACTACTGCTGACTCTCACTTCAGTCACTACTGCTGACTCTCCCTTCAGTCACTACTGCTGACTCTCCCTTCAGTCACTACTGCTGACTGTCTCTTCAGTCACTACTGCTGACTCTCCCTTCAGTCACTACTGCTGACTCTCCCTTCAGTCACTACTGCTGACTCTCCCTTCAGTCACTACTGCTGACTCTCCCTTCAGTCACTACTGCTGACTGTCTCTTCAGTCACTACTGCTGACTCTCTCTTCCGTCACTACTGCTGACTCTCCCTTCAGTCACTACTGCTGACTCTCCCTTCAGTCACTACTGCTGACTCTCCCTTCAGTCACTACTGCTGACTCTCCGTTCAGTCACTACTGCTGACTCTCCCTTCAGTCACTACTGCTGACTCTCCGTCAGTCACTACTGCTGACTCTCCCTTCAGTCACTACCGCTGACTCTCCCTTCAGTCACTACTGCTGACTTTCCCTTCAGTCACTACTGCTGACTCTCCCTTCAGTCACTACCGCTGACTCTCCCTTCAGTCACTACTGCTGACTCTCCCTTCAGTCACTACTGCTGACTCTCCCTTCCGTCACTACTGCTGACTCTCCCTTCCGTCACTACTGCTGACTCTCCCGTCAGTCACTACTGCTGACTCTCCCTATAGTCACTGCTACTGACTCTCCCTTCTGTCACTGCTGCTGATTCTCACTTCAGTAACTGCTGCTGACTCTCCCTTCAGTCACTACTGCTGACTCTCCCTATAGTCACTGCTACTGACTCTCCCTTCTGTCACTACTGCTGATTCTCCCTTCAGTCACTACTGCTGACTCTCCCTTCAGTCACTGCTGCTGACCATCCCTTCAGTCACTGCTGCTGACTCTCCCATCAGTCACTACTGCTGACTCTCCCTTCAGTCACTACTGCTGACTCTCCCTTCAGTCACTACTGCTGACTCTCCCTTCAGTCACTACTGCTGACTCTCCCTTCAGTCACTACTGCTGACTCTCCCTTCAGTCACTACTGCTGACTCTCCCTTCCGTCACTGCTGCTGACTCTCCTTTTAGGCACTACTGCTGACTCTCACTTCAGTCACTACTGCTGACTCTCCCTTCCGTCACTACCGCTGACTCTCCCGTCAGTCACTACTGCTGACTCTCCGTTCAGTCACCACTGCTGACTCTCCCTTCAGTCACTACTGCTGACTTTCCCTTCAGTCACTGCTGCTGACTCTCACTTCAGTAACTGCTGCTGACTCTCCCTTCAGTCACTACTGCTGACTCTCCATTCCGTCACTGCTGCTGACTCTCCCTTCAGTCACTACTGCTGACTCTCCTTTTAGGCACTACTGCTGACTCTCCCTTCAGTCACTACTGCTGACTCTCCGTTCAGTCACTACTGCTGACTCTCCGCTCAGTCACTACTGCTGACTCTCCCGTCAGTCACTACTGCTGACTGTCCCTTCCGTCACTACTGCTGACTCTCCCTTCAGTCACTACTGCTGACTCTCCCGTCAGTCACTACTGCTGACTCTCCCTTCAGTCACTACTGCTGACTCTCCCGTCAGTCACTACTGCTGACTCTCCCTTCTGTCACTACTGCTGACTCTCCCTTCTGTCACTACTGCTGACTGTCCCTTCAGTCACTACTCCTGACTCTCCCTTCAGTCACTACTGCTGACTCTCCCTTCGGTCACTACTGCTGACTCTCCCTTCAGTCACTACTGCTGACTCTCCCTTCAGTTACTACTGCGGACTCTCCCTTCAGTCACTACTGCTGACTCTCCCTTCAGTCACTACTGCTGACTCTCCCGTCAGTCACTACTGCTGACTCTCCCTTCAGTCACTACTGCTGACTGTCTCTTCCGTCACTACTGCTGACTGTCTCTTCCGTCAGTACTGCTGACTCTCCCGTCAGTCACTACTGCTGACTCTCCCTTCAGTCACTACTGCTGACTCTCCTTTCAGTCACTACTGCTGACTCTCCCTTCTGTCACTACTGCTGACTCTCCCTTCTGTCACTACTGCTGACTGTCCCTTCAGTCACTACTGCTGACTCTCCCTTCAGTCACTACTGCTGACTCTCCCTTCAGTCACTACTGCTGACTCTCCCTTCAGCCACTACTGCTGACTCTCCCTTCAGTCACTACTGCGGACTCTCCCTTCAGTCACTACTGCTGACTGTTCCTTCAGTCACTACTCCTGACTCTCCCTTCAGTCACTACTGCTGACTCTCCCTTCGGTCACTACTGCTGACTCTCCCTTCAGCCACTACTGCTGACTCTCCCTTCAGTCACTACCGCTGACTCTCCCTTCAGTCACTACTGCTGACTTTCCCTTCAGTCACTACTGCTGACTCTCCCTTCAGTCACTACTGCTGACTCTCCCTTCCGTCACTACTGCTGACTCTCCCGTCAGTCACTACTGCTGACTCTCCCTATAGTCACTGCTACTGACTCTCCCTTCTGTCACTGCTGCTGATTCTCACTTCAGTAACTGCTGCTGACTCTCCCTTCAGTCACTACTGCTGACTCTCCCTATAGTCACTGCTACTGACTCTCCCTTCTGTCACTGCTGCTGATTCTCCCTTCAGTCACTACTGCTGACTCTCCCTTCAGTCACTGCTGCTGACCATCCCTTCAGTCACTGCTGCTTTCTCTCCCATCAGTCACTACTGCTGACTCTCCCTTCAGTCACTACTGCTGACTCTCCCTTCAGTCACTACTGCTGACTCTCCCTTCAGTCACTACTGCTGACTCTCCCTTCAGTCACTACTGCTGACTCTCCCTTCAGTCACTACTGCTGACTCTCCCTTCCGTCACTGCTGCTGACTCTCCTTTTAGGCACTACTGCTGACTCTCACTTTAGTCACTACTGCTGACTCTCCCTTCCGTCACTACCGCTGACTCTCCCGTCAGTCACTACTGCTGACTCTCCGTTCAGTCACCACTGCTGACTCTCCCTTCAGTCACTACTGCTGACTTTCCCTTCAGTCACTGCTGCTGACTCTCACTTCAGTAACTGCTGCTGACTCTCCCTTCAGTCACTACTGCTGACTCTCCATTCCGTCACTGCTGCTGACTCTCCCTTCAGTCACTACTGCTGACTCTCCTTTTAGGCACTACTGCTGACTCTCCCTTCAGTCACTACTGCTGACTCTCCGTTCAGTCACTACTGCTGACTCTCCGTTCAGTCACTACTGCTGACTCTCCCTTCAGTCACTACTGCTGACTCTCCATTCCGTCACTGCTGCTGACTCTCCCTTCAGTCACTACTGCTGACTCTCCTTTTAGGCACTACTGCTGACTCTCCCTTCAGTCACTACTGCTGACTCTCCGTTCAGTCACTACTGCTGACTCTCTGTTCAGTCACTACTGCTGACTCTCCCGTCAGTCACTACTGCTGACTGTCCCTTCCGTCACTACTGCTGACTCTCCCGTCAGTCACTACTGCTGACTCTCCCTTCAGTCACTACTGCTGACTCTCCCGTCAGTCACTACTGCTGACTCTCCCTTCTGTCACTACTGCTGACTCTCCCTTCTGTCACTACTGCTGACTGTCCCTTCAGTCACTACTGCTGACTCTCCCTTCAGTCACTACTGCTGACTCTCCCTTCGGTCACTACTGCTGACTCTCCCTTCAGCCACTACTGCTGACTCTCCCTTCAGTCACTACTGCGGACTCTCCCTTCAGTCACTACTGCTGACTGTTCCTTCAGTCACTACTCCTGACTCTCCCTTCAGTCACTACTGCTGACTCTCCCTTCGGTCACTACTGCTGACTCTCCCTTCAGCCACTACTGCTGACTCTCCCTTCAGTCACTACCGCTGACTCTCCCTTCAGTCACTACTGCTGACTTTCCCTTCAGTCACTACTGCTGACTCTCCCTTCAGTCACTACCGCTGACTCTCCCTTCAGTCACTACTGCTGACTCTCCCTTCAGTCACTACTGCTGACTCTCCCTTCAGTCACTACTGCTGACTCTCCCTTCCGTCACTACTGCTGACTCTCCCGTCAGTCACTACTGCTGACTCTCCCTTCTGTCACTACTGCTGACTCTCCCTTCTGTCACTACTGCTGACTCTCCCGTCAGTCACTACTGCTGACTCTCCCTTCTGTCACTACTGCTGACTCTCCCTTCAGTCACTACTGCTGACTCTCCCTTCTGTCACTACTGCTGACTCTCCCTTCCGTCACTACTGCTGACTCTCCCTTCCGTCACTGCTGCTGACTCTTCCTTCAGTCACTACTCCTGACTCTCCGTTCAGTCACTACTGCTGACTCTCCCTTCAGTCACTGCTGCTGACTCTCCCTTCAGTCACTACTGCTGACTCTCCCTTCAGTCACTACTGCTAACTCTCCCTTCAGTCACTACTGCTGACTCTCCCTTCAGTCACTACTGCTGACTCTCCCTTCAGTCACTACTGCTGACTCTCCCTTCAGTCACTACTGCTTACTCTCCCATCTAGCAACTCTTTCACCCTTTTTCTTGATTTGCACATTTGCATGATGACAATTGATGACAAGGGTTTTAACGGTAGGCGCAGCGTACAATAACAAAAGAGCAAAACAACGATCTACGGTGAACTAGTGCCTCGCTATTAACTTTGGTAAGATATACCAGGCTCCCCTTGACCTCCCCTTGACCTTTGTTACGTTCGCTGCGTCTTCCGATAATGATCAGCGCCGATTTGTTCACTGATCTCCCCCCCTCCCTCCCACTACCCCTCACCCCTCACCCCCTCCACACCTCACTCTTGCTGATGGAAGTGTGGGTAGTTATTATTATATTAGTATTACATGTATAATAAATCATTTTGAACGAACAGAAAAGTATTACATCGTTGTCAGCCCCACCTTATTCCTCACCCTTCAACTCTCATCAGTAAACCCTCAACCCTCTCCCCTCACCCTGGCCTCCTCCTTCACCCCTACCTTCACCCCTCACCACTCTCCCTGACCTCCCGCATCACGGTTGATGCACATTGAAGATGTGGGAATGGAAAAGGTAATGAGTTAAGACGTATTGGTGGAAGGAGGGCTGGGGAGAGGGTGGGGGCGGGGGACGAGGGGGGAGCGGGCGGGGGAGGAGGGTGGGTGGGGGTGGGGGTGGGGGCTGGGGTGATGGGTGAGGGCAATGAATAGTGAGTAAAGCCACGGAGATGGGGTAACAGGCGATTTCCATCATCCACCCCCCCCCGCCACCGCCCCCCTCCCTTCCCTCCATCCCCTCGATCATCTCCCTCCCCTCCCCCCCTCCCCCCCCCCTCCCCCATCTAAGCAACCCCTCCGAGAATCGTGTGCAAGGATTCTGCGCTGACAGTGAGCGAGGACCCTGGGAGGGAGAGAGAGGGGGGGGTGAGGCGAGGGGGGGGGCACTCGCTAGGTGGCGTGGCGGTCTGGGGGTGTTAGGGGGTGGCGAGTGAGACGGCCATATTAGTACCATATATCACCGCGGGTCCCCCCGCTGGGTAAACCTTCCTCCCGGCGGAGGGGGCAGAGCGAAATCGACTTCATGTTGGTGGCTATTCATTAAGGGCCCCGAGGAGATTTCGCCGATTAATCATGGCCAGGGGAAGAGTTTTTCCAGGGTGTTCCAGGGAGGTGGCGGTGAAGATGGGTGTGTGGGATTGGTGCAGGGATCAGCTAAAGACTCACTGAGGAGGATTTTGGTGTGGGGGGGCGGTGACGCGAGGCGGGGGGGGGGGGGCGTGAGGGAGGTTTGCTGGACATTACAGTTGGGAACGAGCAAGCCGCATGACGACGGTAAGATGGAGTGGGTGCGGCTCATTGGGGGGGGGGGGGCGGGGCTGGAGGTGAACAGGATGATTACACAGGTCCTGAGATCTGTGTATAGGGGGGTGAGGGTGGGGAGGGGGGTATTTATGTAAAAAGGCAATGTTAGGGGACCACCCATGCACATACATGCTGTAGTACATCCACCTAAAACATTACCCGTAGTAGGCTTAGAAAATAAGAGCGAGAAACCCTCATAGGAACGACCACTGCTAACTATGCAATTATTTTTCCACATCGAGCCCCCCCCCCCCCCCCAACACCACACAACACACTTGGCTTAAACTTATTTTTATTTTGCAATTGGAAATCAGGCAAGGCCTGCAACAAATTCCTCTTGCTGAGGTACATGAACACAAAGTGGTTAAGACTATAAAATGTCAAGAACTCTCTTGATAAAAATTGTAGGACCAACAATTAGGGTATCAGTAGTTGTTTACACAAATAAATTGAATCAATGCTCTCGCACGGGGTCAGCCAGGAAATACAGCCGTGTTACTAATACAACACACTTCGTTTTTATCTCAAACTTAATAAAGAGCTTGGTAACGTACCCTGAGCCTCTCGGCTGTCCCTCATATAGCATCCAACACACGGACACTCTTCTTCCTGCAGCATAGAGGGAGCCACCATAACTCTGTGGGTAAACAACCTGAGGTGCAGATTAACGGGTCGTGGGTTCGATCCCTGGTACGTGCATATGGGGCAAGACTCCTCCAATCCCATTTCTTTCTCTCGGGAACTTTTTTAGCCCAATTTATTCTCAATGTGCACAAAAGCGGCCAAAAGCATCACCTTTTCATTCCATTTCATGCCCTTTATAGTTACGTAAGTATATACAAAGGAATGTTTTGCTACCGTGAGATCCTGACAGGCCGTGTAACAATATTGACGTCTTGCTCCCAGTATAAATATAACACTATACGGTCTGTAAATAGTGATTGCAGCTGCGTAAATAAAGGACCGACGCGAAAGTCATTAGCAGAATCTCCTGGGGCATAAAACCGCAATAGAAATCATAAATAAAATGATATGACGTTGGTAACGACATATCTTTGATGTACTGACTTCCATACATCAATTATAAGGTACACGTAACAATTCCTAATTCCTGAAACACATTATAGAATTGCTTTTTCTTTGGCGCGATGTCTTTTATCATGGCTCTCAATAAAACAGATTCAGAAGAAGGGATATTAGTTACAACTGGGCCCTGGATGTCACAACCATGCTACTCCAAAACTATGCGGTCGAGACTCGCTCAGTCTCTTTTAGCGTGGTATGCACAGACCTCCACTTATGTTTGCCTTGGGTAAACACGGCGTGGTCAAATCTGCCCTGTATCGCGGTAGATTTGACGGACCGGCGCTGGCCCCGAGGAAGGGTTGATTTGCGCAATGGATGCGGCGTCACGCGCCTGCGCCGTTACTCATCGTTGACCGGTGGCGCCGCATCCAGGCAGCGGCTTCGGGACAAATTAGAGTAATTATGTGAAATCATTGTTTCAATTTCTCCGGATCAACAATAGAAATTGACGCCATGTTGACCGGGGGGGACCCTGCTTTTGATTAGCGTGCGTCTGTGCATATAGAGAGGCCAGAGAGGGCTGGGAGGGGGGGGGGGGGGGGCTGGAGGATAGGGAGGAGTGGGGAGGGGGGGGTGTCACGAAGCGGATGAGTAACTTGCGAAATGTTACATCGCCTGTCCGGTTGCTTGTTCCTATTTTGCACGCAAGAGGGCGTAACTTGCTGAGGGGATAGGATGGCGGCTTGCGAAGGGGGAGGGGGGGGGGGGTCTCGCCGATGAAGGCGTATTTAAGAGATTGCCTGGTCGCCGAACTGATTACAGTTAGGAGGCTGTAGGGTCTTCGCCCTCCCCCCTCCTCCCCGCCCTCCCCCCCCCCCCCTCCTCGCCCCCCCCCCTGCCTCCTCCCCCGCTTTTCCCCGCCCTCCCCGCCCCGGGACGTGACGTTATATTCATTGGGACAATTTTCCCGATCGCTGGCTCCATCACCAGGAATATGACACTGCTCAATGCAGTCATTAGAGAAGCCTGAGTGACTGCCAACGGCAAGGCTTCCTTCAGAGTGGCTTCATAACGGCTTCAGAGCGGTTCATATTAACTTCTTCAGATTAGCTTCAGATCGGTTTCAGATCGGCTTCAGATTTGCTTTAGATCGGCTTCAGATCGGCTTCAGATCGGCTTCAGATCGGCTACAGATCGCCTTCAGATCGGCTTTAGATCGGCTACAGATCGCCTTCAGATCGCCTTCAGAACGGCTTTAGATCGGCTTCAGATCGGCTAAAGATTGGCTTCCGAGCGATTCACATTACCTTCTTCAGAGCGGCTTCAGATTGGCTTCAAATTGACCTCAGATCGGGTGCAGAGCAATTTTAGAGCTATTTAAAAGCGGCTTCAGAGCTATTTCACAGTGGCTTCAGAGCTATATTAAAGCTATTTCGAACTATTTCAGATCTGCTTCGGATCTATCATGTCAGATCTATGTCAGCTCGGCTTCAGGTCGGCTTCAGACAGACAATCTCAATTGACCTTCAATTTGGAACATTTGTGATTTATCCCCGATCCCGTTAAGTAACGATCGCCATGACAACGCTCCTCTGTCACCCCTAGCGCTGTATCCCCAGGGCCCCCACCCTCCTTCCCTCCAAGTGTGGCATCCCACCGGGCCTGTGCGAGAAGGGGGGGGGGGCGTTAGCGGCTATAACACCCCCCCCCCCCCTGTTGAAACATATATTAACCCTAGGTATGTATTCACGATGTCTGAGGTCGCTATGTGCAGTAGGCTGTGATCCGCCAATGGTCCTCCCTCCCAACACCTCCACTCACACCGGGCATATAGTTGTAATTTTTGTATTTTTACTCTGCATTATTTTGGCGTTACATAGTCATCACTCGTCGTCTCGGGGGGGGGGGGGTTATTGGCCTAGTTTAACACTTATGTACACTAAATACTTTAAACACTATCAATAATATGGAATGTGGATTTATTTTAGCAAAATGACTTTTCAGAGAACCCGCATTCTAGCTGTCGCTATGATCATGCTTTGTATGTATACCCTCTTATTAAAGCGGCAGTTACTGGTGTATCTAACTTTATGATGTATCAGCTTGCTAAACGCTTAATCATGTCTCAATTAACATATCTTATCCCGCAAGAGCTTGAATATAGCTTCGGCCCCAAATAAGTATTACCCAAATAGTGTTATTACCAAATATTATGCACATTCTGGCGCAATAGATATGAGCCATGTCTCGGCTGGGAGTACCCCCCTACTCTTTGCGAAGAAATACATGGGATCGTTATACTGCGCGAACATGGACGTGTGCACACTGCACACAGGTGGGATTCGAACCACACACCGGCCGCGTGGGCTGGCCTAGCAGCGGCTCTACAGCACAGTCAACAATAGCCTAGCCACTAGACCACGGGGTGAGAACAGGTGAGGTTCGAACCACGCACCGGCCGCGTGGGTTGGCCTAGCAGCGGCTCTACAGCACAGTCAACAATAGCCTACCCACTAGATCATGGGGTGAGCACAGGTGAGGCTCGAACCACGCACCGGCCGCGTGGGCTGGCCTAGCAGAACACACGTTAAGATGAGTTGGCCGAGCAGAGCGCAATAGCCCAAGGCGCTACCGGGCCTAAGATTACTACGCCATGGGTTCCTGGGCAAAACATATATTTCCGCGGTCAGATAGCCTGTAGCGGTGTATATATAATAAGGCTCATCCACAGTGGATAAAGTTAATAAATCATCAAATCGCGAGCATCGATTTTACCTTCGCGGAAGCCGGAACGAAGATCTTTTTTAATTTTTATTTCAGAATTAGACTTTAAGTTAGTAGAATATCATATACACCGCACTGATCGCACTATACAGTCCCAAACGGCGTGATCTACAATAACATAGGCAATCCTGACCTTAGTGGTTTAGATTAGATTAATATAATATTGGAACAAGATATAGATCTATAGTATGGGGGGCTCATGGCTACGAATCTAGCTCTATAGGCACCTAATCTGAGGCATATTTTATCCATTCATCTTGCATCGTCCAGGAAGGTTGATTGGCACAGTTGAGGCATTATGTGCACAAAAGCGGCGTAAAACACCAATTACTTTACGTATAGACTAAGTTAAATCCATTATATATATAATTATCATCATGTTCGAAGTAACGGCTTTTAGAGAAATAGGTTAGAAATATACTTCAATTAAAATTGCTGACATAGGAAATATGGTTTCTATTGGATATCTCATCAAAGGTAATGGATTTCGTAGTTGCAAATATAAATGTGCCGCACATGCGATCAAGACAAGCAAACTGCACAGTACTGATTGTCAGATTTGGTTGCGTGTGTATATGTGTCTTAGGGCGAGAGGCGGGGGGGGGGGGGAGGGGGGTAGGTGAGGGTTGGTCGGGTCAGATCGGGGTGGCCTGGCTGTCTTGGGGATATCCAGGTGGTAAAGGACGCTGGCCCTGGTCACATCAAAGACCATGTGGCGGGGAGGGTAGAGAGGGGGTGGGGTGTGTGTGTGGGGTAGTTTGCCCCCGTAGGTGGGAGCCGTGTGAGCAATAAGGTGAGGGTGGATGGGAGAGGGGATGGAAGGGGGAGGGGGGGGGAATTAATGTCAAGTTGTCGGGGGTAAACCGTCGGCCGACCCTCTCACAAAGAGCTACAGATGTACTTCACAGCTAGGCGGAGCGGAAGTGACGCCTAGTGCGTGAAGGCGGCTGGGCTGCGTGCGCAGACCGGTAGCTGTATGGCGAGCGGCGCGCAGTTTCGGTGTCACCGTGTGAAGTGTGAGGGGGGCAAGCACGCAGTTTGTGTCCACCTCTCGCCTCATGTCTCGCGAGGCTTTCAAGGCGACGCCGCGAGACTTTCATGTCGCATTAGGCCACATTACTGGGTGTAAACTGGGCGGGGCACCGGGGAGAGAGGGGATGAGGGCGCGGGGGGGGGGGGGAGGCTGGGGCATCGGGGAGTCCAATGAGGGGTGGGGGTGGGGTGGAGGCTGGGGGAGCAGGAGGGGGGGGGGGCGTACTGCAAGCATCACCTCAATGTCTTCTTGTTCATGGGTTGACTTGGCGTGGGGTGGAAGGGTGAAGGAGGCGGTGGGGGAGGGGGCAGGGGGCTGTGGGGGTGTAGGACCCCCACCGTGCCCCGTCTCCCACCCTCCCCATCAGCCCACCTCCCGCCTTAATTGGGGGAGATTACTCTTCGCCGCCGTCCTGTCCGGCCTTTGATGTTAGCCGCCCAGGTAAGAGACGTATTGACACCACCGGGCAGATGACATGGGGCAGTGGGCAGAGCAACAGAGAACAGACGGCAGAGGAGAGAGGGCAGAGGACGGAGGGCCGAGGGTAGAGGGTAGAGGGTAGAGGGGAGAGCAACAGAGAGTAAAGCAACAGAGGGCAAAGAAACAGAGGGCAGAGAAACAGAGGGCAGAGAATCATAAGGCAAAGAAACCGAGGGCAGAGCGCAGAGCAACAGAGGGCGGAGCCCCGGAGGGCTAAGGGCATATCCAGGCAATGAATAAAGTACAAGCAATCTATTAATATACCTTCTCACGTCTTCGCCGAACTGTCCCCATAATATCGGTCAGTATAACATGTTTATGGATGCCAAGCGAAAAGGTCTGATACAGATAATAGAATAGAATCGGCCATGCCAAACCACTCTCTTTCCATTGGCGTAATGAGTAGTTTGGAATCCTACCCCGACCGCCCCCCCCCCCCATCTCCTCCCTTGGGTCACAGCAGCAGAATTTCCTACCGGTGCTTCACACCATCCCAGAACATTTCATCAGATTTCAAGGCAACATATATTTCATTTTGGAGCCATAATAAAACACAGACAAAATAACATACCATATATCAAAGCTGAAACTATGACTCCTTAACACGTAATTATGAAAACGATATAATGTTTGGTATTTGGTTTGTTATTTGTAGTGCACACCGCCAATTCTAGGCATCGAGTATGACGTCACTTCATCCCGAAAGCGGATTGGATCGCCAGTGTCACGTGATCCGCGAAGTGTTGTTCGATAGGCCCTCGGCCAGCCCAGCGCTAGGCATTGTGGGACAAGGACACTCGTTCTGGATACGCGATGCCGGATTGGCCCGTGGTGGGCGGGGCTTGTGGCACTGACCGCCATTAGCTCCGCCCACTTCTGTCTGCGTCACTCTCTGATAGGGGAATGGCCACCCAGGCGTTTGTTGGTCACGGTTAACTTCTCGGCTCTGCTGCTAGATGACATTTATCGGCCACAGTCTCATAGGTGTAAAACACCTGGCAAATTAAATCACATTATTCAAACAATTATCATAAAATATTAACGTAAACTATGTGGACGCTGTTTATATATGTTTTATGTAGAAACGCTGTGACACCTGAGACTGAAGCAATTGTGCTTTGCAACAGTGAAATTGGAGTGTCTATGAACGATCTTAACGTCGCTGCCGGGGAATCGACCCCAGGACCGCCGGGTCTGCGCACCGACAGCTCTAACCACTGAGCTACAGCGACTGGTGTCGCCACCGGGACTCGAACCCATGACCGCCGGCTTGGCGCACCGACAGCTCTAACCACTGAGCTACAGCGACTGGTGTCACCACCGGGACTCGAACCCAGGACCGCCGGGTCTGCGCATCGACAGCTCTAACCACTGAGCTACAGCGACTGGTGTCGCCACCGGGACTCGAAACCAGGACCGCCGGCTTGGCGCCCCGACAGCTCTAACCACTGAGCTACAGCGACTTGTGTCGCCACCGGGACTCGAACCCAAGACCGCCGGCTTGGCGCGCCGGCAGCTCTAGCCACTAAGCTACAGCGACTGGTGTCGCCACCGGGACTCGAACCCAGGACGGCAGGCTTGGCGCTCCGGCAGTCTTAACCACTGAGCTACAGCGACTGGTGTCGCCACCGGGACTCGAACCCAGGACCGCCGGCTTGGCGCGCCGGCAGCTCTAACCACTGAGCTACAGCGACTGGTGTCGTCACCGGGACTCGAACTCAGGACCGCTGGCTTGGCGCGCCGGCAGCTCTAACCACTGAGCTACAGCGACTGGTGTCGTCACCGGGACTCGAACCCAGGACCGCTGGCTTGGCGCGCCGGCAGCTCTAACCACTGAGCTACAGCGACTGGTGTCGTCACCGGGACTCGAACCTAGGACCGCCGGCTTGGCGCCCCGACAGCTCTAACTACTGAGCTACAGCGACTGGTGTCGCCACCGGGACTCGAACCCAGGACCACCGGCTTGGCGCTCCGGCAGCCCTAACCACTGAGCTACAGCGACTGGGGTCGCCACCGGGACTCGAACCCAGGACCACCGGCTTGGCGCTCCGGCAGCCCTAACCACTGAGCTACAGCGACTGGTGTCGCCACCGGGACTCGAACCCAGGACCACCGGCTTGGCGCTCCGGCAGCCCTAACCACTGAGCTACAGCGACTGGGGTCGCCACCGGGACTCGAACCCAGGACCACCGGCTTGGCGCTCCGGCAGCCCTAACCACTGAGCTACAGCGACTGGTGTCGCCACCGGGACTCGAACCCAGGACCGCCGGCTTGGCGCCCCGACAGCTCTAACTACTGAGCTACAGCGACTGGTGTCGTCACCGGGACTCGAACCTAGGACCGCCGGCTTGGCGCCCCGACAGCTCTAACTACTGAGCTACAGCGACTGGTGTCGCCACCGGGACTCGAACCCAGGACCACCGGCTTGGCGCTCCGGCAGCCCTAACCACTGAGCTACAGCGACTGGGGTCGCCACCGGGACTCGAACCCAGGACCACCGGCTTGGCGCTCCGGCAGCCCTAACCACTGAGCTACAGCGACTGGTGTCGCCACCGGGACTCGAACCCAGGACCACCGGCTTGGCGCTCCGGCAGCCCTAACCACTGAGCTACAGCGACTGGGGTCGCCACCGGGACTCGAACCCAGGACCACCGGCTTGGCGCTCCGGCAGCCCTAACCACTGAGCTACAGCGACTGGTGTCGCCACCGGGACTCGAACCCAGGACCGCCGGCTTGGCGCCCCGACAGCTCTAACTACTGAGCTACAGCGACTGGTGTCGTCACCGGGACTCGAACCCAGGACCGCCGGCTTGGCGCGCCGGCAGCTCTAACCACTGAGCTACAGCGACTGGGGTCGCCACCGGGACTCGAACCCAGGACCGCCGGCTTGGCGCCCCGACAGCTCTAACCACTGAGCTACAGCGACTGGGGTCGCCACCGGGACTCGAACCCAGGACCGCCGGCTTGGCGCCCCGACAGCTCTAACCACTGAGCTACAGCGACTGGGGTCGCCACCGGGACTCGAACCCAGGACCGCCGGCTTGGCGCCCCGACAGCTCTAACCACTGAGCTACAGCTTTAATACATATACATCCACAAACGGATTGTTTCCATATTGTATTGCCCGAAGGAAAACTACATATGTCCAAAGAATGGCGTATCATATACTGTTTACAGTAACATACAAAGTATGCAGTATAAGACAAAGGTATAATTTCGCTATAGTTGGCGCAAAGGTGTCAAAAAAAGACATTCACCGTAAATTATAATAAAAAAAGGCATAATAATGATATCAACCTTCCTTACACATGGCTACTACTATTGTGTGCACTATATTTCCTCTCTTGATTCACATACTAGTGTGGAGCTCAAGCTCCAGTCTCAATATGTAAATCATGGGCCGGGGCATCCCGCATGTCAGGGTCACGTGACAGTGTCCCAGAATGCCTAGCGATGACGATCCTTGATTCGCATCACATGTGAACCCTTTAGGCTACTCTTTGTGAATAAGCACAATAAGGCATCTTTATCCTGCACAAACAGGATTTGCTTTTGACCAGGCGGAGCTCGAACCACGCACCACGCCACTTAGACAGGCCTTATAAAGCCCACTCGACAATACACGACTTCGCAATTATACGCCATCTTAGAAAAATCGAGACTGGCGCAAAGAGTTATGGGAAATATTTTCTTGTTATCTTGACTTTTTCCATGGAGGTAAATACCACATTTCCACGTTATTGGCAAGGCATGTATAAAATTAATGAGCATATCTAACTTACGTTCAGATTACGTAATTTGTGCGTTACATAGATAACACTACTTCATGTTTAAATGTCTACAAAATACGTTGTCAGACGATGACGCCATCTTGACATCTCGCAAAGACCAAAATAATACCCAGAATGCATTGCACATGCAGTGGCGTCTCACGGTGGCAGAATTGGAACTACGATTGGCGAAGTGGTCTATAGCCGACCACGCTACCAACTAGGCCATGGGGTGACCCCCTACGAATACAGGAGAGACAGAGTCTAGGCCTGAGTTTCTCGTTCCAAATTCAGACCGTATGTAATTTGATGCACACGGCTTCAAGTGGTCGTGCGGGGCCGGCCCGATAGCTCAGTGGGCTAGAGCGCTCGCCTTGAGTGTTCTGGCCACCTGAGAGCCTAACGGCACGTGGATCGGCCCGCTGTGGCCATGTCTGTGTGGTCGCAAGATAAAGATCTCATGTCTTTCTTCGTAAAAAGTAGGAGGTTACCCCGGGCACATGGCTCCGCTCTCCCTTCCTTTTCCCATTGACGCGACATGACCAAAAGTGGTTAAAGCGTCCTGAATATACAACAAACCTCGTTGTGCGTCAGATGGATCATTGCCCGGCGAGATAGGCTTAATTTTCCCTCTAGATGTTTTGTCCGACAGTCAATTTATATACCTTCTCAATTTGCTATTTCACTCTTTACTAGGCCTACACGTTTTTGGTGATATGTCTTAACGCAATATACTTACATGCGCCATCTTAGATTTTTTTACATTTTAGAATGAAGACTAAAGTATCTCAAAAACTATAATGCATATGTTTTGTATCTCTTTGAGTCTGTAATACAAACATTTCAACCTAAAACTGCGCGGTTTATTTATATCGCGCGCGGACGTAATAGCGAGCCGCGGTCGACATCCCACACAAAATACCGAAGGGTGAACAGGCGCGCAGGGATATAAAGCCGGCCACTAACTTCTGCTCCGGTGACCAAAATGATTCTCTCCGGATAGCCCGCAGGCTTTCAGGATTTAACTCTAAGAGAGAATGTACTTATTTGACATTTAGAAGAGGTTCGTAATACGAAAAATTACGCAATATATTGCTTTAACGGCAAGGTGAATGCTTTGGCGTCAGTCATGTGACCTGTTGTGCTACCTGAGTAGAATAGAAATCAGGTAATACGGACCACGGGTACTTTTTTCACTTCCACAGTGAATTTAAAATTCATGTGCCACTGACCTTGTGACCTATTGACCTCATTCATCTGCGAATCTTTACCCGATAATCTCAGTTCGCACGCCGAAGCGCAAAAATTTACTTTCCGCGAGATGATAACGGACCAGCCCTCCCCATAGTGGTATAGCTGACCCGCCCTTTGACCTCACCATAGTGGTATAACTGACCCGTCCTCTGAGCCCCCCATAGTGGCATAACTGGGTCCACCCTCTGACCCCCCCATAGTGGTATAACTGAACCCACCCTCTGACCTCCCCATAGTGGTATAGCTGGGCCCACCCTTTGACCTCCCTACAGTGGTATAACTTGACCCACCCTCTGACCTCCACATTGTGGTTTAGCTGGGCCCAGCCTCTGACCTCCTCATAGTGGTATAACTAGGGCTACCCTCTGACCTCCCCATAGTGGTATAGCTGGGTCAGCCCTCTGACATCCCCATAGTGGTATAACTGGACCCACCCTCTGACCTCCTCATAGTGGTATAACTGGTCACACCCTCTGACCTCCCCATAGTGGTATAACTGGACCCACCCTCTGGCCTCCTTATAGTGGTATAACTGGGTCTACCATCTGACCTCCTCATAGTGGTATAACTGGTCACACCCTCTGACCTCCCCATAGTGGTATAACTGGACCCACCCTTTGACCTCCCTACAGTGGTATAACTGGACCCACCCTCTGACCTCCCCATAGTGGTATAACTGGATCCATCCTCTGACCTCCTCATAGTAGTATAACTGGTCACACCCTCTGACCTCCCCATAGTGGTATAACTGGACCCACCCTCTGACC
>OZ025254.1:10556242-10744688 GCA_964019135.1 Arenicola marina | reverse complement strand
ATACAGGTGTGGTATCTTCTAACCAATGTACATATGTAGATAAATATCAGCACTTAGTTTCAATGGGTCAATGCATCGATATCATAATGGGAATCTCCGCTCTTTTTCTACATATACGTAAATAGATTCGTGGTCTCACCCCAAGCGTCATGCTAGATGTGGCATATAATCCTTATTCCTTTGCGAGCTCCTTAAAACAGCGACGTCAGCCGAGAGAATCCACCCCAGCCTTCCCTGGTGCATGCCCGGAGCTACAAGGAGACAGGAGCAGGAGGTGTACCGGCCATTGCACTCATGTCTCTGTGTCAGGGTCCTAGGAACACGACACGTGTGATCGATTCCAGATCGCGTTACACGTAGCACGGTGTGTCGTACTAATGTAGAACACTTTTTTGAACTAAACGTGATCAGCAGAATTTGCCCAAAAAAAGCCAAAGATGGTCGTTATCAATGCCATCACAATCTCGAGTGGGCGGCCTAAGCGGTTCCTGAAACCCCTCCAGCTTGTTTTACCCCCAAATCAAGTGTTGTCTCCCCCCCCCCCCGCCCCTCCCAAGCGGTCCTCTGGGGGCTGTAGCAGCGTGGCGCGGCCAAGTCAGGCGGTCGTACAGGAGAGTGGCGGCCATTATCATCTTTACCCCCGCCCCCCCACGCCCCCCCTCACCACCCCATCCACCCCACCCCATTTTTTCTTCGTTGTCGTTTTTGATAGACGACGTTCTCTGTACTACACGCAGTTATTTATTGCGTCTATGCCCGCCGCACTCCACCCCCCCGCCCCTCGCTCCCCCCTTCCCACCAGCCAGCCCCCTCCCCTCGCTCCCCCCTTCCCACCAGCCAGCCCCCCCACCCCTTGCTGCACCCCTGTTACCGAATACCATTCACTATTATACTTATCGTCCACTTCATCCTTCACGCTAAAACGGGCCCCACCCCTACCCACCCTTCCCCCCACCCTAACCCACCTCCCCCCCCCCCGCCCAAGCCACTCCGCCATGTCAACCCTCCACTGTCCTACCCCCCCCCCACCCCAACCACCACACACACCCGGCCACAAGAGGAGCACCCCAATCTTTCTGAACATCCGTCCTTCCTCTCCCCACATCCTGCCCCGGCCCCACCCCTACCCCTCCCACCCCCTCTCCTACACCCCTTATCCCCACCCGACTCCCCCACGGCAGACAACTTTCTGTCGCGGTGATTCTCTCGGTCACGCAATCTTTATAATTTTAAAAGCTCCATTTTATTTCCGTAATGATCTGAGGCGATTGTAGACCGTCTCAATGGATTCAGCCTCACGTCCCCTCACACCAGCCCCCCACCCCCTGCGACCCCACCACACCCCCTTCCCCCTCGCTCGTCGTTCCAAGAACGACTTCGATTTCCTATGCCTGTCCCAGTGCGGCGGCCCTTTTTGCCGGGCTTCGCCGTCCCGTCCAATTGTCGTCTGCTCAACCACTCGCAGACGACAGCGTGGAAGGCGACACCTCCGCCATCGATCCCGGCATGCCGTGCGCACTGGGCCACACACGGAGTAGTAAATCTACCCGGAACGGAGTTTATGTCTCTTTGCCCGAGGAGATCGGTTTGTGAAGCGCTTTCTGTCCCGCTGACGCGTGTTTTCTCCAAACCATTGTTTGGTGACACAGTGCGCGGCTGGCGGGACGGGTCACGTGACACGATGATGTATTGCTTCCGGGCTCAGCTGGTTACGTAAATGGCTCGTGACGCTCCCGCGATCAGGCTGATTACAGTCAGTCTTTGCAGTCACGTGACTGATTACAGTCCTGACGCTCACACAAGTTTGACTGAATAGTCGCATATCTTGACTGTCGCCAATTGACTGAATACAGCCAGATGTCTCGGCGGTATCACTATTTGACTGATTACAGTCCTGACGCTCTCACCATTTGACTGATTACAGTCGCAGGGCTTGAAGGTCTCACAGTTTTATTCATTATACCAGTCCCGTTGTCATGATGACAGTCCCGTTGCCATGATGACAGTCCGATTGTCATGATGACAGTCGCGTTGTCATGAGGACAGTATTTGCCCCATTATGACAATAATTTTTCCTAGGGTGCCGAGTTCCGAAAATGTTGGGCATTTTAGACTCGATAACGTTTCAGCTTGGAATGGCAGAATATATGATGAGAAAGTCTTCCACATTCTCGTGAACCGTGAACTTTTCACTTTCCATCAGATCTTTTCAGGCGCCATCTTGTCTCTAACTGAATGTGTGTCCTTGTGTAAAATCTTTATTTCTTTATTTCTGCCTTTTTATTAGCAGAGCCCAAGAGGGCCTTTTTCAACACGGCGACACGGCGATTTAAAAATCGATAACGCGACATTGGGGTTTAGTTTAGTATAGTTGCCTTAAAATCGACATGCGACATAAGACCTAGCGACACGCGACATGGACCTTTTCTTAGCATCGACACGCGACATGGACCTTTTCTTAGCATCGACACGCGACATGGAGCTTTTTTTTAAATCGACAGGCGACGGGGACCTCTTGATAAAATCGACATGCGACATGGCTAGCCCCCCTCAGGGGCCCTATTGGTTTGCCTGTGGAGAGTTAACGCAGACAAGATCAGACCTTGTTTCAGAATTCCAAAATATCGTTAGATAGTCACGTAAACGTCGAGAAAAATTGATGTATGATTGATAGCGTTTTAACGGTTGACAGGAAATGGCCCTCACCAACATTCGGAGACAATATGGCGCCTGAAGAGGTCCAATCTCCCTTCCGCCAGGGGTAATAAGTGGATGAATCTTGTCTGCCTACGTGAGGGGTGTATGGGTGTGTGTGTGTGGTAGGGGGGGGGGGCGTAATTGTGTAATGTTGTAATTCCATCCTCCAACCCGACACAATGGCGCATATACAAATCTCGAATAACACGTAATTGTGGCTACATTTTTTATGCTTTTATCGGCTGCCATATTGCACTGTCGGGGCGTGCTCGTCACCGAACCCTTCACTGTTGGTGGTATGAGACCCCCCCCCCTCCCCCGCCAAAAAAAAAAGTACCGTAAACGGTTACAATACCTCATACAATAATAACACTTCATCAATAGCCATGCGCTCGGGTGGGTTGTGCCAGAGGGGTTAAGGGCCTGGAGAAATCGCCGACGACGCTGGTGGGTGGGGGGGGGGGGGGGGTGAGGACAGGATACGGACGAGCGTGGTCGAGGTGGGGGTGGGGAGTGGGGGTGAGAGCCGGAGTGTCGGGGGGGCGGTGAATTGTTTCTGTGGTGACGGGCGAACACAATAGGCCCTTTCCCCCGGCGGTTTAACTCAGCAGATAAAACAGGACGCGGATAATCTCACTCTCAAGACTCGCGTTGCATTGTGGGTCACGGCTGCTGAGGGGCGCGGGAACCTGTTGGGACTCCACACAAGGGAGGATGGAGCGGGGGGGGGGGGGGGGTGGGGGTGAGAGGGGGTTTAGGATTTCTAAGGCGGCGGCAAATCGGGGGGAATTTGACTATTATTTATTCGCTTTAATATTATTTATGGCTGCGGAGTATTCAGGGCGGTGCGTCCGCGCAGTTGTTGACGTGCGCCTCTGAAAGGGAAGCATTCAGACCCTGGAAATAAATGTGGGCATGGCCAAGATGGCGTCATTGTGCGGGCATTGTTCCTCCGAACAAAGCAACTCTAGTAAAACGGCGGCTGTTATGGGTCCGTCCCCTGGCTGACAGGGTTCTCTGGCAGCTCACAGAGGGGCCGGGCGGAGGGGGAGGAGATGGGGGGTCGGGGTGGGGGGGGGGTGGCAAGAGCAAGAGGCCGGGGGTGGGGGTGGATCCCGCACCCGTCTGGCACCTCACTATATGTAAACCCTGTCCCACTACCTCCCTGGGGCCCGAAATATATCTCAATGCCACCCCCAGCCCCCCCCCCACTCTTAATCCCGTCTCTCCTACCCTGGGACCCTAAGTACCCCCTCTCCCGGTCCTGTTTTCCGCCTCCCAGCCAGGGGGCCTGAATACAATACCCAATTTTCCCCACCTTGCATGGGATGGCACGATCCTCTATCACTCTGTCCCTCCAGTCCAAGCCAGGACATCTCCCAATGTGACCATTAATGTCTCTATTCCGTCTCCCCGCCCGTGTGACCCTTAATATACTTCCATCTGTCCCTCCGTGTGACCCTTAATATACGTCCATCTGTCCCTCTGTGCGACCCTTAATATACTTCCATCTGTCCCTCTGCGCGACCCGTAATATACTTCCATCTGTCCCTCTGTGCGACCCTTAATATACTTCCATCTGCCCCTCCGTGTGACCCTTAATATACTTCCATCTGTGCCCTCTGTGCGACCCTTAATATACTTCCATCTGTCCCTCTGTCTGACCCTTAATATACCTCCATCTGTCCCTCCGTGTGACCCTTAATATACTTCCATCTGTCCCTCCGTGCGACCCTCAATATACTTCCATCTGTCCCTCTGTGCGACCCTTAATATACTTCCATCTGTCCCTCTGTGCGACCCTTAATATACTTCCATTTGTCCCTCCGTGCGACCCTTAATATACTTCCATCTGTCCCTCTGTGCGACCCTTAATATACTTCCATCTGCCCCTCCGTGTTACCCTTAATATACTTCCATCTGTGCCCTCTGTGCGACCCTTAATATACTTCCATCTGTCCCTCTGTCTGACCCTTAATATACCTCCATCTGTCCCTCCGTGTGACCCTTAATATACTTCCATCTGTCCCTCCGTGCGACCCTCAATATACTTCCATCTGTCCCTCTGTGCGACCCTTAATATACTTCCATCTGTCCCTCTGTGCGACCCTTAATATACTTCTATCTGCCCCTCCGTGTGACCCTTAATATACTTCCATCTGTGCCCTCTGTGCGACCCTTAATATACTTCCATCTGTCCCTCTGTCTGACCCTTAATATACCTCCATCTGTCCCTCCGTGTGACCCTTAATATACTTCCATCTGTCCCTCCGTGCGACCCTCAATATACTTCCATCTGTCCCTCTGTGCGACCCTTAATATACTTCCATCTGTCCCTCTGTGCGACCCTTAATATACTTCCATTTGTCCCTCCGTGCGACCCTTAATATACTTCCATCTGTCCCTCTGTGCGACCCTTAATATACTTCCATCTGTCCCTCCGTGCGACCCTTAATATACTTCCATCTGCCCCTCCGTGTGACCCTTAATATACTTCTATCTGTCCCCCTGTCTGACCCTTAATATACCTCCATCTGTCCCTCCGTGTGACCCTTAATATACCTCCATCTGTCCCTCCGTGTGACCCTCAATATACTTCCATCCGTCCCTACGTGAGACTCTTAATATACTTCCATCTGTCCCTCCGTGTGACTCTTAACATACTTCCATCTGTCCCTCTGTGCGACCCTTAATATACTTCCATCTGTCCCTCCGTGTGACCCTTAATATACTTCCATCTGCCCCTCCGTGCGACCCTTAATATACTTCCATCTGTCCCTCCGTGTGACCCTTAATATACTTCCATCTGTCCCTCTGTGCGACCCTTAATATACTTCCATCTGTCCCTCCGTGTGACCCTTAATATACTTCCATCTGCCCCTCCGTGCGACCCTTAATATACTTCCATCTGTCCCTCTGTGCGACTCTTGATATACTTCCATCTGTCCCTCCGTGTGACCCTTAATATACTTCCATCTGTCCCTCTGTGCGACCCTTAATATACTTCCATCTGTCCCTCCGTGCGACCCTTAATATACTTCCATCTGTCCCTCCGTGCGACCCTTAATATACTTCCATCTGTCCCTCTGTGCGACTCTTAATATACTTCCATCTGTCCCTCCGTGTGACCCTTAATATACTTCCATCTGTCCCTCCGTGTGACCCTTAATATACTTCCATCTGTCCCTCTGTACGACCCTTAATATACTTCTATCTGTCCCTCCGTGTGACTCTTAATATACTTCCATCTGTCCCTCTGTGCGACCCTTAATATACTTCCATCTGTCCCTCCGTGTGACCCTTAATATACTTCCATCTGTCCCTCTGTGCGACCCTTAATATACTTCCATTTGTCCCTCCGTGTGACTCTTAATATACTTCCATCTGTCCCTCTGTCTGACCCTTAATATGCTTCCATCTGTCCCTCTGTGCGACTCTTAATATGCTTCCATCTGTCCCTCCGTGTGACCCCTAGTATACTTCCATCTGTCCCTCTGTGCGACCCTTAATATACTTCCATCTGTCCCTTCGTGCGACTCGTAATATACTTCCATCTGTCCCTCCGTGTGACCCTTAATATACTTCCATCTGTCCCTCCGTGCGACTCTTAATATACTTGCTTCTGTCCCTCTGTGCGACCCTTAATATACTTCCATCTGTCCCTCCGTGCGACTCTCAATATACTTCCATCTGTCCCTCTGTGCGACCCTTAATATACCTCCATCTGTCCCTCCGTGTGACCCTTAATATACTTCCATCTGTCCCTCCGTGTGACCCTTAATATACTTTCATCTGTCCCTCTGTGCGACTCTTAATATACTTCCATCTGTCCCTCTGTGTGACCCTTAATATACTTCCATCTGTCCCTTCGTGTGACCCTTAATATACTTCCATCTGTCCCTCTGTGCGACCCTTAATATACTTCCATCTGTCCCTCTGTGCGACCCTTAATATACTTCCATCTGTCCCTCTGTGCGACCCTTAATATACTTCCATCTGTCCCTCTGTGCGACCCTTAATATACTTCCATCTGTCCCTCCGTGTGACCCTTAATATACTTCCATCTGTCCCTCCATGCGACCCTTAATATACTTTCATCTGTCCTTCCGTGCGACCCATAATAAAGTTCCATCTGTCCCTTTGCGCGACCCTTAATATACTTCCATCTGTTCCTCCGTGCGACCTTTAATATACTTCCATCTGTCCCTCCGTGCGACCCTTAATATACTTCCATCTGTCCCTCTGTGCGACTCTTAATATACTTCCATCTGTCCCTCTGTGCGACCCTTAATATACTTCCATCTGTCCCTCTGTGCGACCCTTAATATACTTCCATCTGTCCCTCCGTGCGACTCTTAATATACTTCCATCTGTCCCTCTGTGCGACCCTTAATATACTTCCATCTGTCCCTCCGTGAGACTCTTAATATACTTCCATCTGTCCCTCCGTGTGACCCTTAATATACTTCCATCTGTCCCTCAGTGCGACCCTTAATATACTTCCATCTGTCCCTCCGTGAGACTCTTAATATACTTCCATCTGTCCCTCCGTGAGACTCTTAATATACTTCCATCTGTCCCTCCGTGTGACCCTTAATATACTTCCATCTGTCCCTCAGTGCGACCCTTAATATACTTCCATCTGTCCCTCCGTGAGACTCTTAATATACTTCCATCTGTCCCTCCGTGAGACTCTTAATATACTTCCATCTGTCCCTCCGTGTGACCCTTAATATACTTCCATCTGTCCCTCCGTGAGACTCTTAATATACTTCCATCTGTCCCTCCGTGAGACTCTTAATATACTTCCATCTGTCCCTCCGTGAGACTCTTAATATACTTCCATCTGTCCTTCCGTGAGACTCTTAATATACTTCCATCTGTCCCGCTGTGCGACCCTTAATATACCTCCATCTCTCCCTCCGTGAGACTCTTAATATACTTCCATCTGTCCCTCCGTGTGACCCTTAATATACTTCCATCTGCCCCTCCGTGCGACCCTTAATATACTTCCATCTGTCCCTCTGTGTAACCCTTAATATACTTCCATCTGTCCCTCCGTGTGACTCTTAATATACTTCCATCTGTCCCTCTGTGCGACCCTTAATATACTTCCATCTGGCCCTCTGTGCGACTCTTAATATACTTCCATCTGTCCCTCTGTGCGACTCTTAATATACTTCCATCTGTTCCTCCGTGCGACTCTTAATATACTTCCATCTGTCCCTCCGTGCGACCCTTAATATATTCCCATCTGTCCCTCCGTGCGACCCTTAATATACTTCCATCTGTCCCTCCGTGTGACCCTTAATATACTTCCATCTGTCCCTCCGTGCGACCCTTAATATACTTCCATCTGTTCCTCTGTGCGACCCTTAATATACTTCCATCTGTCCCTCCGTGCGACCCTTAATATACTTCCATCTGTTCCTCTGTGCGACTCTTAATATACTTCCATCTGTCCCTCCGTGTGACCCTTAATATACTCCCATCTGTCCCTCCGTGCGACCCTTAATATACTCCCATCTGTTCCTCTGCGCGACCCTTAATATACTTCCATCTGTCCCTCCGTGCGACCCTTAATATACTTCCATCTGTTCCCCTGTGCGACTCTTAATATACTTCCATCTGTCCCTCCGTGTGACCCTTAATATACTTCCATCTGTCCCTCCGTGCGACCCTTAATATACTTCCATCTGTTCCTCTGTGCGACCCTTAATATACTTCCATCTGTTCCTCTGTGCGACTCTTGATATACTTCCATCTGTCCCTCTGTGTGACCCTTAATATACTTCCATCTGCCCCTATGTGTGACCCTTAATATACTTCCATCTGTCCGTCTGTGCGACTCTTAATATACTTCCATCTGTCCCTCCATGCGACCCTTAATATACCTCCATCTGTCCTTCCGTGCGACCCATAATCAAGTTCCATCTGTCCCTTTGCGCGACCCTTAATATACTTCCATCTGTCCCTTCGTGCGACCCTTAATATACTTCCATCTGTCCCTCCGTGCGACCCTTAATATACTTCCATCTGTTCCTCCGTGCGACTCTTAATATACTTCCATCTGTCCCTCTGTGCGACCCTTAATATACTTCCATCTGTCCCTCCGTGAGACTCTTAATATACTTCCATCTGTCCCTCCGTGTGACCCTTAATATACTTCCATCTGTCCCTCAGTGCGACCCTTAATATACTTCCATCTGTCCCTCCGTGAGACTCTTAATATACTTCCATCTGTCCCTCCGTGAGACTCTTAATATACTTCCATCTGTCCCTCCGTGTGACCCTTAATATACTTCCATCTGTCCCTCTGTGCGACTCTTAATATACTTCCATCTGTCCCTCCGTGCGACCCTTAATATACTCCCATCTGTCCCTCCATACGACCCTTAATATACTTCCATCTGTCCTTCCGTGCGACCCATAATAAATTTCCATCTGTCCCTTTGCGCGACCCTTAATATACTTCCATCTGTCCCTCCGTGGTCCCTTAATATACTTCCATCTGTTCCTTCGTGCGACTCTTAATATACTTCCATCTGTCCCTCCGTGCGACCCTTAATATACTTCCATCTGTTCCTCCGTGCGACCCTTAATATACTTCCATCTGTCCCTCCGTGCGACCCTTAATATACTTCCATCTGTCCCTCTGTGCGACTCTTAATATACTTCCATCTGTCCCTCCGTGCGACCCTTAATATACTCCCATCTGTCCCTCCGTGCGACCCTTAATATACATCCATCTGTCCCTCCGTGTGACCCTTAATATACTTCCATCTGTCCCTCTGTCTGACCCTTAATATACTTTCATCTGTCCCTCCGTGCGACTCTTAATATACTTCCATCTGTCCCTCCGTGCGACCCTTAAAATACTTCCATCTGTCCCTCTGTGTGAACCTCAATATACTTCCATCTGTCCCTCCGTGCGACCCTTAATATACTTCCATCTGTCCCTCTGTGTGAACCTCAATATACTTCCATCTGTCCCTCCGTGCGACCCCTAATAAACTTCCATCTGTCCCTCTGTGTGAACCTCAATATACTTCCATCTGTCCCTCCGTGCGACCCTTAATATACTTCCATCCGTCCCTCTGTGCGACCCTTAATATACTTCCATCTGTCCCTCTGTGTGAACCTCAATAGACTTCCATCTGTCCCTCCGTGTGACCCCTAATATACTTCCATCTGTCCCTCTGTGTGAACCTCAATATACTTCCATCTGTCCCTCCGTGCGACCCTTAATATACCTCCATCCGTCCCTCTGTGCGACCCTTAATATACTTCCATCTGTCCCTCTGTGTGAACCTCAATATACTTCCATCTGTCCCTCTGTTCGACCCTTAATATACTTCCATCTGTCCCTCTGTGCGACTATTAATATACTTCCATCTGTCCCTCTGTGCGACTGTTAAAATACTTCCATCTGTCCCTCTGTGCGACTCTTAATATACGTCCATCTATCCGTCTGTGTGTCCCTTAGCATACTGCCATCTGTCCCTCTGAGCGACTCTTAATATACTTCCATCTGTCCCTCCGTGCGACTCTTAATATACTCCCATGTGTCCCTCTGTGTGACCCTTAACATACTTCCATCTGTCCCTCCGTGCGACTCTTAATATAGTTCCAACTGTCCCTCTGTGCGACTCTTAATATACTTCCATCTGTCCCTCTGTGCGACTCTTAATAAACTTCCATCTGTCCCTCTGTGCGACTCTTAAAAAACTTCCATCTGTCCCTCCGTGCGACTCTTAATATACTTCCATCTGTCCCTCCGTGCGACTCTTAATATATTTCCATCTGTCCCTCTGTGCGACTCTTAATATACTTCCATCCGTCCCTCCGTGTGACCCTTAATATACTTCCATCTGTCCCTCCGTGTTACCCTTAATATACTTCCATCTGTCCCTCTGTGCGACTCTTAATATACTCCCATCTGTCCCCCTGTGTGACCCTTAATATACTTCCATCTGTCCCTCCATGTGACCCTTAATATACTTCCATCTGTCCCTCCGTGCGACTCTTAATATACTTCCATCTGTCCCTCTGTGCGACACTTAATATACTTCCATCTGTCCCTCCGTGCGACCCTTAATATACTTCCATCTGTCCCTCCGTGTTACCCTTAATATACTTCCATCCGTCCCTCCGTGCGACCCTTAATATACTTCCATCTGTCCCTCCGTGCGACCCTTAATATACTTCCATCTGTCCCTCCGTGTGAACCTCAATATACTTCCATCTGTCCCTCTGTGCGACCCTTAATATACTTCCATCTGTCCCTCCGTGAGACTCTTAATATACTTCCATCTGTCCCTCCGTGTGACCCTTAATATACTTCCATCTGTCCCTCAGTGCGACCCTTAATATACTTCCATCTGTCCCTCCGTGCGACCCTTAATATACTTCCATCTGTCCCTCCGTGTGAACCTCAATATACTTCCATCTGTCCCTCTGTGCGACCCTTAATATACTTCCATCTGTCCCTCCGTGAGACTCTTAATATACTTCCATCTGTCCCTCCGTGTGACCCTTAATATACTTCCATCTGTCCCTCTGTGCGACTCTTAATATACTCCCATCTGTCCCCCTGTGTGACCCTTAATATACTTCCATCTGTCCCTCCATGTGACCCTTAATATACTTCCATCTGTCCCTCCGTGCGACTCTTAATATACTTCCATCTGTCCCTCTGTGCGACACTTAATATACTTCCATCTGTCCCTCCGTGCGACCCTTAATATACTTCCATCTGTCCCTCCGTGTTACCCTTAATATACTTCCATCCGTCCCTCCGTGCGACCCTTAATATACTTCCATCTGTCCCTCCGTGCGACCCTTAATATACTTCCATCTGTCCCTCCGTGTGAACCTCAATATACTTCCATCTGTCCCTCTGTGCGACCCTTAATATACTTCCATCTGTCCCTCCGTGAGACTCTTAATATACTTCCATCTGTCCCTCCGTGTGACCCTTAATATACTTCCATCTGTCCCTCAGTGCGACCCTTAATATACTTCCATCTGTCCCTCCGTGAGACACTTAATATACTTCCATCTGTCCCTCCGTGAGACTCTTAATATACTTCCATCTGTCCCTCCGTGTGACCCTTAATATACTTCCATCTGTCCCTCTGTTCGACTCTTAATATACTTCCATCTGTCCCTCCGTGCGACCCTTAATATACTCCCATCTGTCCCTCCATACGACCCTTAATATACTTCCATCTGTCCTTCCGTGCGACCCATAATAAATTTCCATCTGTCCCTTTGCGCGACCCTTAATATACTTCCATCTGTCCCTCCGTGGTCCCTTAATATACTTCCATCTGTTCCTTCGTGCGACTCTTAATATACTTCCATCTGTCCCTCCGTGCGACCCTTAATATACTTCCATCTGTTCCTCCGTGCGACCCTTAATATACTTCCATCTGTCCCTCCGTGCGACCCTTAATATACTTCCATCTGTCCCTCTGTGCGACTCTTAATATACTTCCATCTGTCCCTCCGTGCGACCCTTAATATACTCCCATCTGTCCCTCCGTGCGACCCTTAATATACATCCATCTGTCCCTCCGTGTGACCCTTAATATACTTCCATCTGTCCCTCTGTCTGACCCTTAATATACTTTCATCTGTCCCTCCGTGCGACTCTTAATATACTTCCATCTGTCCCTCCGTGCGATCCTTAAAATACTTCCATCTGTCCCTCTGTGTGAACCTCAATATACTTCCATCTGTCCCTCCGTGCGACCCTTAATATACTTCCATCCGTCCCTCTGTGCGACCCTTAATATACTTCCATCTGTCCCTCTGTGTGAACCTCAATATACTTCCATCTGTCCCTCCGTGCGACCCCTAATAAACTTCCATCTGTCCCTCTGTGTGAACCTCAATATACTTCCATCTGTCCCTCCGTGCGACCCTTAATATACTTCCATCCGTCCCTCTGTGCGACCCTTAATAAATATCCATCTGTCCCTCTGTGTGAACCTCAATAGACTTCCATCTGTCCCTCCGTGTGACCCCTAATATACTTCCATCTGTCCCTCTGTGTGAACCTCAATATACTTCCATCTGTCCCTCCGTGCGACCCTTAATATACTTCCATCCGTCCCTCTGTGCGACCCTTAATATACTTCCATCTGTCCCTCTGTGTGAACCTCAATATACTTCCATCTGTCCCTCTGTTCGACCCTTAATATACTTCCATCTGACCCTCTGTGCGACTATTAATATACTTCCATCTGTCCCTCTGTGCGACTGTTAAAATACTTCCATCTGTCCCTCTGTGCGACTCTTAATATACGTCCATCTATCCGTCTGTGTGACCCTTAGCATACTGCCATCTGTCCCTCTGAGCGACTCTTAATATACTTCCATCTGTCCCTCCGTGCGACTCTTAATATACTCCCATGTGTCCCTCTGTGTGACCCTTAACATACTTCCATCTGTCCCTCCGTGCGACTCTTAATATAGTTCCAACTGTCCCTCTGTGCGACTCTTAATATACTTCCATCTGTCCCTCTGTGCGACTCTTAATAAACTTCCATCTGTCCCTCTGTGCGACTCTTAAAAAACTTCCATCTGTCCCTCTGTGCGACTCTTAAAAAACTTCCATCTGTCCCTCCGTGCGACCCTTAATATACATCCATCTGTCCCTCCGTGTGACCCTTAATATACTTCCATCTGTCCCTCTGTCTGACCCTTAATATACTTTCATCTGTCCCTCCGTGCGACTCTTAATATACTTCCATCTGTCCCTCCGTGCGATCCTTAAAATACTTCCATCTGTCCCTCTGTGTGAACCTCAATATACTTCCATCTGTCCCTCCGTGCGACCCTTAATATACTTCCATCCGTCCCTCTGTGCGACCCTTAATATACTTCCATCTGTCCCTCTGTGTGAACCTCAATATACTTCCATCTGTCCCTCCGTGCGACCCCTAATAAACTTCCATCTGTCCCTCTGTGTGAACCTCAATATACTTCCATCTGTCCCTCCGTGCGACCCTTAATATACTTCCATCCGTCCCTCTGTGCGACCCTTAATAAATATCCATCTGTCCCTCTGTGTGAACCTCAATAGACTTCCATCTGTCCCTCCGTGTGACCCCTAATATACTTCCATCTGTCCCTCTGTGTGAACCTCAATATACTTCCATCTGTCCCTCCGTGCGACCCTTAATATACTTCCATCCGTCCCTCTGTGCGACCCTTAATATACTTCCATCTGTCCCTCTGTGTGAACCTCAATATACTTCCATCTGTCCCTCTGTTCGACCCTTAATATACTTCCATCTGACCCTCTGTGCGACTATTAATATACTTCCATCTGTCCCTCTGTGCGACTGTTAAAATACTTCCATCTGTCCCTCTGTGCGACTCTTAATATACGTCCATCTATCCGTCTGTGTGACCCTTAGCATACTGCCATCTGTCCCTCTGAGCGACTCTTAATATACTTCCATCTGTCCCTCCGTGCGACTCTTAATATACTCCCATGTGTCCCTCTGTGTGACCCTTAACATACTTCCATCTGTCCCTCCGTGCGACTCTTAATATAGTTCCAACTGTCCCTCTGTGCGACTCTTAATATACTTCCATCTGTCCCTCTGTGCGACTCTTAATAAACTTCCATCTGTCCCTCTGTGCGACTCTTAAAAAACTTCCATCTGTCCCTCTGTGCGACTCTTAAAAAACTTCCATCTGTCCCTCCGTGCGACTCTTAATATACTTCCATCTGTCCCTCTGTGCGACTCTTAATATACTCCCATCTGTCCCACTGTGTGACCCTTAATATACTTCCATCTGTCCCTCCGTGTGACCCTTCATATACTTCCATCTGTCCCTCGGTGCGACTCTTAATATACTCCCATCTGTCCCCCTGTGTGACCCTTAATATACTTCCATCTGTCCCTCCATGTGACCCTTAATATACTTCCATCTGTCCCTCCGTGCGACTCTTAATATACTTCCATCTGTCCCTCTGTGCGACACTTAATATACTTCCATCTGTCCCTCCGTGCGACCCTTAATATACTTCCATCTGTCCCTCCGTGTTACCCTTAATATACTTCCATCCGTCCTTCCGTGCGACCCTTAATATACTTCCATCTGTCCCTCCGTGCGACCCTTAGTATACTTCCATCTGTCCCTCCGTGTGAACCTCAATATACTTCCATCTGTCCCTCCGTGCGACCCTTAATATACTTCCATCTGTCCCTCCGTGCGACTCTTAGTATTATTCCATCTGTCCCTCTGTGTGACTCCTAATATACTTCAATCTGTCCCTCCGTGCGACCCTTAATATACTTCCATCCGTCCCTCCGTGCGACTCTTAGTATTATTCCATCTGTCCCTCTGTGCGACTCTTAATATACTTCCATCTGTCCCTCCGTGTGACCCTTAATATACTCCCATCTGTCCCTCCGTGCGACCCTTAATATACTCCCATCTGTTCCTCTGTGCGACCCTTAATATACTTCCATCTGTCCCTCCGTGCGACCCTTAATTTACTTCCATCTGTTCCTCTGTGCGACTCTTAATATACTTCCATCTGTCCCTCCGTGTGACCCTTAATATACTTCCATCTGTCCCTCCGTGCGACCCTTAATATACTTCCATCTGTTCCTCTGTGCGACCCTTAATATACTTCCATCTGTCCCTCCGTGCGATCCTTAATATACTTCCATCTGTCCCTCCGTGCGACCCTTAATATACTCCCATCTGTTCCTCTGTGCGACCCTTAATATACTTCCATCTGTCCCTCCGTGCGACCCTTAATATACTTCCATCTGTTCCTCTGTGCGACTCTTAATATACTTCCATCTGTCCCTCCGTGCGACCCTTAATATACTTCCATCTGTTCCTCTGTGCGACCCTTAATATACTTCCATCTGTCCCTCCGTGCGATCCTTAATATACTTCCATCTGTCCCTCCGTGCGACTCTTAATATACTTCCATCTGTCCCTCCGTGCGATCCTTAATATACTTCCATCTGTCCCTCCGTGCGACTCTTAATATACTTTCATCTGTCCCTCTGTGCGACCCTTAATATACTTCCATCTGTCCTTCTGTGCGACTCTTGATATACTTCCATCTGTCCCTCTGTGTGACCCTTAATATACTTCCATCTGTCCCTATGTGTGACCCTTAATATACTTCCATCTGTCCTTCTGTGCGACTCTTAATATACTTCCATCTGTCCCTCCATGCGACCCCTAATATACTTCCATCTGTCCTTCCGTGCGACCCATAATAAAGTTCCATCAGTCCCTTTGCGCGACCCTTAATATACTTCCATCTGTCCCTCCGTGCGACCCTTCATATACTTCCATCTGTTCCTCCGTGCGACCCTTAATATACTTCCATCTGTCCCTCTGTGCGACTCTTAATATACTTCCATCTGTCCCTCCGTGCGACCCTTAATATACTTCCATCTGTCCCTCTGTGCGACTCTTAATATACTTCCATCTGTCCCTCCGTGCGACCCTTAATATACTTCCATCTGTCCCTCTGTGCGACTCTTAATATACTTCCATCTGTCCCTCTGTGCGACCCTTAATATACTTCCATCTGTCCCTCTGTCTGACCATTAATCTACTTCCATCTGTCCCTCCGTGTGACCCTTAATATACTCCCATCTGTCTCTCCGTGCGACCCTTAACATACTTCCATCTGTCCCTCCGTGTGACCCTTAATATACTTCCATCTGTCCCTCTGTCTGACCCTTAATATACTTTCATCTGTCCCTCCGTGCGATTCTTAATATACTTCCATCTGTCCCTCCGTGTGACCCTTAATATACTTCCATCTGTCCCTCTGTGTGCACTTCAATATACTTCCATCTGTCCCTCCGTGCGACCCTTAATATACTTCCATCCGTCCCTCTGTGCGACCCTTAATATACTTCCATCTGTCCCTCTGTGTGAACCTCAATATACTTCCATCTGTCCCTCCGTACGACCCTTAATATACTTCCATCTGTCCCTCCTTGCGACCCTTAATATACTTCCATCTGTCCCTCTGTGTGAACCTCAAGATACTTATATCTGTCCCTCCGTGCGACCCTTAATATACTTCCATCCGTCCCTCTGTGCGACCCTTTATATACTTCCATCTGTCCCTCTGTGTGAACCTCAATAGACTTCCATCTGTCCCTCCGTGTGACCCTTAATATACTTCCATCTGTCCCTCCGTGCGACCCTTAATATACTTTCATGTGTCCCTCCGTGCGACTATTAATATACTTCCATCTGTCCCTCCGTGCGACCCTTAATATACTTCCATCTGTTCCTCTGTGCGACCCTTAATATACTTCCATCTGTCCCTCCGTGCGATCCTTAATATACTTCCATCTGTCCCTCCGCGCGACTCTTAATATACTTTCATCTGTCCCTCTGTGCGACCCTTAATATACTTCCATCTGTCCCTCTGTGTGACTCTTGATATACTTCCATCTGTCCCTCTGTGTGACCCTTAATATACTTCCATCTGTCCCTATGTGTGACCCTTAATATACTTCCATCTGTCCGTCTGTGCGACTCTCAATATACTTCCATCTGTCCCTCCATGCGACCCTTAATATACTTCCATCTGTCCTTCCGTGCGACCCATAATAAAGTTCCATCTGTCCCTTTGCGCGACCCTTAATATACTTCCATCTGTCCCTTCGTGCGACCCTTAATATACTTCCATCTGTTCCTCCGTGCGACTCTTAATATACTTCCATCTGTCCCTCCGTGCGACCCTTAATATACTTCCATTTGTTCCTCCGTGCGACCCTTAATATACTTCCATCTGTCCCTCCGTGCGACCCTTAATATACTTCCATCTGTCCCTCTGTGCGACTCTTAATATACTTCCATCTGTCCCTGCGTACGACCCTTAATATACTTCCATCTGTCCCTCCGTGCGACCCTTAATATACATCCATCTGTCCCTCCGTGCGACCCTTAATATGCTTCCATCTGTCCCTCTGTCTGACCCTTAATATACTTTCATCTGTCCCTCCGTGCGACCCTTAATATACTTCCATCCGTCCCTCTGTGCGACCTTTAATATATTTCCATCTGTCCCTCTGTGTGAACCTCAATATACTTCCATCTGTCCCTCCGGGCGACCCTTAATATACTTCCATCCGTCCCTCTGTGCGACCCTTAATATACTTCCATCTGTCCCTCTGTGTGAACCTCAATAGACTTCCATCTGTCCCTCCGTGTGACCCTTAATATACTTCCATCTGTCCCTCTGTCTGACCCTTAATATACTTTCATCTGTCCCTCCGTGCGACTCTTAATATACTTCCATCTGTCCCTCCGTGCGACCCTTAATATACTTCCATCTGTCCCTCTGTGTGAACCTCAATATACTTCCATCTGTCCCTCTGTACCCTTAATATACTTCCATCTGTCCCTCTGTGCGACTATTAATATACTTCCATCTGTCCCTCTGTGCGACTGTTAAAATACTTCCATCTGTCCCTCTGTGCGACCCTTAATATACGTCCATCTATCCGTCTGTGTGACCCTTAGCATACTGCCATAGGTCCCTCTGTGCGACTCTTAATATACTTCCATCTGTCCCTCCGTGCGACTCTTAATATACTCCCATGTGTCCCTCTGTGTGACCCTTAACATACTTCCATCTGTCCCTCCGTGCGACTCTTAACATAGTTCCAACTGTCCCTCTGTACGACTCTTAACATAGTTCCAACTGTCCCTCTGTACGACTCTTAATATACTTCCATCTGTCCCTCTGTGCGACTCTTAATAAACTTCCATCTGTCCCTCTGTGCGACTCTTAAAAAACTTCCATCTGTCCCTCCGTGCGACTCTTAATATATTTCCATCTGTCCCGCTGTGCGACTCTTAATATACTCCCATCTGTCCCCCTGTGTGACCCTTAATATACTTCCATCTGTCCCTCCGTGTGACCCTTAATATACTTCCATCTGTCCCTCTGTGCGACTCTTAATATACTCCCATCTGTCCCCCTGTGTGACCCTTAATATACTTCCATCTGTCCCTCCGTGTGACCCTTAATATACTTCCATCTGTCCCTCCGTGCGACTCTTAATATACTTCCATCTGTCCCTCTGTGCGACTCTTAATATACTTCCATCTGTCCCTCCGTGCGACCCTTAATATACTTCCATCTGTCCCTCTGTGTGACCCTTAATATACTTCCATCTGTCCCTCCGTGCGACTCTTAATATACTTCCATCTGTCCCTCTGTGCGACTCTTAATATACTTCCATCTGTCCCTCCGTGCGACCCTTAATATACTTCCATCTGTCCCTCCGTGTTACCCTTAATATACTTCCATCTGTCCCTCCGTGCGACCCTTAATATACTTCCATCTGTCCCTCCGTGTCAACATCAATATACTTCCATCTGTCCCTCCGTGCGACCCTTAATATACTTCCATCTGTCCCTCCGTGCGACTCTTAGTATTATTCCATCTGTCCCTCTGTGTGACTCCTAATATACTTCCATCTGTCCCTCCGTGCGACCCTTAATATACTTCCATCCGTCCCTCCGTGCGACTCTTAGTATTATTCCATCTGTCCCTCTGTGTGACTCCTAATATACTTCCATCTGTCCCTCTGTGCGACCCTTAATATACTTCCATCTGTCCCTCCGTGCGACTCTTAATATACTTCCATCTGTCCTTCTGTGCGACTCTTAATATACTTCCATCTGTCCCTCCGTGCGACCCTTAATATACTCCCATCTGTCCTTCCGTGCGACCCTTAATATACTTCCATCTGTCCCTCCGTGCGACTCTTAATATACTTTCATCTGTCCCTCTGTGCGACCCTTAATATACTTCCATCTGTCCCTCTGTGTGACCCTTAATATACTTTCATCTGTCCCTATGTGTGACCCTTAATATACTTCCATCTGTCCTTCTGTGCGACTCTTAATATACTTCCATCTGTCCCTCCATGCGACCCCTAATATACTTCCATCTGTCCTTCCGTGCGACCCATAGTAAAGTTCCATCTGTCCCTTTGCGCGACCCTTAATATACTTCCATCTGTCCCTCCGTGCGACCCTTAATATACTTCCATCTGTTCCTCCGTGCGACCCTTAATATACTTCCATCTGTGCCTCCGTGCGACCCTTAATATACTTCCATCTGTCCCTCCGTGCGACCCTTAATATACTTCCATCTGTCCCTCTGTGCGACTCTTAATATACTTCCATCTGTCCCTCCGTGCGACCCTTAATATACTTCCATCTGTCCCTCTGTGCGACTCTTAATATACTTCCATCTGTCCCTCTGTGCGACCCTCAATATACTTCCATCTGTCCCTCCGTGTGACCCTTAATATACTTCCATCTGTCCCTCTGTCTGACCCTTAATATACTTTCATCTGTCCCTCCGTGTGACTCTTAATATACTCCCATCTGTCCCTCCGTGCGACCCTTAATATACTTCCATCTGTCCCTCCGTGTGACCCTTAATATACTTCCATCTGTCCCTCCGTGCGACCCTTAATATACTTTCATCTGTCCCTCCGTGCGACTCTTAATATACTTCCATCTGTCCCTCCGTGCGACCCTTAATATACTTCCATCTGTCCCTCTGTGCGACTCTTAATATACTTCCATCTGTCCCTCTGTGCGACCGTTAATATACTTCCATCTGTCCCTCTGTCTGACCGTTATTCTACTTCCATCTGTCCCTCCGTGTGACCCTTAATATACTTCCATCTGCCCCTCCGTGCGACCCTTAATATACTTCCATCTGTCCCTCTGTCTGACCCTTAATATACTTTCATCTGTCCCTCCGTGCGACTCTTAATATACTTCCATCTGTCCCTCTGTCTGACCCTTAATATACTTTCATCTGTCCCTCTGTGCGACTCTTAATATACTTCCATCTGTCCCTCTGTGCGACCCTTAATATACTTCCATCTGTCCCTCTGTCTGACCGTTAATCTACTTCCATCTGTCCCTCCGTGTGACTCTTAATATACTTCCATCTGCCCCTCCGTGCGACCCTTAATATACTTCCATCTGTCCCTCCGTGTGACTCTTAATATACTCCCATCTGTCCCTCCGTGCGACCCTTAATATACTTCCATCTGTCCCTCCGTGTGACCCTTAATATACTTCCATCTGTCCCTCTGTCTGACCCTTAATATACTTTCATCTGTCCCTCCGTGCGACTCTTAATATACTTCCATCTGTCTCTCCGTGCGACCCTTAATATACTTCCATCTGTCCCTCTGTGTGAACCTCAATATACTTCCATCTGTCCCTCCGTGCGACCCTTAATATACTTCGATCCGTCCCTCTGTGCGACCCTTAATATACTTGCATCTGTCCCTCTGTGTGAACCTCAATATACTTCCATTTGTCCCTCCGTGCGACCCTTAATATACTTCCATCTGTCCCTCCGTGCGACCCTTAATATACTTCCATCTGTCCCTCTGTGTGAACCTCAATATACTTCCATCTGTCCCTCCGTGCGACCCTTAATATACTTCCATCCGTCCCTCTGTGCGACCCTTTATATACTTCCATCTGTCCCTCTGTGTGAACCTCAATAGACTTCCATCTGTCCCTCCGTGTGACCCTTAATATACTTCCATTTGTCCCTCCGTGCGACCCTTAATATACTTTCATCTGTCCCTCCGTGCGACTCTTAATATACTTCCATCTGTCCCTCTGTGTGAACCTCAATATACTTCCATCTGTCCCTCAGTGCGACCCTTAATATACTTCCATCAGTCCCTCCGTGCGACCCTTAATATACTTCCATCTGTCCCTCTGTGTGAACCTCAATATACTTCCATCTGTCCCTCCGTACGACCCTTAATATACTTCCATCCGTCCCTCTGTGCGACCCTTTATATACTCCCATCTGTCCCTCTGTGCGACTCCTAATATACTTCCATCTGTCCCTCTGTGTGAACCTCAATATACTTCCATCTGTTCCTCCGTGCGACTCTTAATATACTTCCATCTGTCCCTCTGTGCGAACCTTAATAAACTTCCATCTGTCCCGCTGTGTGAACCTCAATATACTTCCATCTGTCCCTCCGTACGACCCTTAATATACTTCCAACCGTCCCTCCGTGCGACCCTTAATATACTTCCATCTGTCCCTCTGTGTAAACCTCAATATACTTCCATCTGTCCCTCCGTGCGACCCTTAATATACTTCCATCTGTCCCTCTGTGTGAACCTCAATATACTTCCATCTGTCCCTCTGTGTGAACCTCAATATACTTCCATCTGTCCCTCCGTGCGACCCTTAATATACTTCCATCTGTCCCTCTGTGCGACTCTTAATATACTTCTATCTGTCCCTCCGTGCGACCCTTAATATACTCCCATCTGTCCCCCCGTGCGACCCTTAATATACTTCCATCTCTCCCTCTGTGTGACCCTTAATATACTTCCATCTGTCCCTATGTCTGACCCTTAATATACTTTCAACTGTCCCTCCGTGCGACTCTTAATATACTTCCATCTGTCCCTCTGTGCGACCCTTAATATACTTCCATCTGTCCCTCCGTGCGACTCTTAATATACTTCCATCTGTCCCTCTGTGTGAACCTCAATATACTTCCTTCTGTCTCTCCGTGCGACTCTTAATATACTTCCATCTGTCCCTCTGTGTGAACCTCAATATACTTCCATCTGTCTCTCCGTGCAACTCTTAATATACTTCCATCTGTCCCTCTGTGTGAACCTCAATATACTTCCATCTGTCTCTCCGTGCGACTCTTAATATACTTCCATCTGTCCCTCTGTGTGAACCTCAATATACTTCCATCTGTCTCTCCGTGCGACCCTTAATATACTTCCATCTGTCCCTCTGTGTGAACCTCAATATACTTCCATCTGTCCCTCCGTGCGACTCTTAATATACTTCCATCTGTCCCTCTGTGTGAACCTCAATATACTTCCATCTGTCTCTCCGTGCGACTCTTAATATACTTCCATCTGTCCCTCTGTGTGAACCTCAATATACTTCCATCTGTCTCTCCGTGCGACTCTTAATATACTTTCATCTGTCCCTCTGTGTGAACCTCAATATACTTCCATCTGTCTCTCCGTGCCACTCTTAATATACTTCCATCTGTCCCTCTGTGTGAACCTCAATATACTTCCATCTGTCCCTCCGTGCGACCCTTAATATACTTCCATCTGTCCCGCTGTGCGACCCTTAATAAACTTCCATTTGTCCCTCCGTGCGACCCTTAATATACTTCCATCCGTCCCTCTGTGCGACCATCAATATACTTCCATCCGTCCCTCTGTGCGACCCTTAATATACTTCCATCTGTCCCTCTGTGTGAACCTCAATATACTTCCATCCGTCCCTCTGTGCGACCCTTAATATACTTCCATCCGTCCCTCTGTGCGACCCTTAATATACTTCCATCTGTCCCTCTGTGTGAACCTCAATATACTTCCATCCGTCCCTCTGTGCGACCCTTAATATACTTCCATCTGTCCCTCCGTGTGACCCTTAATATACTTCCATCCGTCCCTCCGTGCGACCCTTAATATACTTCCATCTGTCCCGCTGTGCGACCCTTAATATACTTCCATTTGTCCCTCCGTGCGACCCTTAATATACTTCCATCCGTCCCTCTGTGCGACCATCAATATACTTCCATCCGTCCCTCTGTGCGACCCTTAATATACTTCCATCTGTCCCTCCGTGTGACCCTTAATATACTTCCATTTGTCCCTCCGTGCGACCCTTAATATACTTTCATCTGTCCCTCCGTGCGACTCTTAATATACTTCCATCTGTCCCTCTGTGTGAACCTCAATATACTTCCATCTGTCCCTCAGTGCGACCCTTAATATACTTCCATCAGTCCCTCCGTGCGACCCTTAATATACTTCCATCTGTCCCTCTGTGTGAACCTCAATATACTTCCATCTGTCCCTCCGTACGACCCTTAATATACTTCCATCCGTCCCTCTGTGCGACCCTTTATATACTCCCATCTGTCCCTCTGTGCGACTCCTAATATACTTCCATCTGTCCCTCTGTGTGAACCTCAATATACTTCCATCTGTTCCTCCGTGCGACTCTTAATATACTTCCATCTGTCCCTCTGTGCGACCCTTAATATACTTCCATCTGTCCCTCTGTGTGAACCTCAATATACTTCCATCTGTCCCTCCGTACGACCCTTAATATACTTCCAACCGTCCCTCCGTGCGACCCTTAATATACTTCCATCTGTCCCTCTGTGTAAACCTCAATATACTTCTATCTGTCCCTCCGTGCGACCCTTAATATACTCCCATCTGTCCCCCCGTGCGACCCTTAATATACTTCCATCTCTCCCTCTGTGTGACCCTTAATATACTTCCATCTGTCCCTATGTCTGACCCTTAATATACTTTCAACTGTCCCTCCGTGCGACTCTTAATATACTTCCATCTGTCCCTCTGTGCGACCCTTAATATACTTCCATCTGTCCCTCCGTGCGACTCTTAATATACTTCCATCTGTCCCTCTGTGTGAACCTCAATATACTTCCATCTGTCTCTCCGTGCGACTCTTAATATACTTCCATCTGTCCCTCTGTGTGAACCTCAATATACTTCCATCTGTCTCTCCGTGCAACTCTTAATATACTTCCATCTGTCCCTCTGTGTGAACCTCAATATACTTCCATCTGTCTCTCCGTGCGACTCTTAATATACTTCCATCTGTCCCTCTGTGTGACCCTTAATATACTTCCATCTGTCCCTCCGTGCGACTCTTAATATACTTCCATCTGTCCCTCTGTGCGACTCTTAATATACTTCCACCTGTCCCTCCGTGCGACCCTTAATATACTTCCATCTGTCCCTCCGTGTTACCCTTAATATACTTCCATCTGTCCCTCCGTGCGACCCTTAATATACTTCCATCTGTCCCTCCGTGTCAACATCAATATACTTCCATCTGTCCCTCCGTGCGACCCTTAAAATACTTCCATCTGTCCCTCCGTGCGACTCTTAGTATTATTCCATCTGTCCCTCTGTGTGACTCCTAATATACTTCCATCTGTCCCTCCGCGCGACCCTTAATATACTTCCATCCGTCCCTCCGTGCGACTCTTAGTATTATTCCATCTGTCCCTCTGTGTGACTCCTAATATACTTCCATCTGTCCCTCTGTGCGACCCTTAATATACTTCCATCTGTCCCTCCGTGCGACTCTTAATATACTTCCATCTGTCCTTCTGTGCGACTCTTAATATACTTCCATCTGTCCCTCCGTGCGACCCTTAATATACTCCCATCTGTCCTTCCGTGCGACCCTTAATATACTTCCATCTGTCCCTCCGTGCGACTCTTAATATACTTTCATCTGTCCCTCTGTGCGACCCTTAATATACTTCCATCTGTCCCTCTGTGTGACCCTTAATATACTTTCATCTGTCCCTATGTGTGACCCTTAATATACTTCCATCTGTCCTTCTGTGCGACTCTTAATATACTTCCATCTGTCCCTCCATGCGACCCCTAATATACTTCCATCTGTCCTTCCGTGCGACCCATAGTAAAGTTCCATCTGTCCTTTTGCGCGACCCTTAATATACTTCCATCTGTCCCTCCGTGCGACCCTTAATATACTTCCATCTGTTCCTCCGTGCGACCCTTAATATACTTCCATCTGTGCCTCCGTGCGACCCTTAATATACTTCCATCTGTCCCTCCGTGCGACCCTTAATATACTTCCATCTGTCCCTCTGTGCGACTCTTAATATACTTCCATCTGTCCCTCCGTGCGACCCTTAATATACTTCCATCTGTCCCTCTGTGCGACTCTTAATATACTTCCATCTGTCCCTCTGTGCGACCCTCAATATACTTGCATCTGTCCCTCCGTGTGACCCTTAATATACTTCCATCTGTCCCTCTGTCTGACCCTTAATATACTTTCATCTGTCCCTCCGTGTGACTCTTAATATACTCCCATCTGTCCCTCCGTGCGACCCTTAATATACTTCCATCTGTCCCTCCGTGCGATCCTTAATATACTTCCATCTGTCCCTCCGCGCGACTCTTAATATACTTTCATCTGTCCCTCTGTGCGACCCTTAATATACTTCCATCTGTCCCTCTGTGTGACTCTTGATATACTTCCATCTGTCCCTCTGTGTGACCCTTAATATACTTCCATCTGTCCCTATGTGTGACCCTTAATATACTTCCATCTGTCCGTCTGTGCGACTCTCAATATACTTCCATCTGTCCCTCCATGCGACCCTTAATATACTTCCATCTGTCCTTCCGTGCGACCCATAATAAAGTTCCATCTGTCCCTTTGCGCGACCCTTAATATACTTCCATCTGTCCCTTCGTGCGACCCTTAATATACTTCCATCTGTTCCTCCGTGCGACTCTTAATATACTTCCATCTGTCCCTCCGTGCGACCCTTAATATACTTCCATTTGTTCCTCCGTGCGACCCTTAATATACTTCCATCTGTCCCTCCGTGCGACCCTTAATATACTTCCATCTGTCCCTCTGTGCGACTCTTAATATACTTCCATCTGTCCCTGCGTACGACCCTTAATATACTTCCATCTGTCCCTCCGTGCGACCCTTAATATACATCCATCTGTCCCTCCGTGCGACCCTTAATATGCTTCCATCTGTCCCTCTGTCTGACCCTTAATATACTTTCATCTGTCCCTCCGTGCGACCCTTAATATACTTCCATCCGTCCCTCTGTGCGACCTTTAATATACTTCCATCTGTCCCTCTGTGTGAACCTCAATATACTTCCATCTGTCCCTCCGGGCGACCCTTAATATACTTCCATCCGTCCCTCTGTGCGACCCTTAATATACTTCCATCTGTCCCTCTGTGTGAACCTCAATAGACTTCCATCTGTCCCTCCGTGTGACCCTTAATATACTTCCATCTGTCCCTCTGTCTGACCCTTAATATACTTTCATCTGTCCCTCCGTGCGACTCTTAATATACTTCCATCTGTCCCTCCGTGCGACCCTTAATATACTTCCATCTGTCCCTCTGTGTGAACCTCAATATACTTCCATCTGTCCCTCTGTACCCTTAATATACTTCCATCTGTCCCTCTGTGCGACTATTAATATACTTCCATCTGTCCCTCTGTGCGACTGTTAAAATACTTCCATCTGTCCCTCTGTGCGACCCTTAATATACGTCCATCTATCCGTCTGTGTGACCCTTAGCATACTGCCATAGGTCCCTCTGTGCGACTCTTAATATACTTCCATCTGTCCCTCCGTGCGACTCTTAATATACTCCCATGTGTCCCTCTGTGTGACCCTTAACATACTTCCATCTGTCCCTCCGTGCGACTCTTAACATAGTTCCAACTGTCCCTCTGTACGACTCTTAACATAGTTCCAACTGTCCCTCTGTACGACTCTTAATATACTTCCATCTGTCCCTCTGTGCGACTCTTAATAAACTTCCATCTGTCCCTCTGTGCGACTCTTAAAAAACTTCCATCTGTCCCTCCGTGCGACTCTTAATATATTTCCATCTGTCCCGCTGTGCGACTCTTAATATACTCCCATCTGTCCCCCTGTGTGACCCTTAATATACTTCCATCTGTCCCTCCGTGTGACCCTTAATATACTTCCATCTGTCCCTCTGTGCGACTCTTAATATACTCCCATCTGTCCCCCTGTGTGACCCTTAATATACTTCCATCTGTCCCTCCGTGTGACCCTTAATATACTTCCATCTGTCCCTCCGTGCGACTCTTAATATACTTCCATCTGTCCCTCTGTGCGACTCTTAATATACTTCCATCTGTCCCTCCGTGCGACCCTTAATATACTTCCATCTGTCCCTCTGTGTGACCCTTAATATACTTCCATCTGTCCCTCCGTGCGACTCTTAATATACTTCCATCTGTCCCTCTGTGCGACTCTTAATATACTTCCATCTGTCCCTCCGTGCGACCCTTAATATACTTCCATCTGTCCCTCCGTGTTACCCTTAATATACTTCCATCTGTCCCTCCGTGCGACCCTTAATATACTTCCATCTGTCCCTCCGTGTCAACATCAATATACTTCCATCTGTCCCTCCGTGCGACCCTTAATATACTTCCATCTGTCCCTCCGTGCGACTCTTAGTATTATTCCATCTGTCCCTCTGTGTGACTCCTAATATACTTCCATCTGTCCCTCCGTGCGACCCTTAATATACTTCCATCCGTCCCTCCGTGCGACTCTTAGTATTATTCCATCTGTCCCTCTGTGTGACTCCTAATATACTTCCATCTGTCCCTCTGTGCGACCCTTAATATACTTCCATCTGTCCCTCCGTGCGACTCTTAATATACTTCCATCTGTCCTTCTGTGCGACTCTTAATATACTTCCATCTGTCCCTCCGTGCGACCCTTAATATACTCCCATCTGTCCTTCCGTGCGACCCTTAATATACTTCCATCTGTCCCTCCGTGCGACTCTTAATATACTTTCATCTGTCCCTCTGTGCGACCCTTAATATACTTCCATCTGTCCCTCTGTGTGACCCTTAATATACTTTCATCTGTCCCTATGTGTGACCCTTAATATACTTCCATCTGTCCTTCTGTGCGACTCTTAATATACTTCCATCTGTCCCTCCATGCGACCCCTAATATACTTCCATCTGTCCTTCCGTGCGACCCATAGTAAAGTTCCATCTGTCCCTTTGCGCGACCCTTAATATACTTCCATCTGTCCCTCCGTGCGACCCTTAATATACTTCCATCTGTTCCTCCGTGCGACCCTTAATATACTTCCATCTGTGCCTCCGTGCGACCCTTAATATACTTCCATCTGTCCCTCCGTGCGACCCTTAATATACTTCCATCTGTCCCTCTGTGCGACTCTTAATATACTTCCATCTGTCCCTCCGTGCGACCCTTAATATACTTCCATCTGTCCCTCTGTGCGACTCTTAATATACTTCCATCTGTCCCTCTGTGCGACCCTCAATATACTTCCATCTGTCCCTCCGTGTGACCCTTAATATACTTCCATCTGTCCCTCTGTCTGACCCTTAATATACTTTCATCTGTCCCTCCGTGTGACTCTTAATATACTCCCATCTGTCCCTCCGTGCGACCCTTAATTTACTTCCATCTGTCCCTCCGTGTGACCCTTAATATACTTCCATCTGTCCCTCCGTGCGACCCTTAATATACTTTCATCTGTCCCTCCGTGCGACTCTTAATATACTTCCATCTGTCCCTCCGTGCGACCCTTAATATACTTCCATCTGTCCCTCCGTGCGACTCTTAATATACTTCCATCTGTCCCTCTGTGCGACCCTTAATATACTTCCATCTGTCCCTCTGTCTGACCGTTATTCTACTTCCATCTGTCCCTCCGTGTGACCCTTAATATACTTCCATCTGCCCCTCCGTGCGACCCTTAATATACTTCCATCTGTCCCTCTGTCTGACCCTTAATATACTTTCATCTGTCCCTCCGTGCGACTCTTAATATACTTCCATCTGTCCCTCTGTCTGACCCTTAATATACTTTCATCTGTCCCTCTGTGCGACTCTTAATATACTTCCATCTGTCCCTCTGTGCGACCCTTAATATACTTCCATCTGTCCCTCTGTCTGACCGTTAATCTACTTCCATCTGTCCCTCCGTGTGACCCTTAATATACTTCCATCTGCCCCTCCGTGCGACCCTTAATATACTTCCATCTGTCCCTCCGTGTGACTCTTAATATACTCCCATCTGTCCCTCCGTGCGACCCTTAATATACTTCCATCTGTCCCTCCGTGTGACCCTTAATATACTTCCATCTGTCCCTCTGTCTGACCCTTAATATACTTTCATCTGTCCCTCCGTGCGACTCTTAATATACTTCCATCTGTCTCTCCGTGCGACCCTTAATATACTTCCATCTGTCCCTCTGTGTGAACCTCAATATACTTCCATCTGTCCCTCCGTGCGACCCTTAATATACTTCGATCCGTCCCTCTGTGCGACCCTTAATATACTTCCATCTGTCCCTCTGTGTGAACCTCAATATACTTCCATTTGTCCCTCCGTGCGACCCTTAATATACTTCCATCTGTCCCTCCGTGCGACCCTTAATATACTTCCATCTGTCCCTCTGTGTGAACCTCAATATACTTCCATCTGTCCCTCCGTGCGACCCTTAATATACTTCCATCCGTCCCTCTGTGCGACCCTTTATATACTTCCATCTGTCCCTCTGTGTGAACCTCAATAGACTTCCATCTGTCCCTCCGTGTGACCCTTAATATACTTCCATTTGTCCCTCCGTGCGACCCTTAATATACTTTCATCTGTCCCTCCGTGCGACTCTTAATATACTTCCATCTGTCCCTCTGTGTGAACCTCAATATACTTCCATCTGTCCCTCAGTGCGACCCTTAATATACTTCCATCAGTCCCTCCGTGCGACCCTTAATATACTTCCATCTGTCCCTCTGTGTGAACCTCAATATACTTCCATCTGTCCCTCCGTACGACCCTTAATATACTTCCATCCGTCCCTCTGTGCGACCCTTTATATACTCCCATCTGTCCCTCTGTGCGACTCCTAATATACTTCCATCTGTCCCTCTGTGTGAACCTCAATATACTTCCATCTGTTCCTCCGTGCGACTCTTAATATACTTCCATCTGTCCCTCTGTGCGACCCTTAATAAACTTCCATCTGTCCCTCTGTGTGAACCTCAATATACTTCCATCTGTCCCTCCGTACGACCCTTAATATACTTCCAACCGTCCCTCCGTGCGACCCTTAATATACTTCCATCTGTCCCTCTGTGTAAACCTCAATATACTTCCATCTGTCCCTCCGTGCGACCCTTAATATACTTCCATCTGTCCCTCTGTGTGAACCTCAATATACTTCCATCTGTCCCTCTGTGTGAACCTCAATATACTTCCATCTGTCCCTCCGTGCGACCCTTAATATACTTCCATCTGTCCCTCTGTGCGACTCTTAATATACTTCTATCTGTCCCTCCGTGCGACCCTTAATATACTCCCATCTGTCCCCCCGTGCGACCCTTAATATACTTCCATCTCTCCTTCTGTGTGACCCTTAATATACTTCCATCTGTCCCTATGTCTGACCCTTAATATACTTTCAACTGTCCCTCCGTGCGACTCTTAATATACTTCCATCTGTCCCTCTGTGCGACCCTTAATATACTTCCATCTGTCCCTCCGTGCGACTCTTAATATACTTCCATCTGTCCCTCTGTGTGAACCTCAATATACTTCCATCTGTCTCTCCGTGCGACTCTTAATATACTTCCATCTGTCCCTCTGTGTGAACCTCAATATACTTCCATCTGTCTCTCCGTGCAACTCTTAATATACTTCCATCTGTCCCTCTGTGTGAACCTCAATATACTTCCATCTGTCTCTCCGTGCGACTCTTAATATACTTCCATCTGTCCCTCTGTGTGAACCTCAATATACTTCCATCTGTCTCTCCGTGCGACCCTTAATATACTTCCATCTGTCCCTCTGTGTGAACCTCAATATACTTCCATCTGTCCCTCCGTGTGACCCTTAATATACTTCCATCTGCCCCTCCGTGCGACCCTTAATATACTTCCATCTGTCCCTCCGTGTGACTCTTAATATACTCCCATCTGTCCCTCCGTGCGACCCTTAATATACTTCCATCTGTCCCTCCGTGTGACCCTTAATATACTTCCATCTGTCCCTCTGTCTGACCCTTAATATACTTTCATCTGTCCCTCCGTGCGACTCTTAATATACTTCCATCTGTCTCTCCGTACGACCCTTAATATACTTCCATCTGTCCCTCTGTGTGAACCTCAATATACTTCCATCTGTCCCTCCGTGCGACCCTTAATATACTTCGATCCGTCCCTCTGTGCGACCCTTAATATACTTCCATCTGTCCCTCTGTGTGAACCTCAATATACTTCCATTTGTCCCTCCGTGCGACCCTTAATATACTTCCATCTGTCCCTCCGTGCGACCCTTAATATACTTCCATCTGTCCCTCTGTGTGAACCTCAATATACTTCCATCTGTCCCTCCGTGCGACCCTTAATATACTTCCATCCGTCCCTCTGTGCGACCCTTTATATACTTCCATCTGTCCCTCTGTGTGAACCTCAATAGACTTCCATCTGTCCCTCCGTGTGACCCTTAATATACTTCCATTTGTCCCTCCGTGCGACCCTTAATATACTTTCATCTGTCCCTCCGTGCGACTCTTAATATACTTCCATCTCTCCCTCTGTGTGAACCTCAATATACTTCCATCTGTCCCTCAGTGCGACCCTTAATATACTTCCATCAGTCCCTCCGTGCGACCCTTAATATACTTCCATCTGTCCCTCTGTGTGAACCTCAATATACTTCCATCTGTCCCTCCGTACGACCCTTAATATACTTCCATCCGTCCCTCTGTGCGACCCTTTATATACTCCCATCTGTCCCTCTGTGCGACTCCTAATATACTTCCATCTGTCCCTCTGTGTGAACCTCAATATACTTCCATCTGTTCCTCCGTGCGACTCTTAATATACTTCCATCTGTCCCTCTGTGCGACCCTTAATAAACTTCCATCTGTCCCTCTGTGTGAACCTCAATATACTTCCATCTGTCCCTCCGTACGACCCTTAATATACTTCCAACCGTCCCTCCGTGCGACCCTTAATATACTTCCATCTGTCCCTCTGTGTAAACCTCAATATACTTCCATCTGTCCCTCCGTGCGACCCTTAATATACTTCCATCTGTCCCTCTGTGTGAACCTCAATATACTTCCATCTGTCCCTCTGTGTGAACCTCAATATACTTCCATCTGTCCCTCCGTGCGACCCTTAATATACTTCCATCTGTCCCTCTGTGCGACTCTTAATATACTTCTATCTGTCCCTCCGTGCGACCCTTAATATACTCCCATCTGTCCCCCCGTGCGACCCTTAATATACTTCCATCTCTCCCTCTGTGTGACCCTTAATATACTTCCATCTGTCCCTATGTCTGACCCTTAATATACTTTCAACTGTCCCTCCGTGCGACTCTTAATATACTTCCATCTGTCCCTCTGTGCGACCCTTAATATACTTCCATCTGTCCCTCCGTGCGACTCTTAATATACTTCCATCTGTCCCTCTGTGTGAACCTCAATATACTTCCATCTGTCTCTCCGTGCGACTCTTAATATACTTCCATCTGTCCCTCTGTGTGAACCTCAATATACTTCCATCTGTCTCTCCGTGCAACTCTTAATATACTTCCATCTGTCCCTCTGTGTGAACCTCAATATACTTCCATCTGTCTCTCCGTGCGACTCTTAATATACTTCCATCTGTCCCTCTGTGTGAACCTCAATATACTTCCATCTGTCTCTCCGTGCGACCCTTAATATACTTGCATCTGTCCCTCTGTGTGAACCTCAATATACTTCCATCTGTCCCTCCGTGCGACTCTTAATATACTTCCATCTGTCCCTCTGTGTGAACCTCAATATACTTCCATCTGTCTCTCCGTGCGACTCTTAATATACTTCCATCTGTCCCTCTGTGTGAACCTCAATATACTTCCATCTGTCTCTCCGTGCGACTCTTAATATACTTCCATCTGTCCCTCTGTGTGAACCTCAATATACTTCCATCTGTCTCTCCGTGCGACTCTTAATATACTTCCATCTGTCCCTCTGTGTGAACCTCAATATACTTCCATCTGTCCCTCCGTGCGACCCTTAATATACTTCCATCTGTCCCGCTGTGCGACCCTTAATATACTTCCATTTGTCCCTCCGTGCGACCCTTAATATACTTCCATCCGTCCCTCTGTGCGACCATCAATATACTTCCATCCGTCCCTCTGTGCGACCCTTAATATACTTCCATCTGTCCCTCTGTGTGAACCTCAATATACTTCCATCCGTCCCTCTGTGCGACCCTTAATATACTTCCATCCGTCCCTCTGTGCGACCCTTAATATACTTCCATCTGTCCCTCTGTGTGAACCTCAATATACTTCCATCCGTCCCTCTGTGCGACCCTTAATATACTTCCATCTGTCCCTCCGTGTGACCCTTAATATACTTCCATCCGTCCCTCCGTGCGACCCTTAATATACTTCCATCTGTCCCGCTGTGCGACCCTTAATATACTTCCATTTGTCCCTCCGTGCGACCCTTAATATACTTCCATCCGTCCCTCTGTGCGACCATCAATATACTTCCATCCGTCCCTCTGTGCGACCCTTAATATACTTCCATCTGTCCCTCCGTGTGACCCTTAATATACTTCCATTTGTCCCTCCGTGCGACCCTTAATATACTTTCATCTGTCCCTCCGTGCGACTCTTAATATACTTCCATCTGTCCCTCTGTGTGAACCTCAATATACTTCCATCTGTCCCTCAGTGCGACCCTTAATATACTTCCATCAGTCCCTCCGTGCGACCCTTAATATACTTCCATCTGTCCCTCTGTGTGAACCTCAATATACTTCCATCTGTCCCTCCGTACGACCCTTAATATACTTCCATCCGTCCCTCTGTGCGACCCTTTATATACTCCCATCTGTCCCTCTGTGCGACTCCTAATATACTTCCATCTGTCCCTCTGTGTGAACCTCAATATACTTCCATCTGTTCCTCCGTGCGACTCTTAATATACTTCCATCTGTCCCTCTGTGCGACCCTTAATATACTTCCATCTGTCCCTCTGTGTGAACCTCAATATACTTCCATCTGTCCCTCCGTACGACCCTTAATATACTTCCAACCGTCCCTCCGTGCGACCCTTAATATACTTCCATCTGTCCCTCTGTGTAAACCTCAATATACTTCCATCTGTCCCTCCGTGCGACCCTTAATATACTTCCATCTGTCCCTCTGTGTGAACCTCAATATACTTCCATCTGTCCCTCTGTGTGAACCTCAATATACTTCCATCTGTCCCTCCGTGCGACCCTTAATATACTTCCATCTGTCCCTCTGTGCGACTCTTAATATACTTCTATCTGTCCCTCCGTGCGACCCTTAATATACTCCCATCTGTCCCCCCGTGCGACCCTTAATATACTTCCATCTCTCCCTCTGTGTGACCCTTAATATACTTCCATCTGTCCCTATGTCTGACCCTTAATATACTTTCAACTGTCCCTCCGTGCGACTCTTAATATACTTCCATCTGTCCCTCTGTGCGACCCTTAATATACTTCCATCTGTCCCTCCGTGCGACTCTTAATATACTTCCATCTGTCCCTCTGTGTGAACCTCAATATACTTCCATCTGTCTCTCCGTGCGACTCTTAATATACTTCCATCTGTCCCTCTGTGTGAACCTCAATATACTTCCATCTGTCTCTCCGTGCAACTCTTAATATACTTCCATCTGTCCCTCTGTGTGAACCTCAATATACTTCCATCTGTCTCTCCGTGCGACTCTTAATATACTTCCATCTGTCCCTCTGGGTGACCCTTAATATACTTCCATCTGTCCCTCCGTGCGACTCTTAATATACTTCCATCTGTCCCTCTGTGCGACTCTTAATATACTTCCATCTGTCCCTCCGTGCGACCCTTAATATACTTCCATCTGTCCCTCCGTGTTACCCTTAATATACTTCCATCTGTCCCTCCGTGCGACCCTTAATATACTTCCATCTGTCCCTCCGTGTCAACATCAATATACTTCCATCTGTCCCTCCGTGCGACCCTTAATATACTTCCATCTGTCCCTCCGTGCGACTCTTAGTATTATTCCATCTGTCCCTCTGTGTGACTCCTAATATACTTCCATCTGTCCCTCCGTGCGACCCTTAATATACTTCCATCCGTCCCTCCGTGCGACTCTTAGTATTATTCCATCTGTCCCTCTGTGTGACTCCTAATATACTTCCATCTGTCCCTCTGTGCGACCCTTAATATACTTCCATCTGTCCCTCCGTGCGACTCTTAATATACTTCCATCTGTCCTTCTGTGCGACTCTTAATATACTTCCATCTGTCCCTCCGTGCGACCCTTAATATACTCCCATCTGTCCTTCCGTGCGACCCTTAATATACTTCCATCTGTCCCTCCGTGCGACTCTTAATATGCTTTCATCTGTCCCTCTGTGCGACCCTTAATATACTTCCATCTGTCCCTCTGTGTGACCCTTAATATACTTTCATCTGTCCCTATGTGTGACCCTTAATATACTTCCATCTGTCCTTCTGTGCGACTCTTAATATACTTCCATCTGTCCCTCCATGCGACCCCTAATATACTTCCATCTGTCCTTCCGTGCGACCCATAGTAAAGTTCCATCTGTCCCTTTGCGCGACCCTTAATATACTTCCATCTGTCCCTCCGTGCGACCCTTAATATACTTCCATCTGTTCCTCCGTGCGACCCTTAATATACTTCCATCTGTGCCTCCGTGCGACCCTTAATATACTTCCATCTGTCCCTCCGTGCGACCCTTAATATACTTCCATCTGTCCCTCTGTGCGACTCTTAATATACTTCCATCTGTCCCTCCGTGCGACCCTTAATATACTTCCATCTGTCCCTCTGTGCGACTCTTAATATACTTCCATCTGTCCCTCTGTGCGACCCTCAATATACTTCCATCTGTCCCTCCGTGTGACCCTTAATATACTTCCATCTGTCCCTCTGTCTGACCCTTAATATACTTTCATCTGTCCCTCCGTGTGACTCTTAATATACTCCCATCTGTCCCTCCGTGCGACCCTTAATATACTTCCATCTGTCCCTCCGTGTGACCCTTAATATACTTCCATCTGTCCCTCCGTGCGACCCTTAATATACTTTCATCTGTCCCTCCGTGCGACTCTTAATATACTTCCATCTGTCCCTCCGTGCGACCCTTAATATACTTCCATCTGTCCCTCTGTGCGACTCTTAATATACTTCCATCTGTCCCTCTGTGCGACCCTTAATATACTTCCATCTGTCCCTCTGTCTGACCGTTATTCTACTTCCATCTGTCCCTCCGTGTGACCCTTAATATACTTCCATCTGCCCCTCCGTGCGACCCTTAATATACTTCCATCTGTCCCTCTGTCTGACCCTTAATATACTTTCATCTGTCCCTCCGTGCGACTCTTAATATACTTCCATCTGTCCCTCTGTCTGACCCTTAATATACTTTCATCTGTCCCTCTGTGCGACTCTTAATATACTTCCATCTGTCCCTCTGTGCGACCCTTAATATACTTCCATCTGTCCCTCTGTCTGACCGTTAATCTACTTCCATCTGTCCCTCCGTGTGACCCTTAATATACTTCCATCTGCCCCTCCGTGCGACCCTTAATATACTTCCATCTGTCCCTCCGTGTGACTCTTAATATACTCCCATCTGTCCCTCCGTGCGACCCTTAATATACTTCCATCTGTCCCTCCGTGTGACCCTTAATATACTTCCATCTGTCCCTCTGTCTGACCCTTAATATACTTTCATCTGTCCCTCCGTGCGACTCTTAATATACTTCCATCTGTCTCTCCGTGCGACCCTTAATATACTTCCATCTGTCCCTCTGTGTGAACCCCAATATACTTCCATCTGTCCCTCCGTGCGACCCTTAATATACTTCGATCCGTCCCTCTGTGCGACCCTTAATATACTTCCATCTGTCCCTCTGTGTGAACCTCAATATACTTCCATTTGTCCCTCCGTGCGACCCTTAATATACTTCCATCTGTCCCTCCGTGCGACCCTTAATATACTTCCATCTGTCCCTCTGTGTGAACCTCAATATACTTCCATCTGTCCCTCCGTGCGACCCTTAATATACTTCCATCCGTCCCTCTGTGCGACCCTTTATATACTTCCATCTGTCCCTCTGTGTGAACCTCAATAGACTTCCATCTGTCCCTCCGTGTGACCCTTAATATACTTCCATTTGTCCCTCCGTGCGACCCTTAATATACTTTCATCTGTCCCTCCGTGCGACTCTTAATATACTTCCATCTGTCCCTCTGTGTGAACCTCAATATACTTCCATCTGTCCCTCAGTGCGACCCTTAATATACTTCCATCAGTCCCTCCGTGCGACCCTTAATATACTTCCATCTGTCCCTCTGTGTGAACCTCAATATACTTCCATCTGTCCCTCCGTACGACCCTTAATATACTTCCATCCGTCCCTCTGTGCGACCCTTTATATACTCCCATCTGTCCCTCTGTGCGACTCCTAATATACTTCCATCTGTCCCTCTGTGTGAACCTCAATATACTTCCATCTGTTCCTCCGTGCGACTCTTAATATACTTCCATCTGTCCCTCTGTGCGACCCTTAATAAACTTCCATCTGTCCCTCTGTGTGAACCTCAATATACTTCCATCTGTCCCTCCGTACGACCCTTAATATACTTCCAACCGTCCCTCCGTGCGACCCTTAATATACTTCCATCTGTCCCTCTGTGTAAACCTCAATATACTTCCATCTGTCCCTCCGTGCGACCCTTAATATACTTCCATCTGTCCCTCTGTGTGAACCTCAATATACTTCCATCTGTCCCTCTGTGTGAACCTCAATATACTTCCATCTGTCCCTCCGTGCGACCCTTAATATACTTCCATCTGTCCCTCTGTGCGACTCTTAATATACTTCTATCTGTCCCTCCGTGCGACCCTTAATATACTCCCATCTGTCCCCCCGTGCGACCCTTAATATACTTCCATCTCTCCCTCTGTGTGACCCTTAATATACTTCCATCTGTCCCTATGTCTGACCCTTAATATACTTTCAACTGTCCCTCCGTGCGACTCTTAATATACTTCCATCTGTCCCTCTGTGCGACCCTTAATATACTTCCATCTGTCCCTCCGTGCGACTCTTAATATACTTCCATCTGTCCCTCTGTGTGAACCTCAATATACTTCCATCTGTCTCTCCGTGCGACTCTTAATATACTTCCATCTGTCCCTCTGTGTGAACCTCAATATACTTCCATCTGTCTCTCCGTGCAACTCTTAATATACTTCCATCTGTCCCTCTGTGTGAACCTCAATATACTTCCATCTGTCTCTCCGTGCGACTCTTAATATACTTCCATCTGTCCCTCTGTGTGAACCTCAATATACTTCCATCTGTCTCTCCGTGCGACCCTTAATATACTTCCATCTGTCCCTCTGTGTGAACCTCAATATACTTCCATCTGTCCCTCCGTGCGACTCTTAATATACTTCCATCTGTCCCTCTGTGTGAACCTCAATATACTTCCATCTGTCTCTCCGTGCGACTCTTAATATACTTCCATCTGTCCCTCTGTGTGAACCTCAATATACTTCCATCTGTCTCTCCGTGCGACTCTTAATATACTTCCATCTGTCCCTCTGTGTGAACCTCAATATACTTCCATCTGTCTCTCCGTGCGACTCTTAATATACTTCCATCTGTCCCTCTGTGTGAACCTCAATATACTTCCATCTGTCCCTCCGTGCGACCCTTAATATACTTCCATCTGTCCCGCTGTGCGACCCTTAATATACTTCCATTTGTCCCTCCGTGCGACCCTTAATATACTTCCATCCGTCCCTCTGTGCGACCATCAATATACTTCCATCCGTCCCTCTGTGCGACCCTTAATATACTTCCATCTGTCCCTCTGTGTGAACCTCAATATACTTCCATCCGTCCCTCTGTGCGACCCTTAATATACTTCCATCCGTCCCTCTGTGCGACCCTTAATATACTTCCATCTGTCCCTCTGTGTGAACCTCAATATACTTCCATCCGTCCCTCTGTGCGACCCTTAATATACTTCCATCTGTCCCTCCGTGTGACCCTTAATATACTTCCATCCGTCCCTCCGTGCGACCCTTAATATACTTCCATCTGTCCCGCTGTGCGACCCTTAATATACTTCCATTTGTCCCTCCGTGCGACCCTTAATATACTTCCATCCGTCCCTCTGTGCGACCATCAATATACTTCCATCCGTCCCTCTGTGCGACCCTTAATATACTTCCATCTGTCCCTCCGTGTGACCCTTAATATACTTCCATTTGTCCCTCCGTGCGACTCTTAATATACTTCCATCTGTCCCTCTGTGTGAACCTCAATATACTTCCATCTGTCCCTCAGTGCGACCCTTAATATACTTCCATCAGTCCCTCCGTGCGACCCTTAATATACTTCCATCTGTCCCTCTGTGTGAACCTCAATATACTTCCATCTGTCCCTCCGTACGACCCTTAATATACATCCATCCGTCCCTCTGTGCGACCCTTTATATACTCCCATCTGTCCCTCTGTGCGACTCCTAATATACTTCCATCTGTCCCTCTGTGTGAACCTCAATATACTTCCATCTGTTCCTCCGTGCGACTCTTAATATACTTCCATCTGTCCCTCTGTGCGACCCTTAATATACTTCCATCTGTCCCTCTGTGTGAACCTCAATATACTTCCATCTGTCCCTCCGTACGACCCTTAATATACTTCCAACCGTCCCTCCGTGCGACCCTTAATATACTTCCATCTGTCCCTCTGTGTAAACCTCAATATACTTCCATCTGTCCCTCCGTGCGACCCTTAATATACTTCCATCTGTCCCTCTGTGTGAACCTCAATATACTTCCATCTGTCCCTCTGTGTGAACCTCAATATACTTCCATCTGTCCCTCCGTGCGACCCTTAATATACTTCCATCTGTCCCTCTGTGCGACTCTTAATATACTTCTATCTGTCCCTCCGTGCGACCCTTAATATACTCCCATCTGTCCCCCCGTGCGACCCTTAATATACTTCCATCTCTCCCTCTGTGTGACCGTTAATATACTTCCATCTGTCCCTATGTCTGACCCTTAATATACTTTCAACTGTCCCTCCGTGCGACTCTTAATCTACTTCCATCTGTCCCTCTGTGCGACCCTTAATATACTTCCATCTGTCCCTCCGTGCGACTCTTAATATACTTCCATCTGTCCCTCTGTGCGACCCTTAATATACTTCCATCTGTCCCTCTGTCTGACCGTTATTCTACTTCCATCTGTCCCTCCGTGTGACCCTTAATATACTTCCATCTGCCCCTCCGTGCGACCCTTAATATACTTCCATCTGTCCCTCTGTCTGACCCTTAATATACTTTCATCTGTCCCTCCGTGCGACTCTTAATATACTTCCATCTGTCCCTCTGTCTGACCCTTAATATACTTTCATCTGTCCCTCTGTGCGACTCTTAATATACTTCCATCTGTCCCTCTGTGCGACCCTTAATATACTTCCATCTGTCCCTCTGTCTGACCGTTAATCTACTTCCATCTGTCCCTCCGTGTGACCCTTAATATACTTCCATCTGCCCCTCCGTGCGACCCTTAATATACTTCCATCTGTCCCTCCGTGTGACTCTTAATATACTCCCATCTGTCCCTCCGTGCGACCCTTAATATACTTCCATCTGTCCCTCCGTGTGACCCTTAATATACTTCCATCTGTCCCTCTGTCTGACCCTTAATATACTTTCATCTGTCCCTCCGTGCGACTCTTAATATACTTCCATCTGTCTCTCCGTGCGACCCTTAATATACTTCCATCTGTCCCTCTGTGTGAACCTCAATATACTTCCATCTGTCCCTCCGTGCGACCCTTAATATACTTCGATCCGTCCCTCTGTGCGACCCTTAATATACTTCCATCTGTCCCTCTGTGTGAACCTCAATATACTTCCATTTGTCCCTCCGTGCGACCCTTAATATACTTCCATCTGTCCCTCCGTGCGACCCTTAATATACTTCCATCTGTCCCTCTGTGTGAACCTCAATATACTTCCATCTGTCCCTCCGTGCGACCCTTAATATACTTCCATCCGTCCCTCTGTGCGACCCTTTATATACTTCCATCTGTCCCTCTGTGTGAACCTCAATAGACTTCCATCTGTCCCTCCGTGTGACCCTTAATATACTTCCATTTGTCCCTCCGTGCGACCCTTAATATACTTTCATCTGTCCCTCCGTGCGACTCTTAATATACTTCCATCTGTCCCTCTGTGTGAACCTCAATATACTTCCATCTGTCCCTCAGTGCGACCCTTAATATACTTCCATCAGTCCCTCCGTGCGACCCTTAATATACTTCCATCTGTCCCTCTGTGTGAACCTCAATATACTTCCATCTGTCCCTCCGTACGACCCTTAATATACTTCCATCCGTCCCTCTGTGCGACCCTTTATATACTCCCATCTGTCCCTCTGTGCGACTCCTAATATACTTCCATCTGTCCCTCTGTGTGAACCTCAATATACTTCCATCTGTTCCTCCGTGCGACTCTTAATATACTTCCATCTGTCCCTCTGTGCGACCCTTAATAAACTTCCATCTGTCCCTCTGTGTGAACCTCAATATACTTCCATCTGTCCCTCCGTACGACCCTTAATATACTTCCAACCGTCCCTCCGTGCGACCCTTAATATACTTCCATCTGTCCCTCTGTGTAAACCTCAATATACTTCCATCTGTCCCTCCGTGCGACCCTTAATATACTTCCATCTGTCCCTCTGTGTGAACCTCAATATACTTCCATCTGTCCCTCTGTGTGAACCTCAATATACTTCCATCTGTCCCTCCGTGCGACCCTTAATATACTTCCATCTGTCCCTCTGTGCGACTCTTAATATACTTCTATCTGTCCCTCCGTGCGACCCTTAATATACTCCCATCTGTCCCCCCGTGCGACCCTTAATATACTTCCATCTCTCCCTCTGTGTGACCCTTAATATACTTCCATCTGTCCCTATGTCTGACCCTTAATATACTTTCAACTGTCCCTCCGTGCGACTCTTAATATACTTCCATCTGTCCCTCTGTGCGACCCTTAATATACTTCCATCTGTCCCTCCGTGCGACTCTTAATATACTTCCATCTGTCCCTCTGTGTGAACCTCAATATACTTCCATCTGTCTCTCCGTGCGACTCTTAATATACTTCCATCTGTCCCTCTGTGTGAACCTCAATATACTTCCATCTGTCTCTCCGTGCAACTCTTAATATACTTCCATCTGTCCCTCTGTGTGAACCTCAATATACTTCCATCTGTCTCTCCGTGCGACTCTTAATATACTTCCATCTGTCCCTCTGTGTGAACCTCAATATACTTCCATCTGTCTCTCCGTGCGACCCTTAATATACTTCCATCTGTCCCTCTGTGTGAACCTCAATATACTTCCATCTGTCCCTCCGTGCGACTCTTAATATACTTCCATCTGTCCCTCTGTGTGAACCTCAATATACTTCCATCTGTCTCTCCGTGCGACTCTTAATATACTTCCATCTGTCCCTCTGTGTGAACCTCAATATACTTCCATCTGTCTCTCCGTGCGACTCTTAATATACTTCCATCTGTCCCTCTGTGTGAACCTCAATATACTTCCATCTGTCTCTCCGTGCGACTCTTAATATACTTCCATCTGTCCCTCTGTGTGAACCTCAATATACTTCCATCTGTCCCTCCGTGCGACCCTTAATATACTTCCATCTGTCCCGCTGTGCGACCCTTAATATACTTCCATTTGTCCCTCCGTGCGACCCTTAATATACTTCCATCCGTCCCTCTGTGCGACCATCAATATACTTCCATCCGTCCCTCTGTGCGACCCTTAATATACTTCCATCTGTCTCTCTGTGTGAACCTCAATATACTTCCATCCGTCCCTCTGTGCGACCCTTAATATACTTCCATCCGTCCCTCTGTGCGACCCTTAATATACTTCCATCTGTCCCTCTGTGTGAACCTCAATATACTTCCATCCGTCCCTCTGTGCGACCCTTAATATACTTCCATCTGTCCCTCCGTGTGACCCTTAATATACTTCCATCCGTCCCTCCGTGCGACCCTTAATATACTTCCATCTGTCCCGCTGTGCGACCCTTAATATACTTCCATTTGTCCCTCCGTGCGACCCTTAATATACTTCCATCCGTCCCTCTGTGCGACCATCAATATACTTCCATCCGTCCCTCTGTGCGACCCTTAATATACTTCCATCTGTCCCTCCGTGTGACCCTTAATATACTTCCATTTGTCCCTCCGTGCGACCCTTAATATACTTTCATCTGTCCCTCCGTGCGACTCTTAATATACTTCCATCTGTCCCTCTGTGTGAACCTCAATATACTTCCATCTGTCCCTCAGTGCGACCCTTAATATACTTCCATCAGTCCCTCCGTGCGACCCTTAATATACTTCCATCTGTCCCTCTGTGTGAACCTCAATATACTTCCATCTGTCCCTCCGTACGACCCTTAATATACATCCATCCGTCCCTCTGTGCGACCCTTTATATACTCCCATCTGTCCCTCTGTGCGACTCCTAATATACTTCCATCTGTCCCTCTGTGTGAACCTCAATATACTTCCATCTGTTCCTCCGTGCGACTCTTAATATACTTCCATCTGTCCCTCTGTGCGACCCTTAATATACTTCCATCTGTCCCTCTGTGTGAACCTCAATATACTTCCATCTGTCCCTCCGTACGACCCTTAATATACTTCCAACCGTCCCTCCGTGCGACCCTTAATATACTTCCATCTTTCCCTCTGTGTAAACCTCAATATACTTCCATCTGTCCCTCCGTGCGACCCTTAATATACTTCCATCTGTCCCTCTGTGTGAACCTCAATATACTTCCATCTGTCCCTCTGTGTGAACCTCAATATACTTCCATCTGTCCCTCCGTGCGACCCTTAATATACTTCCATCTGTCCCTCTGTGCGACTCTTAATATACTTCTATCTGTCCCTCCGTGCGACCCTTAATATACTCCCATCTGTCCCCCCGTGCGACCCTTAATATACTTCCATCTCTCCCTCTGTGTGACCGTTAATATACTTCCATCTGTCCCTATGTCTGACCCTTAATATACTTTCAACTGTCCCTCCGTGCGACTCTTAATATACTTCCATCTGTCCCTCTGTGCGACCCTTAATATACTTCCATCTGTCCCTCCGTGCGACTCTTAATATACTTCCATCTGTCCCTCTGTGTGAACCTCAATATACTTCCATCTGTCTCTCCGTGCGACTCTTAATATACTTCCATCTGTCCCTCTGTGTGAACCTCAATATACTTCCATCTGTCTCTCCGTGCAACTCTTAATATACTTCCATCTGTCCCTCTGTGTGAACCTCAATATACTTCCATCTGTCTCTCCGTGCGACTCTTAATATACTTCCATCTGTCCCTCTGTGTGAACCTCAATATACTTCCATCTGTCTCTCCGTGCGACCCTTAATATACTTCCATCTGTCCCTCTGTGTGAACCTCAATATACTTCCATCTGTCCCTCCGTGCGACTCTTAATATACTTCCATCTGTCCCTCTGTGTGAACCTCAATATACTTCCATCTGTCTCTCCGTGCGACTCTTAATATACTTCCATCTGTCCCTCTGTGTGAACCTCAATATACTTCCATCTGTCTCTCCGTGCGACTCTTAATATACTTCCATCTGTCCCTCTGTGTGAACCTCAATATACTTCCATCTGTCTCTCCGTGCGACTCTTAATATACTTCCATCTGTCCCTCTGTGTGAACCTCAATATACTTCCATCTGTCCCTCCGTGCGACCCTTAATATACTTCCATCTGTCCCGCTGTGCGACCCTTAATATACTTCCATTTGTCCCTCCGTGCGACCCTTAATATACTTCCATCCGTCCCTCTGTGCGACCATCAATATACTTCCATCCGTCCCTCTGTGCGACCCTTAATATACTTCCATCTGTCCCTCTGTGTGAACCTCAATATACTTCCATCCGTCCCTCTGTGCGACCCTTAATATACTTCCATCCGTCCCTCTGTGCGACCCTTAATATACTTCCATCTGTCCCTCTGTGTGAACCTCAATATACTTCCATCCGTCCCTCTGTGCGACCCTTAATATACTTCCATCTGTCCCTCCGTGTGACCCTTAATATACTTCCATCCGTCCCTCCGTGCGACCCTTAATATACTTCCATCTGTCCCGCTGTGCGACCCTTAATATACTTCCATTTGTCCCTCCGTGCGACCCTTAATATACTTCCATCCGTCCCTCTGTGCGACCATCAATATACTTCCATCCGTCCCTCTGTGCGACCCTTAATATACTTCCATCTGTCCCTCCGTGCGACCCTTAATATACTTCCATCCGTCCCTCTGTGCGACCCTTAATATACTTCCATCTGTCCCTCCGTGCGACCATCAATATACTTCCATCCGTCCCTCGGTGCGACCTTTAATATACTTCCATCTGTCCCTCTGTGTGAACCTCAATATACTTCCATTTGTCCCTCCGTGCGACCCTTAATATACTTCCATCCGTCCCTCTGTGCGACCCTTAATATACTTCCATCTGTCCCTCTGTGTGAACCTCAATATACTTCCATTTGTCCCTCCGTGCGACCCTTAATTGACTTCCGTTGTTCACTAGGCCCATTACCACACTTCCTTCTGTCTCTCTTTTTGGATTGTCTGAGATTGTCTTTTTGAGATTGTCTGGAGGTCTATATATAGTGTCTGTAGAAAGTAGTGTACATGAGCGTCAACATAGTGTTTCAACGGTGTATATGTTTGAAGCCCTTGGGGGATCTGGCTACATCCTCTTTTCAGGGAGTCCCAGATGATCTGGCTACATCCACCGGTCTGAGGGTTATAGAGGATGTGGCTGCATCCATTGGTCTGTGAGTTCTGGAGGATCTGGCTACCTCCACTGGTCTGGGAGTCCTAGAAGTTCTGGCTACATCCACTGGTCTGGGAGTCCTAGAGGATCTGGCTACATCCACTGGTCTGGGAGTCCTAGATGGATCTAGCTACATCCACTGGCCTGGGAGTTCTGGAGGATCTGGCTGCATCAGCTGGTCTGTGAGTTCTTGAGAATCTGGCTACATCCATTGGTCTGGGAGTTCTAGAGGGTCTGGCTGCATCAGCTGGTCTGTGTGTTTTTGAGGATCTGGCTACATCCACTTGTCTGGGAGTTCTAGAGGATCTGGCTACATCAGCTGGTCTGTGTGTTCTTGAGGATCTGGCTACATCCACTGGTCTGGGAGTCCTGGAGGATCTGGCTACATCCATTGGTCTGGGAGTCCTAGAGTATCTGGCTACATCCACTGGTCTGGGAGTGCTAGAGGATCAGTCTGCATCCACTGGTCTGGGAGTTCTAGAGGATCTGGCTATATCCACTGGTCTGAGAGTCGTAGTGGATCTGGCTACATCCACTGGTCTGGGAGTTCTGGCGGATCTGGCTACATCCATTGGTCTGGGAGTCCTAGAGTATCTTGCTACATCCACTGGTCTGGGAGTTCTGGAGGATCTGGCTATATCCACTGGTCTGGGAGTTCTAGAGGATCTGGCTACGTTCACTGGTCTGGGAGTTTTGGAGGATCTGGCTATATCCACTGGTCTGGGAGTTCTGGAGAGTCTACTTACATTCACTGGTCTGGGATTCCTAGAGGAGCTGGCTACATCCACTGGTATGGGAGTCCTAGAGGTTCTGGCTACGTTCACTGGTCTGGGAGTCCTAGAGGATCTGGCTACATCCACTGGTCTTGGAGTTCTAGAGGCTCTGGCTACATCCACGGGTCTTGGAGTTCTAGAGGATCTGGCTACATCCACGGGTCTGGGAGTCCTAGAGGATCTGGCTACATCCACTTGTCTGGGGGTTCTAGAGGATCTGACTACATCCACTGATCTGGGAGTCCTAGAGGATCTGGCTACATCCACTTGTCTGGGAGTTCTGGAGGATCTGGCTCCATCCACTGGTCTGGGAGTCCTAGAGGATCTGGCTACATCCACGGGTCTGGGAGTCATAGAGTATCTGGCTACATCCACTGGTCTGGGAGTCCTAGAGGATCTGGCTACATCCACTGGTCTGGGAGTTCTAGAGGATCTGGCTACATCCACTTGTCTGGGTGTTCTAGAGGATCTGGCTACATCCACTGGTCTGTGAGTCCTAGAGGATCTGGCTACATCCACTAGTCTGGGAGTCCTAGTAGAACTGGCTACATCCACTGGTCTGTGAGTTCTGGAGGATCTGGCTACATCCATTGGTCTGGGAGTTCTGGAGGATCTGGCTACACCCACTGGTCTGGGAGTCCTAGAGAGTCTGGTTACATCCACCGGTCTGGGAGTCCTAGAGGATCTGGCTACATCCACTGGTCTGTGAGTTCTGCAGGATCTGGCTAACATCCACTGGTCTGGGAGTCCTAGAGAATCTGGCTACATCCATTGGTCTGGGAGTCCTAGAGGATCTGGCTACATTCACTGGTCTGGGAGTCCTAGAGGACCTGGCTACATCCACTGGTCTGTGAGTCCTAGAGGATCTGGCTACATCCATTGGTCTGTGAGTCCTAGAGGATCTGGCTGCATCCACTGGTCTGGGAGTTCTAGAGGATCTGGCTACATCCACTGGTCTGTGAGTCCTAGAGGATCTGGCTAATTCCACTGGTCTGGGAGTTCTAGAGGATCTGGCTACATCTACTGGTCTGGGAGTCCTATATATAGGATCTGGCTAATTCCACTGGTCTGGGAGTTCTAGAAGATCTGGCTACATCTACTGGTCTGGGAGTCCTATATATAGGATCTGGCTAATTCCACTGGTCTGGGAGTTCTAGAAGATCTGGCTACATCCACCGGTCTGGGAGTTCTATTACCGGGCCTGTCTCTAACTTATCACGGGGTGCCGTTAGAGCCAGGCAGCATTGGCTGTCGTTGCTCTGTTGCAGCGCATATCTCAGATAGCATAAAAACGTTGATTCAACATTGATTAAACGTTTCTTTCGAACATTGATTAAATTTCTATATGCAACATTGATTAGATGTTAATTTTGCTTTTCGAAAAAATGTCGATTCGATGTGATTAAGTAGTCTAATTTCAACGCTATTGTAACCTAATTTCAACGGTTCATAGCAGTGTTTGATAACATAAAAAAATGGTCTATTGTCTTTTGCCACCGCTTGCCTGCCCGCCACAGCACCTATTTTTCCTTACTTGCATGAAATATTACTTATTTCTTAGGAAGGAACAAACATATATCGAAGTCTGTTACTGGTTGGTTTCGAACTAACTACCTTCCGCACGCCTGCCCGCGTGCTTACCCAATGCGCCACCGCGACTACGACGAATGACGATGTTTGGAACTTTTACCATCTGATAGAGGAAAGAACAATGGCCCATTCCCTACTAGGTGTCGCTACAATTAATCCCAAATAATTTTTAGTTGCATGGTTGTCACAGGAAAAGCTTATTGGTGAAGTGTGTACATTGCTATATCGTTTCATATTAGGATACCGTACGGTTGAAAGTGTGACATTAGATCAATGTTGTTTCAATGTTCACATCGGTCAGCGCTTAGGGCTGTTAACGATGGTTGAAATTTGGACATTGAAATTGTGTTGAATCAACGCTATCGACGTTCGCCGACGTTTCCACCCGATTTTCAACATTGAATCAATGTCGTCATGCTATTTGGGATTGGCGCGGCTGGCGCTGATCGAATACATTTTGCCAGCAAAAGCCCTGATATTGCAAGTCAAGACAATAAATCAAAGTATTTTCTTTCCACCAGGTCAGTAAATTGCATAAGGATTCTGGAAAGATGCATATTTTGTCGGAAAGTTAAAAACTGTGCGCCCTATACGCGAAAATATGCGCTGCAACACCGCAGGCATCAAATGCTGCCTGGCTCCACGGTCCACAGACTGCTGCTTAGAAGTAGGGCCCGGTAAGGCGTGATAGAGGATCTGGCTACATCCACTGGTATGGGAGTTCTAGATGATCTGGGTACATCCACTGGTCTGGGAGTTCTAGTGGGTTGTCGTGGTTAAACCGTCCTTTGGTACTGTCTGTACTGTCTACAAGGTCTGGAGATTATGTACTGTCTACAAGGCCTGCTGGCCGTATTCATAATCACCACTTAGGCTACGCCACTAGACTTAGCGCTACGTGGAAGATTTGTCGAGCGATTATCGGGTTCAAAATACATATGTAGTCACCCAAAAAGTGGATTTTCTGAATTAGGAAAGTGCTAAAAATTATTTTGAAATCGATTTCTTGATCATGAACACCACCACAACGAGCTGGTGAGGCTAAGATGAACTTACGAGGGGATTATGAATACGCCCCCTGGAGATTATGTACTGCCCACAAGGTCTGGAGATTATGTACTGTCTACACGGTCTGGAGATTATGCACTGTCTACAAGGTCTGGAGATTATGTACTGTCTACAAGGTCTGGAGATTATATACTGTCTACAAGGGCTAATTCCACTGGTCTGGGAGTTCTAGAGGATCTGGCTACATCTACTGGTCTGGGAGTCCTATATATAGGATCTGGCTAATTCCACTGGTCTGGGAGTTCTAGAAGATCTGGCTACATCTACTGGTCTGGGAGTCCTATATATAGGATCTGGCTAATTCCACTGGTCTGGGAGTTCTAGAAGATCTGGCTACATCCACCGGTCTGGGAGTTCTATTACCGGGCCTGTCTCTAACTTATCACGGGGTGCCGTTAGAGCCAGGCAGCATTGGCTGTCGTTGCTCTGTTGCAGCGCATATCTCAGATAGCATAAAAACGTTGATTCAACATTGATTAAACGTTTCTTTCGAACATTGATTAAATTTCTATATGCAACATTGATTAGATGTTAATTTTGCTTTTCGAAAAAATGTCGATTCGATGTGATTAAGTAGTCTAATTTCAACGCTATTGTAACCTAATTTCAACGGTTCATAGCAGTGTTTGATAACATAAAAAAATGGTCTATTGTCTTTTGCCACCGCTTGCCTGCCCGCCACAGCACCTATCTTTCCTTACTTGCATGAAATATTACTTATTTCTTAGGAAGGAACAAACATATATCGAAGTCTGTTACTGGTTGGTTTCGAACTAACTACCTTCCGCACGCCTGCCCGCGTGCTTACCCAATGCGCCACCGCGACTACGACGAATGACGATGTTTGGAACTTTTACCATCTGATAGAGGAAAGAACAATGGCCCATTCCCTACTAGGTGTCGCTACAATTAATCCCAAATAATTTTTAGTTGCATGGTTGTCACAGGAAAAGCTTATTGGTGAAGTGTGTACATTGCTATATCGTTTCATATTAGGATACCGTACGGTTGAAAGTGTGACATTAGATCAATGTTGTTTCAATGTTCACATCGGTCAGCGCTTAGGGCTGTTAACGATGGTTGAAATTTGGACATTGAAATTGTGTTGAATCAACGCTATCGACGTTCGCCGACGTTTCCACCCGATTTTCAACATTGAATCAATGTCGTCATGCTATTTGGGATTGGCGCGGCTGGCGCTGATCGAATACATTTTGCCAGCAAAAGCCCTGATATTGCAAGTCAAGACAATAAATCAAAGTATTTTCTTTCCACCAGGTCAGTAAATTGCATAAGGATTCTGGAAAGATGCATATTTTGTCGGAAAGTTAAAAACTGTGCGCCCTATACGCGAAAATATGCGCTGCAACACCGCAGGCATCAAATGCTGCCTGGCTCCACGGTCCACAGACTGCTGCTTAGAAGTAGGGCCCGGTAAGGAGTGATAGAGGATCTGGCTACATCCACTGGTATGGGAGTTCTAGATGATCTGGGTACATCCACTGGTCTGGGAGTTCTAGTGGGTTGTCGTGGTTAAACCGTCCTTTGGTACTGTCTGTACTGTCTACAAGGTCTGGAGATTATGTACTGTCTACAAGGCCTGCTGGCCGTATTCATAATCACCACTTAGGCTACGCCACTAGACTTAGCGCTACGTGGAAGATTTGTCGAGCGATTATCGGGTTCAAAATACATATGTAGTCACCCAAAAAGCGGATTTTCTGAATTAGGAAAGTGCTAAAAATTATTTTGAAATCGATTTCTTGATCATGAACACCACCACAACGAGCTGGTGAGGCTAAGATGAACTTACGAGGGGATTGTGAATACGCCCCCTGGAGATTATGTACTGCCCACAAGGTCTGGAGATTATGTACTGTCTACACGGTCTGGAGATTATGCACTGTCTACAAGGTCTGGAGATTATGTACTGTCTACAAGATCTGGAGATTATATACTGTCTACAAGGTCTGGAGATTATGTACTGCCTACAAGGTCTGGAGATTAGGTACTGTCTACAAGGTCTGGAGATTATGTACTGTCTACAATGTCTTGAGGTTATGTACTGTCTACAAGGTCTGGAGATTATGTACTGCCTACAAGGTCTGGAGATTATATACTGTCTACAAGGTCTTGAGATTATGCACTGTCTACAAGGTCTGGAGATTATGTACTGCCTACAAGGTCTGGAGATTATATACTGTCTACAAGTTCTGGAGATTATGTACTGTCTACAATGTCTGGAGATTATGTACTGTTTACAAGGTCTGGAGATTATGTACTGTTTACCAGGTCTGGAGATTATGTACTGTCTACAAGGTCTGGAGATTATGTACTGTCTACACGGTCTGGAGATTATGTACTGTCTACAAGGTTTGGAGACTATGTACTGTCTACAAGGTCTGGAGATTATGTACTGTCTACAAGGTCTGGAGATTATGTACTGTCTACAAGTTCTGGTGATTATGTACTGTCTACAAGGTCTGGAGATTATGTACTGTCTACAAGGTCTGGAGATTATGTACTGTCTACAATGTCTGGAGATTATGTACTGTCTACAAGGTCTGGTGATTCTGTACTGTCTGCAAGGTCTGGAGATTATGTACTGTCTACAAGGTCTGGAGATTATGTACTGCCTACAAGGTCTGGAGATTATATACTGTCTACAAGTTCTGGAGATTATGTACTGTCTACAAGGTCTGGAGATTATGTACCGTCTACAATGTCTTGAGATTATGTACTGTCTACAAGGTCTGGAGATTATGTTCTGCCTACAAGGTCTGGAGGTTATATACTGTCTACAAGTTCTGGAGATTATGTACTGTCTACAAGGTCTGGAGATTATGTACTGCCTACAAGGTCTGGAGATTATATACTGTCTACAAGTTCTGGAGATTATGTACTGTCTACAAGGTCTGGAGATTATGTACTGTTTACAAGGTCTGGAGATTATGTACTGTCTACAATGTCTGGAGATTATGTACTGTCTACAAGGTCTGGAGATTATATACTGTCTACAAGGTCTGGAGATTATGTACTGTCTACAAGATCTGGTGATTCTGTACTGTCTACAAGGTCTGGAGATTATGTACTGTCTACACGGTCTGGAGATTATGTACTGTCTACAAGGTTTGGAGACTATGTACTGTCTACAAGGTCTGGAGATTATGTACTGTCTACAAGGTCTGGAGATTATGTACTGTCTACAAGTTCTGGTGATTATGTACTGTCTACAAGGTCTGGAGATTATGTACTGTCTACAAGGTCTGGTGATTCTGTACTGTCTACGCGGTCTGGAGATTATGTACTGTCTACAAGGTTTGGAGACTATGTACTGTCTACAAGGTCTGGAGATTATGTACTGTCTACAAGTTCTGGTGATTATGTACTGTCTACAAGGTCTGGAGATCATGTACTGTCTACAATGTCTGGAGATTATGTACTGTCTACACGGTCTGGAGATTATGTACTGTCTACAAGGTTTGGAGACTATGTACTGTCTACAAGGTCTGGAGATTATGTACTGTCTACAAGGTCTGGAGATTATGTACTGTCTACAAGGTCTGGAGATTATGTACTGTCTAAAAGGTCTGGAGATTATGTACTGTCTACAAGGTCTGGACATTATGTACTGTCTACAAGGTCTGGAGATTATATACTGACTACAAGGCCTAGAGATTATATACTGTCTACAAGGTCTGGAGATTATGTACTGTCTACAAGGTCTGGAGATTCTGTACTGTCTACAAGGTCTGGAGATTATGTACTGTCTACAAGGTCTGGAGATTATGTACTGTCTAAAAGGTCTGGAGATTATGTACTGTCTACAAGGTCTGGACATTATGTACTGTCTACAAGGTCTGGAGATTATATACTGACTACAAGGCCTAGAGATTATATACTGTCTACAAGGTCTGGAGATTATGTACTGCCTACAAGGTCTGGAGATTATATACTGTCTACAAGGTCTGGAGATTATGTACTGTCTACAATGTCTGGAGATTATGTACTGTCTACAAGGTCTGGTGATTCTGTACTGTCTGCAAGGTCTGGAGATTATGTACTGTCTACAAGGTCTGGAGATTATGTACTGCCTACAAGGTCTGGAGATTATATACTGTCTACAAGTTCTGGAGATTATGTACTGTCTACAAGGTCTGGAGATTATGTACCGTCTACAATGTCTTGAGATTATGTACTGTCTACAAGGTCTGGAGATTATGTTCTGCCTACAAGGTCTGGAGGTTATATACTGTCTACAAGTTCTGGAGATTATGTACTGTCTACAAGGTCTGGAGATTATGTACGGCCTACAAGGTCTGGAGATTATATACTGTCTACAAGTTCTGGAGATTATGTACTGTCTACAAGGTCTGGAGATTATGTACTGTTTACAAGGTCTGGAGATTATGTACTGTCTACAATGTCTGGAGATTATGTACTGTCTACAAGGTCTGGAGATTATATACTGTCTACAAGGTCTGGAGATTATGTACTGTCTACAAGGTCTGGAGATTATGTACTGTTTACAAGGTCTGGAGATTATGTACTGTCTACACGGTCTGGAGATTATGTACTGTCTACAAGGTTTGGAGACTATGTACTGTCTACAAGGTCTGGAGATTATGTACTGTCTACAAGGTCTGGAGATTATGTACTGTCTACAAGTTCTGGTGATTATGTACTGTCTACAAGGTCTGGAGATTATGTACTGTCTACAAGGTCTGGTGATTCTGTACTGTCTACACGGTCAGGAGATTATGTACTGTCTACAAGGTTTGGAGACTATGTACTGTCTACAAGGTCTAGAGATTATGTACTGTCTACAAGTTCTGGTGATTATGTACTGTCTACAAGGTCTGGAGATCATGTACTGTCTACAAGGTCTGGAGATTATGTACTGTCTACACGGTCTGGAGATTATGTACTGTCTACAAGGTTTGGAGACTATGTACTGTCTACAAGGTCTGGAGATTATGTACTGTCTACAAGGTCTGGAGATTATGTACTGTCTACAAGGTCTGGAGATTATGTACTGTCTAAAAGGTCTGGAGATTATGTACTGTCTACAAGGTCTGGACATTATGTACTGTCTACAAGGTCTGGAGATTATATACTGACTACAAGGCCTAGAGATTATATACTGTCTACAAGGTCTGGAGATTATATACTGTCTGCAAGGTCCGGAGATTATGTACTGTCTACAAGGTCTGGAGATCATATACTGAACACAAGATCTGGAGATTATATACTGTCTACAAGATCTGGAGATTATGTACTGTTTACAAGGTCTGGAGATTATGTACTGTCTACAAGGTTTGGAGATTATGTACTGCCTACAAGGTCTGGAGATTATGTACTGTCTACAAGGTCAAGGTCTGGAGATTATGTACGGTTTACAAGGACTGGAGATTATGTACTGTCTACAAGGTCTGGAGATTATGTACTGTCTACAAAGTCTGGAGATTATGTACTGTCTACAAGGTCTGGAGATTATGTACTGAATACAAGATCTGGAGATTATGTACTGTCTACAAGGTCAAGGTGTGGAGATTATGTACGGTTTACAAGGACTGGAGATTATGTACTGTCTACAAGGTCTGGAGATTATGTACTGAATACAAGATCTGGAGATTATGTACTGTCTACAAGGTCAAGGTCTGGATATTATGTACGGTTTACAAGGACTGGAGATTATGTACTGTCTACAAGGTCTGGAGATTATATACTGATTACAAGGCCTGGAGGTTACATACTGTCTACAAGGTCTGGAGATTATGTACTGTCTACAAAGTCCGGAGATTATGTACTGTCTACAAGGTCTGGAGATTATGTACTGAATACAAGATCTGGAGATTATGTACTGTCTACAAGGTCTGGAGATTATGTACTGTATACTATGTACTGTACTATATATAGGATCTGGCTAATTCCACTGGTCTGGGAGTTCTAGAAGATCTGGCTACATCCACCGGTCTGGGAGTTCTATTACCGGGCCTGTCTCTAACTTATCACGGGGTGCCGTTAGAGCCAGGCAGCATTGGCTGTCGTTGCTCTGTTGCAGCGCATATCCCAGATAGCATAAAAACGTTGATTCAACATTGATTAAACGTTTCTTTCGAACATTGATTAAATTTCTATATGCAACATTGATTAGATGTTAATTTTGCTTTTCGAAAAAATGTCGATTCGATGTGATTAGGTAGTCTAATTTCAACGCTATTGTAACCTAATTTCAACGGTTCATAGCAGTGTTCGATAACATAGAAAAATGGTCTATTGTCTTTTGCCACCACTTGCCTGCTCGCCACAGCACCTATTTTTCATTACTTGCATGAAATATTACTTATTTCTTAGGAAGGAACAAACATATATCGAAGTCTGTTACTGGTTGGTTTCGAACTACCTACCTTCCGCACGCCTGCCCGCGTGCTTACCCAATGCGCCACCGCGACTACGACGAATGACGATGTTTGGAACTTTTACCATCTGATAGAGGAAAGAACAATGGCCCATTCCCTACTAGGTGTCGCTACAATTAATCCCAAATAATTTTTAGTTGCATGGTTGTCACAGGAAAAGCTTATTGGTGAAGTGTGTACATTCCTATATCGTTTTATATTAGGATACCGTACGGTTGAAAGTGTGACATTAGATCAATGTTGTTTCAATGTTCACATCGGTCAGCGCTTAGGGCTGTTAACGATGGTTGAAATTTGGACATTGAAATTGTGTTGAATTAACGCTATCGACGTTCGCCGACGTTTCCATCCGATTTTCAACATTAAATCAATGTCATCATGCTATTTGGGATTGGCGCGGCTGGCGCTGATCGAATACATTTTGCCAGCAAAAGCCCTGATATTGCAAGTCAAGACAATAAATCAAAGTATTTTCTTTCCACCAGGTCAGTAAATTGCATAAGGATTCTGGAAAGATGCATATTTTGTCGGAAAGTTAAAAACTGTGCGCCCTATACGCGAAAATATGCGCTGCAACACCGCAGGCATCAAATGCTGCCTGGCTCTACGGTCCACAGGCTGCTGCTTAGAAGTAGGGCCCGGTAAGGAGTGATAGAGGATCTGGCTACATCCACTGGTATGGGAGTTCTAGATGATCTGGGTACATCCACTGGTCTGGGAGTTCTAGTGGGTTGTCGTGGTTAAACCGTCCTTTGGTACTGTCTGTACTGTCTACACGGTCTGGATACTATGTACTGTCTACAAGGTCTGGGGATTATGTCCTGTCTACAAGGTCTGGAGATTATATACTGACTACAAGGCCTAGAGATTATATACCGTCTACAAGGTCTGGAGATTATGTGCTGTCTACAAGGTCTGGAGATTATGTACTGTCTACAAGGTCTGGAGATTATATACTGAACACAAGATCTGGAGATTATATACTGTCTACAAGATCTGGAGATTATGTACTGTTTACAAGGTCTGGAGATTATGTACTGTCTACAAGGTGTGGAGATTATGTACTGCTTACAAGGTCTGGAGATAATGTACGGTTTACAAGGACTGGAGATTATGTACTGTCTACAAGGTCTGGAGATTATATACTGACTACAAGGCCTGGAGATTATATACTGTCTACAAGGTCTGGAGATTATGTACTGTCTACAAAGTCTGGAGATTATGTACTGTCTACAAGGTCTGGAGATTATGTACTGTCTCCAAGTTCTGGAGATTATGTACTGTCTACACGGTCTGAAGATTATGTACTGCTTACAAAGTCTGGTGATTATGTACTGTCTGCAAGGTCTGGAGACTATGTACTGTCTACAAGGTCTGGAGACTATGTACTGTCTACAAGGTCTGGAGATTATGTACTGTCTACAAGGTCTGGACATTATGTACTGTCTACAAGGTCCGGAGATTATGTACTGTCTCAAAGGTCTGGAGATTATGTACTGTCTACAAGGTCTGGACATTATGTACTGTCTACAAGGTCTGGAAATTATGTACTGTCTACAAGGTCTGGAGACTATGTACTGTCTACACTGTCTGGAGACTATGTACTGTCTACAAGGTCTGGAGATTATGCACGGTTTACAAGGACTGGAGATTATGTACTGTCTACAAGGTCCGGAGATTATATACTGACTACAAGGCCTAGAGATTATATACTGTCTCCAAGGTCTAGAGATTATGTACTGTCTACAAGGTCCGGAGATTATGTACTGTCTACAAGGTCTGGAGATTATATACTGAGCACAAGATCTGGAGATTATATACTGTCTACAAGGTCTGGAGATTATGTACTGTCTATAAGGTCCGGAGATTATGGACTGTCTACAAGGTCTGGAGATTATGCACTGTCTACAAGGTCCGGAGATTATATACTGTCTACAAGTTCTGGAGATTATGTACTGTCTACAATGTCTGGAGATTATGTACTGTTTACAAGGTCTGGAGATTATGTACTGTTTACAAGGTCTGGAGATTATGTACTGTCTACAAGGTCCGGAGATTATGTACTGTCTACAAGGACTAGAGATTATGTACTGTCTACAAGGTCTGGAGATTATATACTGACTACAAGGCCTAGAGATTATATACTGTCTACAAGGTCTGGAGATTATGTACTGTCTACAAGGTCCGGAGATTATGTACTGTCTACAAGGTCTGGAGATTATATACTGAACACAAGATCTGGAGATTATATACTGTCTACAAGATCTGGAGATTATGTGCTGTTTACAAGGTCTGGAGATTATGTACTGTCTACAAGGTCTGGAGATTATGTACTGCTTACAAGGTCTGGAGATTATGTACTGTCTACAAGGTCAAGGTCTGGAGATTCTGTACTGTCTACAAGGTCTGGAGATTCTGTACTGTCTACAAGGTTTGGAGATTATGTACTGTCTACAAGGTTTGGAGACTATGTACTGTCTACAAGGTCTGGAGATTATATACTGTCTACAAGTTCTGGAGATTATGTACTGTCTACAAGGTCTGGAGATTATGTACTGTCTACAATGTCTGGAGATAATGTACTGTCTACAATGTCTGGAGATTATGTACTGTCTACAAGGTCTGGAGATTATATACTGTCTACAAGGTCTGGAGATTATGTACTGTCTACACGGTATGGAGATGATGTACTGTCTACAAGGTCTGGAGATTATGTACTGTCTACAAGGTCTGGAGATTATGTACTGTCTACAAGGTTTGGAGACTATGTACTGTCTACAAGGTCTGGAGATTATGTACTGTCTACAAGGTCTGGAGATTATGTACTGTCTACAAGGTCCGGAGATTATGTACTGTCTACAAGGACTAGAGATTATGTACTGTCTACAAGGTCTGGAGATTATATACTGACTACAAGGCCTAGAGATTATATACTGTCTACAAGGTCTGGAGATTATGTACTGTCTACAAGGTCCGGAGATTATGTACTGTCTACAAGGTCTGGAGATTATATACTGAACACAAGATCTGGAGATTATATACTGTCTACAAGATCTGGAGATTATGTGCTGTTTACATGGTCTGGAGATTATGTACTGTCTACAAGGTCTGGAGATTATGTACTGCTTACAAGGTCTGGAGATTATGTACTGTCTACAAGGTCAAGGTCTGGAGATTCTGTACTGTCTACAAGGTCTGGAGATTCTGTACTGTCTACAAGGTTTGGAGATTATGTACTGTCTACAAGGTTTGGAGACTATGTACTGTCTACAAGGTCTGGAGATTATATACTGTCTACAAGTTCTGGAGATTATGTACTGTCTACAAGGTCTGGAGATTATGTACTGTCTACAATGTCTGGAGATTATGTACTGTCTACAATGTCTGGAGATTATGTACTGTCTACAAGGTCTGGAGATTATATACTGTCTACAAGGTCTGGAGATTATGTACTGTCTACACGGTATGGAGATGATGTACTGTCTACAAGGTCTGGAGATTATGTACTGTCTACAAGGTCTGGAGATTATGTACTGTCTACAAGGTTTGGAGACTATGTACTGTCTACAAGGTCTGGAGATTATGTACTGTCTACAAGGTCTGGAGATTATGTACTGTCTACAAGGTCTGGTGATTATGTACTGTCTACAAGGTCTGGAGATTTTGTACTGTCTACAAGGTCTGGTGATTCTGTACTGTTTACAAGGTCTGGAGATTATGTACTGTCTACACGGTCTGGAGATTATGTACTGTCTACAAGGTTTGGAGACTATGTACTGTCTACAAGGTCTGGAGATTATGTACTGTCTACAAGGTCTGGAGATTATGTACTGCCTACAAGGTCTGGAGATTATGTACTGTCTAAAAGGTCTGGAGATTATGTACTGTCTACAAGGTCTGGAGATTATGTACTGTCTACAAGGTCTGGAGATTATGTGCTGTCTACAAGGTCTGGAGATTATGTACTGTTTACAAGGTCTGGAGATTATGTACTGTTTACTAGGTCTGGAGATTATGTACTGTCTACAAGGTCTTGAGATTTCGGGCTGTCTACAAGGTCTGGAGATTATGTACTGTTTACAAGGTCTGGAGATTATGTACTGTTTACTAGGTCTGGAGATTATGTGCTGTCTACAAGGTCTGGAGATTATATACTGTCTACAAGGTCTGGAGATTATGTACTGTCTACAAGGTCTGGAGATTATGTACTGTCTACAAGGTCTGGAGATTATGTACTGCCTACAAGGTCTGGAGATTATATACTTTCTACAAAGTCTGAAGATTATGTACTGTTTACCGTAGGGCTTGGTGCCTGGAGTGTCTGCGCAATCTACTGTGTTTACGCTATCTAACAGTGTGTCTGCAGCGAAGGTCTATTTTGCCCAGAGTGAACCGTGACGCTGAAGAACGGAGCAAGAGGGCTGAAGGATTTAGTAAGGATCTCGTCCCTACCTTCGACGTACGTGTCTGGTTTTGGTCACAGTCAAAAAGTTTCCCCCAGTTTCTATGAACACGTTTTATTCAATAAAGACGACTCTCATTCAGATCTTCGTGCGCCAGGCCAGAGGTTCACTTTAGGGAACAGTCGGGCGGCTTAGAGGTCTCAAAGCAGCATTGCATGAGCGGAATCAAACATTTTCCTTCAAGAGGTCACGTGACCTTCCATTCTCCCCGATACACAACCAGCGTCTGGAATGTCACGCTGTTCCATACCCCCCCCCCCCCCTCCTTTCATCACCCCCGCCACCCCCGCACTCTATCCTACGCCACCCGGTCTTCTCCAATGATTTCTTCATGGCAACCCTAAAATTCACATCCCACCTATTTTCTTTCTTCCTTTCATCCTTTCTTTCCTTGCTTATCTCGGCTCCCAGCGATTCATTTGTGACCCTTTCAGTCCGTAATATGTCCCATTGTGAGTCGGTAGCCCCCTTCACACACCCTCCCCCCCTACCATAACAAGTTAACCCCTCCCCCGTCCAGCTCGACCCCCCACCTCTAACCGCGCCGGTCCTCAGTATCGTCCAGAGCGTCCTGCATAATTGAATGAGGAACCCTGGATAGGGCTAGGAGAACGGGGGTGCGTGTGGGTGGGGGGTGGGTGGGGGTTACCAGCCGGTACATAAGCGGTATGAATGAAGGAAGGGTGGATGGGAGAGGGGACGTGTTTGTGGGGGGGGGGGGGGGGTGGTGCCAGCCGAAACATACGCGGTTTGAAAGAAGGAAGGGTGGATGGTAGAAGGGAGGGCGCGGAGGGGGGCGGGGGGGAGGGGGGGGGGGGCAGGGGCCCGGAGCACTCACCACGCACCCTGTGTCACTCATCGATTACAGACCTTGGTTCCCGGCATGTCTCCTTAGGTCCTTAGTTGCGGTGATTAGCGATTATAAACGTATTATTATCGTTATACCGGTCGGTATATCAGCACCTCCATAATGAATGGCAGATATATTGTCTGCCTCTGCCGTAATGACGTAATATGCTCGTCTAGGTACTTGTTCCCTCAATTAATGCCTTCGCTACCCATAAAGTTATCATTTTGCATATAATCCCAATACAGCAACCCGGTTAATGGTGGATTTTGGGCGTTTGATACCTTATATGGAGGGGAGGAAATACCCTTTCCGAACTCCGCGATTGGCATCCAGGAGTTCTTGGAGATTCGCGATTAGCTGTTTGCAAATTTTGGGGATTGTTATTCGTAAATTTTCCTGGTGCAACGCGAAGACCCTTTCGCTATTTACCGGGAGCCTTTATAGCAGTCTGTGAATTCCTCGATCTTCGCGATATCACTTTTTTAAGGCGTTTTTTTTCGCGCCCAGTCTTGAACAGAACTCATCTTGGAGATTCGTTATTACTCTCACTAATTCTTGGGGATTCGCGATTCACAGCGGATAGTCCCCCCTCCCTATATATAGTCATTGTAACATTTAGTTTCGGGGCCGGTATAAGCAAACATCAGACAGCCAGATAGTCAACACAGCCAGACTACTTAAATTGTGTAGTTATAAAAGTATCAGTTTTGCAGTTCTGTACAATGCAGCAGATATACGGTCAACATGTAACACGTACAAGCCAGTATTACAAAAACGCCACACTGATCCGAGAGTCCACTGATTGTTGTTCATTGTTTCGAGTTCCAAAGCTTCTTGGGTCCATCTTTTGGTAAAACTGGTAGAATCCGATTTTGGAATAGATGTCAGCACCAGGCTTTCTATTTATTTCTGCCGGAAACGCGTCATTCTTTTCAAAGAGTGTCCAACGACCCTACATTGTTCCCGCCATAATGAATGATAACAAATTGTCAAGCTCCCCGCAGGGTGGCGTTACGCAAACTCCGCTTTTACCGCTGCTGTCGGCCGGGGCAAACTGTGACTGAATTCTTTCTTTTCATCGCCTGATACCGTGTTTCATTAAGCTCAGGCTGGGTCCCCGGCACCCTGGCGAGCGAGTGTGAAAATGCATCGAGGAAGTAGGCGACAGCAAAGATATAATAGAGCCCTAGCGGAATGTACCGAAGGTGGAGAGTGACAAATTGTAAGTGATTTAAGTGTCTTTTATATTATGATCGAAAATGCCAAACAAATTACTATATAAATGCTTCATGTAACGAGGATGGAACAGCTGTTGGAACAGCCGTAAATATTATATAATAATAATATTAAATAAACGGCACGTGAGAAGTTGTTGCGCCCTCTGTCGGAAGATTTTGGTTAGGCAGGTTACGTCAGTTTGCTTTTGAATTGTTTTTGTACTTGTGGGCCGTATTCTGTTTTTAATCGGTTTTCATGTTAAATGGTATAAATTTCGGCACTAAAAAGGGGGGCCGGGGCCGGGTCGCCCCCACCCCCACTCCTGGATCCGCCCCTGAAATCCAAATAAACCATAAATATCAACAAGTCCGTCCACAGTGTTTACTCCTCCCCCGCTCACTAACCCCTCATGATTTATGTGGCGGTCGCCTAGTTTCAACAATGGGACTACTTGAGATAACATCTCACTATCTTAAGAAAAACCATATTAAATTTATAATCATCCATCGGAAAGTTTACGAGTGATGTAATACAGTTCCTTTCTGTCAACACCTTTTCTCTCCCGTTAAATTGCTACTCCCCAGTGGCGGATCGCGGAACTAGTCAAATTGTATGTTCTTTGGTGACACCTTGATACATTATATGTAGAGGGTGCGCCTTGTTATCGCCTATTTGCCAGTAAATATAATATATGATATATGTATAAGTATAGCTATGTATATATTACTTACACATATATAAATCAAAACCAAAACCTATGTCGCGAGCTGTGCATGTTTGCTTCAATGTTATTATTTTCATGTTATTTTCTTTTGATATATCAAAAACAGGCGTAAATACACTCCGCAAAACCATGTGGTCAATTTGCCGGACAAGGCGAAATTCAACCTGCTCCACATGATGTCTGTAGGCTGTAGACGTGTAGTTCTACCAAGCATCGTGTGTATTTATTCACTGGGGGTGAGTTCGGATATGCGATCGGAGTAATCGGCGCGGATATTTGGAGCATGCGGACTCACTCTTTCCGCTAATAGGCGGATCAATTACGCCATGTTGGAAATCCTCGTGATCCTTCTCGGGGTGGGGAGTAAGGTCTGGGAGTAAAATGCACCACGTGACCGCCCTATCGGACCACAATCTCCGCGTTCGGTTATGCACTCCGCGGAGTCCGACTACTCCGCTCGCATACCCGAACTCACCCCTGGTCTACGGGTGGAATCAGAATGGTCATCATGCGCACGTGTAGGACTAGTTATCAATGTAATCCAAAGATGGCGCTGCTCGCTGGTCGGCCCGCAGCAAACAAACGTGCGGCATGCATTGCCTGACACTCCTCAAGCTGGCTATTTAACGGAACAAAGTATATTCAAAATAATAGCCTAAGTTCCTTTAATTTCCTTTAAATACATGCGGATAATATAAACTTAACATAAGAAAAGTGAATTGTTCTCCACGAGTATAATAATTATCTCCATCCCGCGTTGTGCATCCAAGGTTCCGTGGTGTAACGGTTAGCACTCAGGACTCTGAATCCTGCGATCCGAGTTCAAATCTCGGCGGGACCTCATACGTTTTTTTTTTTTTTTTTTTGTCGTTGCCTCCAATTCGGGTTTTATGTTCTTTGTCCCAAACACTGTCGCATGGGATCCCAGCATCCCAAAGGACGACTTCATACGGGAATAATACTGCCCGACTCGTTGCTGGAGCCGTTATATAGTTTTCAGGCTAGCTCTGCGCGCTTGCCTGGGCAGGCCGGGCTGCAGGGGAAAAAATATAGCAAGCCCCACATCGGCTAGCGTATCAGAGAAGTATCACGTCATGAAACGATACCCCACCCCCCCCCCCCACCATGCACCATTGTGATAAACACCGACAAAACCTCAACAACTGAGATGTAGGCCTACATCTATTTAGTAGGCATACTATTATTCTGTATAAGCTTACAGAACTTTATGATAAGCATTCATAAGCTGCTCAAGCATATGATTTGTGAAATGTATTTTGCTGGGCATTTGCTGAAATTATTAGGAGAAATAACACAAGGGGTGGGGGGGGGGGGGGGGGCCGAAAGAATTTTTTTTATGGTGAGACCTTGATACAACTTATATATTAATTAAGACTTACCTATCTAGGCTATGCCTACAGAGAAGGGGATCGACATGCCTTTTTTTCGCCTATATCCTATTGGGTATAGAGGCTAAAACCATATTTTGAGGGACGAAAGCGTCGCCATCCCCCTCGGCCCTTTCCAGTTTTTCAGACCTATGCCCCCCCCCCACCTCCTCCCCCACAACTCGGTCTCAAAATCGTAGAAACGATCCGCTTCCCAACCTCGATATCTTCCCCACTCCCTCTGGTCGCACGATGGTTAGGACTACCCCCTCAGTCCCCCACCAAAAATGAGGCTGCAATCCCACCGCGTCTAATCTAGATCCGACGAAACCAACATAATGAGGAATACTCCAGGTCGATGCATGCTATTCAGTTCATCCATTGTCTGTGCTGCGTACTTTTTTGGCCGATGCTCGCCTTCGCTGGCTTCAGACAAAAAATCGCATAAGCCATAACGCTTTCCCTAGACTGATGCAAAACAAGCCACTGAATTTAATTAATGCATATACACCAGAATTATAGCGAGTGCGTTAGCACGAGCTCTATAGACTAACACACGTATATTCCAAACATCACCATCTCACTTCCGTGTCTCTGTACTCTCTCGGTCTCTGTGCTCAGTCAGTGGTGGATCTAGGGGAGGGGGGGGGGGGTTAGGGGGGTTGTAACCGCTCCGCTTGGAAAACTGAACACACACTGTTAAAGTCGGGTTCTCCAAGCCCAAGACCCCCCCCCCCCCCCCCGGTCGCAAGTTTTTTTTTCAGAGAGCACACCCCTCGGTCGGAAGTTTTCAGAGAGCAACCCCCCCCACCCCCTCCTTGGCAAATTCCTAGATCCGCCCCTGTCAGTGCTGACTTCCGGTTGCCACCTATTGGTCACTTTTTGGCATCACCAGTTTGCGACATCTACGGCCGTTTAACACGCCATAATTAGCCAAGTTATCTAAAGAAAGAATTAGTATTCTTCGTTTAGCCCAATGGTTTAGACATAAAAAGACATGACATGTCTGAAGTTTAACTCTGATCTATCATGACGTCATAATCTGAATGTTGTTACCAACGTTACAAAAACTGTTCTTGTTTCCAAGGACTACTTGCATTATACGCTTTAGTTTCGAAAGCAGTTTTGATAGCATTCGCCAGGTGGCGCACTATTCGAATGCAGACGGACGACAAACCTATCCGGCTCTGCGCCAGTTGCCAGTTGCGCTAGTTGCCCAGCTGCACTTGCTATGTTTCTTGGCCACGATATATATATGTCGTACAAAGGCGACATGTCTCCAAGAGACAGTTGGGGTATCCTAAAATTGGGCTGGCTGGTTCCACGCCCAAATGTTATAAATGTCAGTACGGCAACAATACTAAGTATTTTTTATTTACAAGCAGGTATAATACAGGCATGGCCAGATAGTGTGATCGATAGGCACGGTGAAGTTAACCATAAAATTCCAATTAAACTGCCGCCGCTTCCTCCGCGCTTTTCTGAACTACTTACTGTTTGATTAACGACATCATAATCACCGGGTAAGACTTATCCGCAAGAGGAAATAGTTCTCACAAGCGGCACCAAATTATTCTGTTTAAGAACACATTCCATGGAACGAAGGTCAGATTTTATTTTTCAAACGCATATATTTCTGGTTTAGACAGTCGGGTCGCTTGCTAATATAGCCGGTCGCTTGCTCATCCGTGGGCCTGTTGCTCGTCTCCAATTCTACACGCGCAAATCTCAGAAACTCTAAGCTGGTACAAGTATACAAGCGAAGTTAGGGCCGCGGAACAAGCCTACAGTAACTTATCGTGAGCGGTCGGGGTGGCTATGCCGCGTGTGGGATGTAGGACGAGTTGTTCGAATGCGTTTGATCAGTTTGGGGCTGAGCAAGCCAGAAAGGCGGCTGTCGCAAACGGATTTACTTTGCTCGTTGTGTGCAGAAGTTGCACCAAAGAAGTAGAGACATGTTAACGCGTTAAATTTACATTCAACTCGTAATAAAATGCCTAACGCCATGCAAAACTCGCGCTATTGCCATTATTGCGAGTTGAATTGAAATTCAACTTTACCCGACATATGTGATGAGCGTTAACATGCCACCTTGCTTCTTTGGTTTAACTTTCGCGTACAACGTTCTAAATTAATGTTTAGCGCGTACTAGCCTTCCCACATCTTGTGGGCCAGTCACCGTCTTTACAAAATATCCGCATATATCCGTATGAGCCGTATAAATCTATAACCACAATTCGTGTGTGCGTGACGTCACGTTTTATTGTTCTACGCAGAATACTCGATTTTAGCCGCTTTCAGATTTAATGCTATCGCACTCAGCCTCGGAAGATTAAAAACATCTGATGATGTTGCAAGCTTCTGCACCCATTATGGGTATCAGTAAGGTGCTATATGCCTACTCATACTATTAAAAACAGTTAAATAGACCTGTGGCTCGAGCAGATTGCAAAATAAAAAGGAGCTTCTTAAATAAAAGATAACCTCGGCTTTCTGTTGCGCTTGCACCTGCATATGAAGTGTGAGTGATCCTGTATTTGTGGTAACACATAAATATGCGTAGTTGTCCCCTGGTTCTAAGTGAAGTATTTGATAACAAATTACCTCGTGTGCCCATGGGTCGCCTTGCTGAAAGATACATGTTTTACTTTTGTCAGTCAGCTTATACCTGTTTATCATTTATGCCCCATCTGTCACAAAATGTACCTAAGCATCCCAAAGCATTTTGTAGACCAGCAGGAGACTTCGATATACGCACATAACAGGCAATCAATTGAAAGCTCTCGTAACTTACAGGTACACCTCAGTATTTGTAGGCCTATCTTTTACATAGTCAACCGAACTTCTCTCTTGTAACCTGCCAAATTATTTCTGGCATGTCCGGGCTAAGATAGTTCTATTTCTTCATTGAGACAAAATAATCTTTTTATTTTATTACCTAAGAAATAATAATGGTGCCTGTTTACCCGCCCCTCTCCCCACAAGCACATACCGCCCGTACTGCCCTTATACACACATTCGTTACACAGAGCATAAAAGCATGCATGAGATCGTGCCGGCCTCAAATCCTGAATCCGAGTATTTTGAATGTACTAAATGATCATTGAGCACCCTGCTTAATGTAACATAATATTGATATCCGGATTATAATGCAATACAACTTTAGCTTTAACTGCGCAGGCGACAACATGCGATGGGTAATTTGTTGTGCCTCCACTAAATAAGCGGGCGGCAAGTTTATGACGAAACAGGACAGCTGATGACGCATCGTTGACAACAGATGTCTAGAGGCCGTCTGCCTGGTGGGTATCGTAATGCAATCCGCGGTCGGTTACGTTGATGATTAAGCTAATTGGAGATATTTCCGAATCCGCCCAGCGTTTACTGTGTAGACCCAGCCAGCCGCCATATCAGGTTTGCGGGGGTTGGGGACGGTTTGGTTGACGACTGTAAGGGTCCCTTACATCCGCCAGCGGGCCGCCCACCCACCGACCCTGGGCGTATACGTGGGGTGTGCGGGAGCAGAGGGGGTGTGGGACAGTGTAGCGTGAACGTGTCACAGCCTGCTGTGCGCGTAGAGTGAAGGGGTGTTTCCATGGGGGTGTGCGGGAGGGGATGGGTGTGTGACAGTGTAGCGTATCACAGCTCGTGTGCGCGTAGGGTGAGGGGGGTGTTTCCATGGGGGTGTGCGGGAGGGGAAGGGTGTGTGACAGTGTAGTAGTCAGTGTATAGCGTATCGCGGCCTGCGCGTTGCGATGTCTGCTCGGAGGCTGTATAGTTTATCGTTACCAGTGGTTACAAATGCCTTTGTCGTTTTAAGTAACGTGCTCACAGTTAGGGATCTGGAAGGGGGTGTCCATTATCCAATGTCTATTTTTCAAAATTCTCAGTGTCGAATGTCGATTTTTCACGACGTTCCGAGTCGCTTTTTGGCCAAGTTCAGTGTCGTTTTTTCAAACATCTGTGTCGATGTCGCTTCTTCAGATCATCAGTGTCGGAATTTGGGGGTCAATGTCGAATGTCGATTTTTCAACTATGCCTGTGTCGCCATTTACCCCTTCCAGACCCCTAAAGTTCCTATGTTACGGTGCTGCATTCGCCAGCCGGTATATTTACATTTGATGGTCGGCCGCGATATTTATTGAAAGCCAAATTAAGTTTAATCTTTTAATTGCCAGCTCGATCTCATCTAACTACCTGCGGGTATATAGAACTCCCAGAACCTTCTACATAAGGTATTGATGCCATTGTCATTTTACTGGGGGGCCACCTGGACCTCGCGTCGCTGCTATGGACGCGCATGGTCAGTCACACGGTATTTGGTTATTTGATGTTAATTTATTATCCAAGCAGGTCTGAACGGGCATTGTGTCTTCACGCCCGATGACCACTGCCACCCTAGTTGCATAAATTAACGCAGTCCCCATATAAGCAGTAAACTATTTAGATCTAGAGATTTGGACGGACAGATAGACAGAGAGAGACGGCGAGGAGGGACGAGCGTGGAGGAGTGAAGGCGGAGGCACGCTGGGCGGTGGTCAGACGGCGTAGGCCGCGCCCCGCCCCGCCGCGGCCAATGCTACCACCATCTTGCCCGACAGGGTTGCCGTGTAACGCCGTGCGAATAATAAACTACATCAAACACTAAGTGCGAAGAGACGAGTTTTCCTCTTTCGTATCAATTTCATGAATGAAATTTCGCACAAGTATATACAAGAAACGTCCAAGAATATAGTCTGTACAACTTTATTTGTCACACACTTTTTTTGCCTACACGTGCTTTAACCATCAGGCATCAAGCTTATATTCTCCAGTGACATCTGAACGCATACACCATAGGATAACATATCACGAGCCACACATATGTACAAGATCAAATAAGAATATGAATATATTATCAACAGGCGCGATAATAACTGTTTCCCGCGTCATGACATCTCGTGTAGACAAAACCTTATCATGATTAATACCTGAAGCACCATGTTAATGCAAGGATACAGGAAAAATGGGCGGTTTCATAATATTATGTACAGGGAACCCACTTTCAAGTCTCTTATCAACGGTCGCTTATGGCAAGGGGCAACCCCCCCCCCCCACCCCCACCCCCCTGGACAAGAGGATTCACTGTCAAATAATGCAACTGTTTACAAAGCTAAAGCCATTTCCCGCAAGCATCATATAATCATATCCTTGTACATGGTACGCTAATTTTCGATGCACACAATGGCATGCGCAGTACCTAGACTGCGTTAGCCGATCTTTATACATCACTATATATATATTCATGTCGTGATTCCGGGACTTGTTATGGCCCGGCTTAGATAAATATTTCAACAAGAGCAACATTCAGCACCGCTCCTCATTACATACATCAGCGGAAGTTGGAGTATGTCCCGTACTGCTTGATGTATTCTCCAGCCACGTCATGCAGGTGTGAGTATTGGTCCTGAAAGAAAAAAAATCAAACGTCAGATAATAAAATTCTTCTCCGTTAAATTCAAATAAGAAGTCCATAAATCTGTACATATTACCGGAGTATTAGATATATAGACGTATATCGCCAGTGAAACATAAATATAATAATGCAAACAAATAATATACAGCTGCTATTGACCTTGCATCATCCGCTGACTGAATATTTAAACGAATAGCCAATAAGATAAGTAACCTTAAATTTAACTTTTTTTTATCAAAGGTGTTTATCTTTTTTAAATTAAGTCACAATGTTAATGAATTCCCATTGGTGGACTCCCTTAACCATCTGATACTGACCAATGTGGAGATGAACTCTGGTCGGCTGTCTTTGATTTGTTTGACCACGTGGAAGACATCCACAGCGTCCTCTAGCGGCATCATCTCAAACAGGGAGAAGCACGCGATGGCCACTCCGCTGAGTGCAGCGCCATCTCTGTGGAGAACACAGACTTTATGAGAGGCTCCACATATACATTTGCTAATGAGTCTCATTTATTAGGATGTAATTGTCTAAGGATATTCATACTCTTAAATGTGTTAATAACCGGTAGATGTTAATTTGTGGATGCAAAACGTGTGCTTTGTGGATACAAAGAATAATGCTTTATCGACGTATAATATTTAATAAACAATAAGAAGTCAATTCATTTCTTGACTTTTCATAGACTGCCGTTGTTCCTAATGCTTCCGTATTCGTGGCCTTGAATGTTTTCTCGTACATGGGGCTGTAGTTTATAAAGAAATGTTTGGCGCGTCTTACCTGCAGACAAACACTGTGAATGTCTTTTTCGACCTCCCGTCGTCCTTGGTGACTGCGAACAGCCGGGTCAAGGTGGCGGAAGATAAGTACCCGGATGAAGGTGACGGGACGACGATTACGCGACAGGATACCCGGTGTTTGGTGTCGGCCGCCTGTATAATGTAACACAGGGATAATACAGGCATAGCTATATCGGGTGGTGGGCGTGGGGTGGAGGGAGGAGGGGGATGACACCCGGTTTATGGTATCGGCCGCCTGAAGAATGTAAGACAGGGATGATACAGATATAGCTATATCAGGTGGTGGGCGTCGGATGGGTCGGGGTGGGGGAGTATGGTTTTAATCTTCAACGCTTCGATTCAATTCAATTAATGCACCCATGAAATAAAGAGATGCTACCAAGAACAACGGAAAATGCAGATATTAATAAGAAATGTATCTGATATGGGTGGCTTGAACTATTGTATACATAAGAGCACAAATATTTATTGGGAACATAGTGTATAACGCATGAAGGCAAATGTCATAGGTCATAGTATAAAATGATGCAAAAAATATAGAGGCGGATCCAGGAAATTGATAGGCGGGGAGAGTCCATTGAAACTTGCGACCGCATGGGGGAGGCGGGGGGGGGCTCTAAACAAAAAAGCGACCGGTCCAAATTTTGCGACGACCGAGGGGGGAGGGCGGGGGTGCACTAAAAACTTGCGACCAGTAGGAGGGGGGGGGGGGGGGTCCACGCCGCCTCAAATAGCGTTCTTCCTCTAAAAAAGGGGGGAGGGGGGTCCGGACCCCCTTGACTCCCCTCTGGATTCTCCCTTCATCTCTTGATCGGGTCAATGAAATGGGGTTGGATGATACATTCCCAAGGCTGGCCCAATATAATAGTACACAATGTAAGGCAAGTGGATGTGGTTAATACCTTGTCGTCATCCTCTTGAGCCATCATCTCGGCGTTGGCGTATGTTGGCGGCAGGAAGGCCTTGTCCACTGTGACGGTGGTCTGCTGCAAGTCCTCCCCCAATGGACTGCCCGCTGGACACGTGGTGGTCACGTGGTACTTGCCAATCTCGTGCTCCACGCCAAGACCCCCGTTAAGCAGCTCCGCCATCTTTGGAGACCAAAAACGACATAAGGCACAGAAAATCGAAACGTGATCACGTAATATGTAATGCCGAGAAGTGAAGGTGCATCATAAACTTGTCAATATAACAATAGCGCGAGGTAATTGGGCATTAGGTAATTGCATTGGCCCCCGACATCATGCTGTATCAGCCAGCCAAATTTTATTATCTGACTATGAAAATAAAGGCCTGCAACAGCTTAATTTATGAACTGCCAATAAAATGCCTAAATCTATGCAAACCTCGCGCGATTATTATTTAATGAAATTTTATCTCACATATATGCTGGGCTTACAAACCTTCCCACATCTTGTGTGCCAGTCGCCTTCTTTAAACCATATTAGTATACATGTATATCGTGGCGCAAACAAATGGCACGTTAAAATATATAACCAGAATTGTTGTGTGCGTGACGTCATATGTCATATTTCTACGCAATATCACCATGGCAACGATTGGCTATTGAAGGAGCCGCAGGGCCGTTGGATCAGATTACAAGATCATAATCGCCTTGGCCCGGTTATTGTACTAGCCCGACCATCAACTTGTAATAATAGCACGTATTTTGTTCAACCAGTATTATATCCATTGCAGTTGTACTGTTGGAATACACTTATACCGTTGATCGTTACGTTGACCGCTCTATCGTGGCCAACCAGTGCAACCTCATTAGTTCAAAGGTCTTACCGCGCGGCCATCGAGTATCTCCCAATTCGGTCAAAGAGTAATTTCACAGCGTGGACAAACCGGTATAACAGAAATAGCTGAAAGGTCGCGAACTTACCCTGTGGTCAAACGGGTATGACAGAAATAGGTGAAAGGTCGTGAATCGTGGCCAAACGGTTATGGCAGAAATAGGTCACAGGTCGTGAACTCACCGTGTGGCCAATCAGAACGATCGTGTCACAGCGCAGGTCGTGGATCATCCTCCAGAAGTCGATGGTGGTGTCAGACAGCGGCAGCTGGGTGGCGATGTAAGCATTCCTCTTGTGGTAGCTCTGGATTAACGAAACAAATATTGAAAATGTGAAACACTCTCATCTGTCGGTTGCATCATGGATATGCGAACATGTCAATACATACTGCGTCATTCCACCTCATTGAATTTTGCGCATTTATATTGCTTTATGCGTACTATTTATCAATCTATAACTAAATAATTAGGGTTAAGGCACTCAAAATGTATTTTACTTAAACGTACATGTACGAACACAGCGTTGATGTAGTCGTTGCGGCCTTGTTTATGACTTGTCAAGACCACACGCGTTGATCCTCCTAAAATACAGTAAATGTTGGGATAAGAGCTTTGTAAGTTCAGACCTCATATATATTTGTGTCTATAAACAAGAAGCCCCAGAAGTACCTTGACCGCTGATGTCGAAAATTCAAATCTGCTGAGTATTTTGATTCAAACTGCGGACCCACGACTGTGAAAAATATAATACATAATTGGTCTTTTTTCATTAGATGGGAAACATGTCTATTTCGGACACAGGCGGCACATTTTGTAATGTGATTTGAAGATGCAGAACTATATAAACGTGCTTAAGTGTGTGTGCATGTGAAATGTGCATCGTTGGAGCATTCTCCACTTACTTGGAATGATGTGAGCCTTCGTGTTCTTTGCCTTGTTTTTCTCGTTCTTTGCCAAGTCAAAGTCACCTTTGGCATACGCCGCCTTTGATTCGTCAAGGTACTGTTTGGAGCAATTAGTCATAGCAATTGAACAGCATCGAGATCGGTTAGCACATCATTGTTAACGCAGAAATAGCCACTAAATGTAAAAAAAGAAAATGCAAACAAGGTTTCACTAAAAACATATAATGTATAGCATTAAAACTCAAATTTGAACTTGAGATGATGGGCTTGCATTAAAATAGTCTACATGTCACTTAATTAAATAGCGTATATTATTGCATTTCTTTGGTTAGTATTTCGTTTATAATCGAACCTGAAATTGCTGTTGAATGACGAGCTTCATGTCTTTGATTTGGTCGTGAAAGGAGTTACAGGCAATTGTAGTATCCCCAATCACCAAGGCCTCAACCAGAGTGTGGTGAATAAACTCGTACTGACTCTGTGGGCAGTTCAAACGACATTTGACAGTATTATGCATTCAATTATCGTAGGAAAAATCCAAATGCCCCAACGAAGACATACATTAAATTAAAAACCGATATGAAACTTTCGCTACACGCTGACAGAAGTATGACAGAATTGTCATTAGGACCATCTCATTGTGAGCTCTTATATATTAGAGCATTGCCTTTGTGCATCGGCCGTGCCGCGGAAAGCATTGCATGCCTATGTGCAATAACTACCTCCATCAATGATTTATATTTCAAAGATTTAAAACCAAATGTCATAGAGACAATTGCTGTATGTGTAGCTTTACCTGTGTTTGGACCATCTGTATTCGTTGGTGACGTAGCCCTGAGACACAGCCATAGACGTCCAAAGACTGAGTCTGTTCAGCCTGGTTCAGCAGATAGTCGATGGCGATGAACGTCCCAGTCCGGCCAACGCCGGCGCTGTCATCAACAGAATATTCAACTCTCATACAGTACAAGACACCCATGATTGTATAAGTTACGACGGTCATGCAAAACATTTATTGTACAAATTACTGCGTTAAATTCGACAGTTATGGAAGACTTTGATTTTGCAGGTTACCGGCAAAGCCAGGCTTTTTACATTTCTTATCAAGAGGACGAAACAGTTATGTGACACATTCATTGCGCAGCTTACAACATGAGCTAAGCCAGATGCATAACATATCAAGAGAATATTCGAAGGTCATGCTATAATTCTGTGTATAGTTTATAACAAAAGCTATGCTTCATTTCTTTACACATCTACTTGCAATTTACGGAGGAACTTTGGTCTTCGTAAAATAAAACACAAACACTATCATACCTGCAGTGGACCACGGTGGGTTTCCCTGGTTTCATCCTCTGTCTGACTCTCTTGTGGAACCTGAGGATGGAGGTGGCGTCCTCGGCGACTCCGTGGTCGGGCCACGAAGTGTAGTGACACTGCTCCACCAGACGCGTACCCTCCCCAGCCTGTCAATATATTTGGCAGCATAGTAACTACAATCACATTTGAGTCAAACCTGTAACAACAACGCCCCCCCCCCCGATTTGCAAATCCTTCTGCTCTGAACAGTGACAACTATTTTTATCTCACAATATGAAAACAGGCAATTCCTTTTGTATATAATATAGTAAGCTTACATACCAGACACACCAGAATAAACAGGTTAAAAAAGAACCAATATTTCCCAACAGTCCAAATATTTGCCCAAGCAGCAATAGATTGTCGGTGTGGACATCATCTATTCATTTCCGGCTGGCATGTGGTGGATATCGCAATGGTAGTCCAAATGGTGAAGAATATTTTAACATTTCAGTTGTGATCGCGGCAAAGCACCTTGGTAAAATACTAACAACATATCGTCGGGTTCTGTCTTCCACAAAGGACACACTTTTTTGACCGGCACAAACGCAGTTAGCGATACAGTTGAGGCCAACATCCGGCACAATGGCACGTGCTAACCTCTAGACCACATGGGTGGCAGCGAATTAGTTTAGAAACGACAATCAACTGGCAATGTTTACACATTATACCTAATTCAAATCAAACCAGCTAATGTAGGACATGTACCTTTACTTCCTTGGGTGTGTATGTCTCCTTCTCCACGCTATATACTTGTGGGATGCTATGCAGGCGGTATTTGCCTTAAATGCTGCAAACGCTTATCAATCTTCTTAAACGGAAACTTACTTTGGTTACTTGCCAAACTCGCATGGTAAAATCCGGCAACTTGTCTTCTTTGGTAAGGGTGATCGTGAGGTCATCATAGGTCATGACCCCTTCTTTATCCGGCCAATATTTCACACACCGAACCTACAATACACGACTGATGCCACCAAAGATTCTTGAGACTAGCGAACTACAATCGCTGACATCGTTAAGCAAAAATCCAATGACATAGTAATTTGTTGTATGATCACAACCCACATAACCTTAATACTGATGACTGCGGATTTGTATACATTACATATCTATGTTAAGTGTCGTACTATACAGCCAATCGACCAAATATTAGAAAGGCTTCCATCAAAACAAATTGACATTTAAATTAATCTGTAAGAATGAAATAAGGGATACTTTATGCAAATTAAATACTTACTGTTCCATCTTCCAGAAGGTTTGTCACCATGACAACCACCGTCACATCCTGCTCCCAAATCATTCGCCAAAAGTCATGCTTGGTGAGCGGCGTTGGCCCTAAGGATGCAGAAGGCACAAATATCAATATGAATAATCGTGTTATAATAAAATATTATATGAGACAACAAATATTAAGTAAGATGTCCGTGACAATCACTTGTATTGGTAAATTGGTAAATATGTAATATAATAAGCATATATATAAACTTATACGCGACAGGCCATTAAACGCGATGTTGGAGGATTCTACAACACATGAATATTCAAATATGACGTCATATGCTGGATGCAAAAACAATGGCTGCACGAGGGTGGGCAGGAAATTTTACCCAGCGATTCTTGTTGCAACACTAAGGAATATGGTCGGAAAATAGGTAAACGGGAACAGACTGCATGTGGCCTTAGTTAGTGCTCTATTCGCACATTTTGAAACGTTCATCCAGTACGAAACGTCATAAGAAGGGCTCCAATTCAAGAATGCTCAATTTTTTTTAAAGATTTGTTTTTCCTATTAATTGTCAAAGTAGGAAAAGTAAGCAGTCTGGCTTTCCCGTTAGTTGAAAGTAGACCTTCCTAGATCTATCAAGTGGCATCATCGGTCTCGTAGGGCCTCTTAGGCATAAACCCACATGAGGCTTATTACAAACAGTACATATATTTATTTGTTACTATTTATTCCCAAGAACTTTTGGTATTTGATAATGGACACATACACATGACATAGCATCAGTCCAAATATAACTTCCATAGTTTTGTCTCCATCACGTGGATAAAGCTATCTTACCATGAGAAGCTATGTATCGGACTGTCTCGGAGAAGCCCTGAAGCGAATTAGAGCAGGACATTTTAAGGGCACGGTTGGATTAGACTTTCATGATGTGTATACAACTCATTGCTGCTTTCAGTCTCTACATCACCTCAGTTAACTTCCATTAACTTCACTTCAGGTCACGTCATTTGGTCGCATTAACATACACACAGTAACGCTAAAAGAAAACACACACAGCCTTCAGCTGTAGGCGACAAGTACCGGTTTATTGTGGAGAACCACCACAGTAACGCTAAAAGAAAACACACGCAGCCTTCAGTTGTAGGTGACAAGTACCGGTTTATTGTGGAGAACCACCACAGTAACGCTAAAAGAAAACACACGCAGCCTTCAGTTGTAGGTGACAAGTACCGGTTTATTGTGGAGAACCACCACAGTAACGCTAAAAGAAAACACACAGCCTTCAGGTGTAGGTGACAAGTACCGGTTTATCGTGGAGAACCACCACAGTAACGCTAAAAGAAAACGCACGCAGCCTTCAGTTGTAGGTGACAAGTACCGGTTTATTGTGGAGAACCACCACAGTAACGCTAAAAGAAAACACACGCAGCCTTCAGTTGTAGGTGACAAGAACCGGTTTATTGTGGAGAACCACCACAGTAACGCTAAAAGAAAACACACGCAGCCTTCAGTTGTAGGTGACAAGTACCGGTTTATTGTGGAGAACCACGACAGTAACGCTAAAAGAAAACACACGCAGCCTTCAGTTGTAGGTGACAAGTACCGGTTTATTGTGGAGAACCACCACAGTAACGCTAAAAGAAAACACACGCAGCCTTTAGTTGTAGGTGACAAGTACCGGTTTATTGTGGAGAACCACCACAGTAACGCTAAAAGAAAACACACACAGCCTTCAGGTGTAGGTGACAAGTACCGGTTTATTGTGGAGCACCACTGGCTTCTACGTACTAAATAGGCAGGAAATATACCATAATGGCAGCAACCATCTGTTGAATATCTAATAGTAGCACGGGCTGGGTCAATCCAACAGAACACAATAGATAACAGCCACACTTGCTGTTTACCAGTGTAACGGGTAGCGCGACTGGTATGGGAGTATGTGTTGATTATGGCTTACCTGGATGTGACTGGCGTTGATGTAATCACTGGTTGGGTCCCCGGAGATGGTATTCAAGCGGACGCGATTGTTGTCATCTGAATTATAATGCAGCCAATACGTCATATAAATACTATTTATATTTTAAATAATGTTATGACTAAATGAAGTGTATTAATTCAATCGAAGATGTAATCGCATTACGCTTTTATACTCTACAACCTCATATGTGCGCAGTTTATTAAACGTCGCGATAAAAGAGAAATGGTTTTATATCTAAGTATCTATATTGAAAATATTATTCCGAAGTAGGCATAATACATGCTAAAAATATACTTGCAAGGATATATATGTTTGAAGCGGTTTTTAGCCTTCAAGCCATCTCTTGTGGCGGCTTTCCAGTCAGACAACTTCCCACTGGGTAGACGCTGAAAGACATTAAAGTCATCACAAGACGCTAGACGAGATAAAATCTATTCTCACCTACCTAATTGAAATAAATGCAGAAATGTGAACGCACGACGCGGCGATAAAAAAAAAAAATCTACATTTCCTAGTTTCCTACATTACAATTCCGGAGAAGCCACTTGGAAGCGCGGAGCTACCCGTGGATCGAGTCATTCAGGCGCACCAGGTACAATGATCTGTGACTGTAATGATTCTCCAACCAAAGTGTGGCAGTAACTGAATTCGGAAAAGGGTACCCAAAATGCTGATCTCAACTGACGGTGTTACCTATGCCAAACAAGGCCGGAAGTGGCTAATCACCTTGTACTCTTTTTCAAATCCTTTGTTTTTCTGTAGTTTCTTCACATGGGCGCGAAAGGCGGATGTCCTGATCGTTGCTGTCGGCGGCAGATTATAGTACAGACCTGATTTATCTGACGAGTACAGAAAGGTTTGTTGTGAACAAAGCAATAACAGTAAAGACACCACAAGGATAAAGCATGAGACTCCAGATACAGTGTATACGTACTCCGACCACAGTGCAAGGACTTTGGTAAGTGGGGTTCCCCATTTCAGAAGCGTGCAGAAAAGACCAATTAGCACCAAATAGAAGCCGACCACCGTCGAAATTAAAAAGAGTTTCGCTATGGCTGTCCGTGGCAGTCAGTTTATAGGTGACTTAAATATCACATAACATCCGTTGGTAGGTGCATACCATCAGGTTGTTCTTCATCATGAACTGTGCATTGTGGGGCAATCGCATCCATCTGTTCCTCGTCCACACTCTCACTAAACGTCTGCGTGATGTCCTCACTTTCCCTTGCGTCCTCGGCTGGCGCCAACGGCAAAGTTGAGATCTCGGGCTTTGCTGTGCTGGGCGCCGGGCGGTCCTTGTCGTGAGTGTCCGCCTTCTTAGGGCGCTGTGATCTGGGTATGACTGAGGCGTACATCTGGGACGGCCGCTGGACCTCCAGCGATGGCTCGTTGGCAGACGCCGGACTGGCGGAACTGCCGTTGTCTATCGTGTCCATCTCGAGGTCACGTGGTCGGCCCACGTTGACGCAAGCGTAGGCCTCGACTTCCATATCCGCCTTCTGTCGACGTCGCCTAGCAGAGGTAAAGACAATGTTATGGCTCAGATACCAACTTCGCTGGTCGGTGAGCAGTAAGCGTTGTGTAGCTTAACCTAAAAAGAAATATTCAGATCATCATGAGCTGACATGATGAGGCGACTGGTTACCTGAGAGCCTAGCGACACGTGGATCGATGGTTCGAGCCCCGCTGTGGTCATGTCTGGGTGGTTGCAGGATAAAGATCCCATGTCCTTCATCGTAAAGAGTAGGGGGTTACCCCCGGGGACATGGCTCCACTCTCCCTTTTTATCTCCCATTGACGCGATATGACCAAAAGTGGTTAAAGCGTCCTGAATGTACAACCAACCAACCAACACGATGACGTGATAGTCGTGCGGAGCTATGATCGATCGCACGTGTCACACACATGAACCATACATATGTAATTATCACGAATACAACCTGTCTGTGTATGTGCTGAGACGCGTTGTGATTAATATCAGCTATTTGACGGATAAAACCTTACCTGATAATGAGCAGTACAAATACGATAATGGCAAGGCAAGCGACCACTGCAGCAGCTACGGCGCCCGCGATGATGCCTGCCAAGGAACCTTCTTCTTGCCAATCTGCAAAGTAATCACATTGCCTTGATGAGACATATCTGTGAGTGTCTCGTGCTTGAGTTGTCTGAAGTGATATCGACATAGATTTTCATTATTCTCAACATAACAGATTGTTGCAGATGGATTTCGGGCCAATAAAGTCGCCTATTACTCACCATCTATTATCATTATCATTGGCGCGAGTGGACTATTAAATTGACCTCACAACTTTCCCTCAGTGGATCACTGGCGCTATGGGTAGGCCTATGATTGGTAATGGCGCGAGTTGACTATTAAGTGGGTGTCACAGTAAAAATGTCTAACAACCGTCTCAATAGCTTGAAAATTGCAAACTTCTCCACTTATGAACAAATCCCTGTATTGAATGTGGCATTGAGTCGCCCGACATAGCATGAAGATACATTCCAAACTACTCTGATAGCCTTTGATATAGGACTTGTTATCATCATTTTATCCTTTTAGACGATATAACATGATGACAGTGTCACTAACTGTTTTGTGTTAGAACGGGATGTTCGAAAGCCTTTGCTTGTATCGGTATGGTCTTTTCCTCCGGTTCTAACTATATATACATGTATATAACTAGAAACGCGATACGAACAGCTAGCCGGGCCGTCCACATCCAACCAGAGTTCCTTTGTGTGACGTCATATGCACTTCAGTGCTCTCCACAATGTTAATATGGCAACGATTGTCAATTACCGGGCATCATGGTTGAACAAATAGTCTGAGCGCACAATTGACATTTTTCTAAAATTAGTAACAAAATGTAAAAAAATACCAGATTAGGTGGGCAAACGCTACTCGCTATAAGGAGATGGTGTTATAATCGCATGGGTTATTAAAAGCTTCGAAACATTGCGTAGCGCTACACAAAATAGCACCGCATAAATGAAAGAATCTGACCTTCACATGTGCTGTTGTCCTTGCCCAGCCTGAAGCCGTCGTCACAGTGACAGGTAAAGCCGCCGACATCGTTAACACATTGCTGTGAACATCCCGATGTCTTCTCGGAACACTCGTCGATGTCTGGTGAATAAAACGCAAAGGCCCTTTCATGGATGTGGCATGAAAACGCGCTCGTCGGTCGCTTTAAATAACTTAAAAATCGCGGATGTCAGTTTCACACCTTCACATGATATAATCAGAAACTTTCCGAAGATATATGTATATTCTTTCTTCCTAATCGCGTTGTAAAGTTACAAAAATACGTGACGTCACGCCTTTGTCTGTGTTCTGTATCTAGAAGAATGCAAACCTAGGCGTGTGTTTTATTACGTGTGCGATATTTAAATACAAAACGACCAAACAGTTGATAATGAACAGTTCTTTGTTTGACCAGTTTGACCTACTGAAGATCCACTGAGGGTTCTACTGACGGGTTCACTTCAGTGCTTAGTGGTGCATGATCAACACTATTAAACATGGCATGACATAAATGGATGATTCATTAAAGTAAAAGTGGGAAGTTGTTTTCAGAGAAATTAAAGGACGCCTGGATCATTGAGTGGAGATTTATTAACAAGAGTTTCATAATGTCTACTTCCCCATGCCCCCCGTCCCTCCTCCGTGGGCTTCACATTGACTGGTGCATTAGTTGATCGATCGTTCTTTACTTTTAAACCTAACCATTGCTCCCCTTGTCAGGGGCGGATTCAGGGGGCGAGGGGGGGGGGCGGGCATGGGATCTGGAGCCCCTCCCACCCCCCTGTTTCAGGAACAAGTCAAATTTTAGAAAATTATTCAATGGACCCCCCCTTTTTTAAATGCCTGGATCCGCCCCTGCGAAGTGCTCACTCAAGTATTAGTCGTGTAGTGCAATTGATACAATAGTCGATTTCTTGTGTCCCAGCATGAAGAATGAACCACGCAAATCATGGGCAGAACTAATGCCTCGTTACAACAATTGTACAAGTACGTGCAAAATCTCGTTGTCGTGCATTCCTCAAATAAAACACTTTCGTCTTCTGCTTCCCCAGTACTACATAAACGACATGCGCACCGAAATTCAATAAAACACCACTACATTTATCTCCAATCTAATTATGTTCAGTGTAAACAGACTAATATGAGACCAAACCTGTTCATTTTTCAATGGGCGCTGGATGGCCAACTGCGCGAAATATTGTGTGAAAACATGGCAATAAATGATGAATAGCACTTGTCAACCAGAGAAGTGGTTGGCTTGGGCAAGTTCATCGCACGCCTGATGGACGTATTAGGAATGATATGCTCTATGGCGAGTTTACTACCCGATATACACAAACTGAACGACCCAAACTCGACTCAATGATGTTAGATGACATATACCAGCCAAGTTGACATAAACATTAGCAGCTTCCTGCTGTATTAATTACTATGCTATGGTATATTTTTCGGAACATCCACCTTTGGCCGTCAAAGATTCACCCACATCTTATCACCTTTCAAACACGAAATCCTTCATGAGATGCATTATCATGACAACTTTCCGTTCAAAAGGACAACGCTATAGCATGCAAATCAGCTCACATTATACAACAGATGTTTATATTGCATTCACGTACAATTTTACTGACACAATTATGGATGACACAATATTCATTGTATTGCAGTCAAACCCTGCCTTGTGGAAGAGAAACATTGTCTCGCTCAGAGAACAAGTCCTCTCAACCGAGTACCAGCTTTCTCGAATCACGGTACAGATGGACTGCCACCGATTCACCGTTATGTTTCAAATTAAAGGTATCTGACCTTCACATGTGCTTTTGTCCTTGCCCAGTCTGAAGCCGTCGTCGCAGTAACAGGTAAAACCGCCGTCAGTGTTATTACAATGCTGTGAACATCCCGATGTCTTCTCGGAACACTCGTCGATGTCTGGTGAATAAAACGTGAAGGCCCTTTCATGGATGTGGCATGGAAACGCGTTCGTCGGTCGCTTTAAATAACTTAAAAATCGCGGATGTCAGTTTCACCAAAGATTGTCTAGAGTAAGATCTCCAACTCGCCCGTCGCGCGTTACAAACGAATTGTGGCGCCGCCCTAGCGGTGGTGATGCTATATTCTAGCCTGATAACTGATACGCGCTGGTATCAGACGAGCGAAAAACGCGTAAGAAAATTACTGACAGCCAATTAACCTTATTGATCGAGATTAAATTAGCTGGCTAATATTGACTGTAGACAATCTTTGGTTTCACACCATCACATGATATAATCACAACCTTTTCGAATATACATATATATTCGCTCTTCATAATCACGTTGCAACCTTTTACTTTTTTGGGGGCAAAAACTCGCTCTGACCTTGATATGCCATTAACACGCTCAACCGTGCGATTTCACTAATCTAGCTATTGGTGAAGTTTTATGACCATAACTATCGATTTGCGAGGTGTACGGAGAGGATAAATTTAAATTAAAAAAAAGGGGACAAACATATTAAACAGACCAAATGACATAATGAGAAAAATCTACGATTTTTATTATTAACAAACACACAAACACACAAATTTACAAACCAGACATAGCAGTACACTGACTAAACTCGTTCTTCATAATTTCGTTGCAAAGTACAGAACTAATGCCTTGTTACAACAATGTTCTAAGCACGTTAAATAGGTCGTTGTCCTGCATTCCTCAAATGAGAATTTTTTTACCAATAACCCAACAAGCTTGTTCGTTATACACACTTACAAAACCATTCGAGCATCATAAATACTTTTCTTGATGAACTTATAAGTGACTTGAAATCAACAACATTACAGCAACAGCCATCATGCGACACATCCGTAAATAGATACAAAGTATGTTGCTGTATCATGCAGAGAACTACGTAGGCCTATTTGAGATTTCCAATTAGTTTTTCAAATGTTCATGAAGTCTAACGGAACTGGTCATTTCTTGTATGTTGCACTGATACATACCTTTCATCAATTATTCTCAAATTGGAACGTTAAAAATACAATATTATTTGTTCAGTATTCCTATTAAGGTAAATCAAACGATTTTCAGTGAAAGCCATTGCAGCTGCTGACAGCTACGCATGGAATTAGAACAGGTAGCAAGATGTCAATAACGGAAAACAAAACGCGTTCTGTAGAGTGTCATTAAGAATCCATAACAACGTGCATGGGGGCTTCAATATTTGAACAGATATCTGCACAGTGCGATCTGATACTGTACTATCATATTACTACCATTTTGGAGTATGTTTTTTTAATTGGAAGAAATAAGAATGCAGTAAACTCAACTACCTGTCAGAAATAAGGATAAAACAACGAGAGGGGAAAATATTACACTACTATAATTTAAAGCCTCGGTTTGTTTATTAACAAATATGTTGATAAACGGATTGATCAAGTTTCAGTACCGACCTGCACACTGAGTGTAGCTCTCTAGAAGGTAACCATGGCGACATGCACAGCGATCGCCAGTTGGTTCCTGGATGCAACTATGCTGGCAATTGCCGTTGTCCGAGTCACAGTCTGCAAAGAAAGAAGACAGATATATGGGTATTTAGACCAAGTAACACAATATTATTGGGAGGAGGCGGAGATGGTACTCGAAATGAAATCGATAACATTGCTCCTAAATTAATATTTTCTCATCTAAACGACACTTCCGTACACAGTTTTGGCCTAGTTAGAGAGCAACAGCTTCAATAAGCAACTGGTAGGACATCTACATAATGCATATCGGCAAATGCATATGTTACAAGAAGAATATGCCAAAAGGTGCACATGCATGTCAAAGCTAGCAACGGAATGCCGATGATAATAATAGTACGTGACGGCGCAAAAATATTTATATTATATTTACATATACATCCTCCTATCGCAATGTTAATGTTGTCCACCGCTATGTCTTCGGAAGAACCGTAACCTCTCGATGCGCCGAATGTGATCTGAAATTAATGAAAGCAGTTCTACAATCAGGTTGAATGAGATAAGATGCGTACAGGAAACAATGCATGCTTGATCTTTATGTCATTTAACTGTTTATTTATTTTTGGATGGTGCATTTAAAACAAAACAAGCCACTATTACAGTAGGAAGACGGTGAAAGGTATACTCCGTAAACACCAGGCACTTTATATAGATCCTTCTTTGCAATGCGGGCTTTCCCGTGCGGTGAGACTGCCAGAATGTCGAGCCATCGGTAAGACCGCGACGATGCGATGGAGAAATATCATCAATGCGAGAGGGGGCGACAGTATATCTTTTTGCAATATAGGGTTCGTGCGACCCCCCCCCCCCCCTCCCCTCCTCCGCCCTGGCTATATGGGCTCCATTCTCACCCAGTCGCCAGGCTGGAAGCTGCGGACAGTGACAGCCGCAGAGTGCCACGTGTTTCCTTTGTTCCATTTCTCCTGGAACACATTGCTTGGTGTGCCGGAAGTCGAGTGCCATGCTGTCAGTGTTCCCACGGAGGAGCCGTACATGTGGTAGTGGAAGCGCAGACACAGTGTTCCCGTGTGGTTGAAAGTTGGGGTCTCAATGCTAAAGGAAGGAGATTATCATATATGTCCGCGTAACGTGCTAAGATAAGTAAATACTTATTATTAGTGGAAAGCGATTTGCGCTGTATTTCTTTCTCAAATAATAAAACGCTATTTAAGATAAGAAGATTATTGCAGTATCCATGTGCTAAGCCGAAAATGTGTTTATACGATCACGCACGAGAAACAGGAACAGCAAACAGGAAATAATAATGACAAGTAATAATAAGCACTTACAAAATACACCATTATGGATCGTAGCAAACAACGGCATGCTTTTAAAATGTGCAAATACCCTGAACCCATTTCAGCAGGTTTGTTAATGTTATTCTTTCTGTACTCAGTACTTTTCTAAAACTCAGAACGTATATGTTATGTAACATAGGATATACAAGCTCATTGTTATCGAGACCAGCACATTGCTCTAAGCCAAACATTGGTTGTGCATTAATATTTGATTAAATTTAAAGCGCAACCCAGTCTGATCCGAAATGGGTTGTAAGCGAAATATCTATGTCACGTTCGCGTCGCTACATTGAGAATTTTTTTTCCCAAAGTTAGTGTCAACAGGGTAATTTTATAATAGACAATACCGAATCAGAAATATAAGAGTAGTCATTTACTGAGATCATTTATTTTGAGACTGGAAAATTCTGTTTGTTAACAGTACTAAAATAGACCTTAGCTCCTAAAAGGTTTCTCAAAAACAATCTTAAAGTTAGAAACTATATCAATTAATTGCCATTCCAACTCGCAAGAGCCGCAAGTCGTTTTCCCCGTTCACCAATCATTAGCCGCCGAGCAGCCCACCAACTGTTACGAACTATTTTTCAGTTAATTGCTAAATTGTTTGATAGATAGTCTTTCTTAACTTAGAGAGTAACAGAAAATTGATCGTAAATCGTAAACTACGGCAAATTATATTTGTTGGTTATTTTACCTTTGTTTACACCAATTGTTCCAGCTATAATCGAAATGGTAAGCTTATGCACTTTACATTTGCTTCTAAATGCTTACCACTAACAACTTTATAGAGATAAATTACAAATACCATTAATGTAAGATCCTTCCTTAAATAGAGATTTAATTTCCGGTGCGACCGTTTGCAATCGCTTATTTCACATTTTCGTCCTAAGATTGGTGACAATTTGCAGTTTGGTTTGTTCGTCAACAGATGACTTTTTACTGGATATGTTTCATCACATTTCCTTTGATAAGTGCTTCGCTGGAATTGCCATACAATTGATGAAACTGTAGTAAAACTGTAATTCTTCCCGTTCTACTCACAACGCCGTGTATCCGTTGTGTATCCCCGATGTAGACGCTTCGATGTAGATAAACCATTCTCCTTCAGACGCGTTCCTGGGGCCTGTGTATGAGTAGCCCGTGGATCTGTTGTACCTCGTCCAGTCAAAGTGATCATCATATCTTTGCGTCATGCCACACCATCCAGTTTCAAAGGAACAATGGTAGGGCAGGGAGACTGAAAGACATGTCAGTGATCAGGCGTCAGTGTGATGTGGTGCAATGCTGCATTAGAGTAAGGCTAGAGCAAGATATATCTGAGACGAATATTGTTGCGTTGAAGAAGTCAGCCAACTACAATGTGACAAAATGATAAATAAGATGTGCGTGTAACAAGTGAGAATATAAGAATACTCGTTAAGAATTTATACTTACAATACCGCACCGAAAATTGAAAAGTTTCACGTCGGATACTGCAAACTAATACTTGGGCCACCCTAACGAACCCCCGGACTGCGCGGTGCTAGGGGAATGCGGCAGTAAAGCCAATCTACGTCTCGTACATGACCCGATGTGTAAAGTGCTGGTTAAGTATCATACATACACCGAGTCGGTACTCATACAGTTGTTGTATCAAACTACTTACTTTAGGAAAAGCTGGACAATTATCTGGGTGACTGTATAGGTTACGGCCATGTCTGGGTGATGCAAGGTGTGAGAGACATCACTTGCTTTTTAGCTCATTTTAAACAACGCTTGTCTGATATGATTACATTAATTGTCCGATGACGTTAATAGTCTTTAAACGCTTGAACAATAAACAGTCCCACTTGAATGTTGCACAATATACAAACACAAGACTGCACTTGCCAAACCGTTATTTATATTAGGCCCACGTGCATTAAGGGGCGCACCATTTCATATCAGGGGTGCGGGGGGGGGGCCTAGAAAAAAAATTACCATGCAATTTGTTTATTTTTCACAAATTTATTGACATTTTATTTATTTTGTTGTATCTTTGTCATCAAATTATTTATTTCTTTAGACACCACAAGGGCATTTTACAAGGTTTTTTTTTTAATTATGAAAACAAGTTATTTTTTTCTAGCATCTGAAAAGCAAACATTTTTTCCCCCAAATAGTCACAACAAACTATTTTTTTCAAATATTTTCTAGCCCCCCCCCCCTGATATGAAATGGTGCGCCCCTAAATAGCACCCTTTGGGGGACATCACAAAATGTCAAATTGTGCGCCTTGGTGACACGTATGCAAAACTATAATTTGGACAATGTGTCAACGACTGCTTTCTGTCAGTATATTTGAGCACAACGCAAACAAGAAAAGATGGCTTCAGTTTGTTTTGGAATATAGGACAATATGACGATCGCGTAGGCGCCATTTAGTTGAACGCACTAAAATCCGGAAATTTCAAGTCGCGCGTCATAAAGTTGCCAGATAATTATTTAATAAAAAAGCTGTTACGACTATGGGTGTATCAACTGCTGTCAACATGCTTCTCGCAGAGGGCATGAATCTAGTGGTGGGAGGTGGGGGGCAAGAAAGCATGAGTCTCTTGGGTGTTAGGACGGGGGAGCAGGGGGGCAGAGTTCAGAGTTCAGAGTTCATTTCATTTATTTAACCAAAACAAATAAATCTGTTGTTACATGAATACATACGCATTACAGAGGTATTGCAGGTTAGGAGACACAGGCTAAGATTAATTAATCGCTAACGCCTGGCCACCTTATCATATCAGTTCACACACAAAAAATGCTTAGATGGCGGAACACGCAAATAGAACATAAAAACAAACAAAACGTATCATACAGAGGGTAAACGTTTGGACTAAATTTTAACGAACCACCCCCCATCCTTAGACCCCCCCCCTCTCCAAAACAAACACTTACCCCTCCATAAATAAATGTTAATACTGGCATATGTAGCAGTTTTCAATGGTACAGTCGTAGGAGTAATTATCTAGAATAATGATTTTGTTGTAGTTTGCGAATTCATGTATGCTGTGCGTGTCTATTTTAGAGAGAACACGCAGAATAGCATGCGTCTGGTGAGTGTTTGGAGGGAGGGGGGATCAGGGGGCAATAATCTGGTGGGTGTCGGTGGGGAGGTAGGGGAGAGAAGAGCATGAGCCCAGTGGGTCTTATGAGGGGGTGCAGGAGTGCATGAGTGGTGGATATCGGCGGGCGGTGCAGGAGTCGAGTGGGTGTTAGGAGGGGGGGGGGGGGGCAGGCGCCAGGGGAGCATGACCCTGGTGGGAGTTAAGAGGGGGGGGGGGCGGAGAGCGTGAGTCCGGTGGCTGTTAGAAGAGGGGGGGGGCAGGAGTGCATGAGTCTGCTGATTGTAAGAAGGGGGGGGGGGCAGGCGCCAGGAGAGCGTGACCCTGGTGGGAGTTAACATGGTGGGTGGGGGGCTGCAGGAGCGCATGAGTCTGGTACGCGAGGTGGGGAGGCATAAGTCTGGTGGGTGTTAGGACGGGAGGAGGGAGGGGGCAGGGGCTAGGAGATGGTGGTGTTAAAAGGGCGGGGGGGGGGGCAGGGGCCAGGAGATGGTGGTGTTAAAAGGACGGGAGGGGGGAGGGGACAGGGGCCAGGAGAGCGTGAGTTTGGTGGTGTTAAAAGGGCGGGGGGGGGGCATAAGTCTGTTGGGTGCCGGTTGGATGGAGGGGCAGGAGTGCATGAGCCTGGTGGGTGTTATGAGGGGGTGAGTCTGGTGGGTGCCGGTTGGATGGAGGGGCAGGAGTGCATGAGAATGGTGGGTGTTATGAGGGGGTGAGTCCGGTGGGTGCCGGTTGGATGGAGGGGCAGGAATGCATGAGCCTGATGGGTGTTATGAGGGGGTGAGTCAGGTGGGTGCCGGTTGGATGGAGGGGCAGGAGTGCATGAGAATGGTGGGTGTTATGAGGGGGTGAGTCTGGTGGGTGCCGGTTGGATGGAGGGGCAGGAGTGCATGAGCCTGGTGGGTGTTATGAGGGGGTGAGTCTGGTGGGTGCCGGTTGGATGGAGGGGCAGGAGTGCATGAGAATGGTGGGTGTTATGAGGGGGTGAGTCTGGTGGGTGCCGGTTGGATGGAGGGGCAGGAATGCATGAGCCTGATGGGTGTTATGAGGGGGTGAGTCTGGTGGGTGCCGGTTGGATGGAGGGGCAGGAGTGCATGAGCCTGGTGGGTGTTATGAGGGGGTGAGTCAGGTGGGTGCCGGTTGGATGGAGGGGCAGGAGTGCATGAGAATGGTGGGTGTTATGAGGGGGTGAGTCAGGTGGGTGCCGGTTGGATGGAGGGGCAGGAGTGCATGAGAATGGTGGGTGTTATGAGGGGGTGAGTCTGGTGGGTGCCGGTTGGATGGAGGGGCAGGAATGCATGAGAATGGTGGGTGTTATGAGGGGGTGAGTCTGGTGGGTGCCGGTTGGATGGAGGGGCAGGAGTGAATGAGCCTGGTGGGTGTTATGAGGGGGTGAGTCTGTTGGGTGCCGGTTGGATGGAGGGGCAGGAATGCATGAGAATGGTGGGTGTTATGAGGGGGTGAGTCAGGTGGGTGCCGGTTGGATGGAGGGGCAGGAGTGCATGAGAATGGTGGGTGTTATGAGGGGGTGAGTCTGGTGGGTGCCGGTTGGATGGAGGGGCAGGAGTGCATGAGCCTGGTGGGTGTTATGAGGGGGTGAGTCTGGTGGGTGCCGGTTGGATGGAGGGGCAGGAGTGCATGAGAATGGTGGGTGTTATGAGGGGGTGAGTCTGGTGGGTGCCGGTTGGATGGAGGGGCAGGAATGCATGAGCCTGATGGGTGTTATGAGGGGGTGAGTCAGGTGGGTGCCGGTTGGATGGAGGGGCAGGAGTGCATGAGAATGGTGGGTGTTATAAGGGGGTGAGTCTGGTGGGTGCCGGTTGGATGGAGGGGCAGGAGTGCATGAGCCTGGTGGGTGTTATGAGGGGGTGAGTCTGGTGGGTGCCGGTTGGATGGAGGGGCAGGAGTGCATGAGAATGGTGGGTGTTATGAGGGGGTGAGTCTGTTGGGTGCCGGTTGGATGGAGGGGCAGGAGTGCATGAGAATGGTGGGTGTTATGAGGGGGTGAGTCTGGTGGGTGCCGGTTGGATGGAGGGGCAGGAATGCATGAGCCTGATGGGTGTTATGAGGGGGTGAGTCCGGTGGGTGCCGGTTGGATGGAGGGGCAGGAGTGCATGAGCCTGGTGGGTGTTATGAGGGGGTGAGTCCGGTGGGTGCCGGTTGGATGGAGGGGCAGGAGTGCATGAGAATGGTGGGTGTTATGAGGGGGTGAGTCCGGTGGGTGCCGGTTGGATGGAGGGGCAGGAATGCATGAGCCTGATGGGTGTTATGAGGGGGTGAGTCAGGTGGGTGCCGGTTGGATGGAGGGGCAGGAGTGCATGAGAATGGTGGGTGTTATGAGGGGGTGAGTCTGGTGGGTGCCGGTTGGATGGAGGGGCAGGAGTGCATGAGCCTGGTGGGTGTTATGAGGGGGTGAGTCTGGTGGGTGCCGGTTGGATGGAGGGGCAGGAGTGCATGAGAATGGTGGGTGTTATGAGGGGGTGAATCTGGTGGGTGCCGGTTGGATGGAGGGGCAGGAGTGCATGAGAATGGTGGGTGTTATGAGGGGGTGAGTCTGGTGGGTGCCGGTTGGATGGAGGGGCAGGAGTGCATGAGCCTGGTGGGTGTTATGAGGGGGTGAGTCTGGTGGGTGCCGGTTGGATGGAGGGGCAGGAGTGCATGAGAATGGTGGGTGTTATGAGGGGGTGAGTCCGGTGGGTGCCGGTTGGATGGAGGGGCAGGAGTGCATGAGAATGGTGGGTGTTATGAGGGGGTGAATCTGGTGGGTGCCGGTTGGATGGAGGGGCAGGAATGCATGAGCCTGATGGGTGTTATGAGGGGGTGAGTCAGGTGGGTGCCGGTTGGATGGAGGGGCAGGAGTGCATGAGAATGGTGGGTGTTATGAGGGGGTGAGTCTGGTGGGTGCCGGTTGGATGGAGGGGCAGGAGTGCATGAGCCTGGTGGGTGTTATGAGGGGGTGAGTCTGGTGGGTGCCGGTTGGATGGAGGGGCAGGAGTGCATGAGAATGGTGGGTGTTATGAGGGGGTGAGTCTGGTGGGTGCCGGTTGGATGGAGGGGCAGGAGTGCATGAGCCTGGTGGGTGTTATGAGGGGGTGAGTCTGGTGGGTGCCGGTTGGATGGAGGGGCAGGAGTGCATGAGAATGGTGGGTGTTATGAGGGGGTGAGTCCGGTGGGTGCCGGTTGGATGGAGGGGCAGGAATGCATGAGCCTGATGGGTGTTATGAGGGGGTGAGTCAGGTGGGTGCCGGTTGGATGGAGGGGCAGGAGTGCATGAGAATGGTGGGTGTTATGAGGGGGTGAGTCTGGTGGGTGCCGGTTGGATGGAGGGGCAGGAGTGCATGAGCCTGGTGGGTGTTATGAGGGGGTGAGTCTGGTGGGTGCCGGTTGGATGGAGGGGCAGGAGTGCATGAGAATGGTGGGTGTTATGAGGGGGTGAGTCTGGTGGGTGCCGGTTGGATGGAGGGGCAGGAATGCATGAGAATGGTGGGTGTTATGAGGGGGTGAGTCCGGTGGGTGCCGGTTGGATGGAGGGGCAGGAATGCATGAGCCTGATGGGTGTTATGAGGGGGTGAGTCAGGTGGGTGCCGGTTGGATGGAGGGGCAGGAGTGCATGAGAATGGTGGGTGTTATGAGGGGGTGAGTCTGGTGGGTGCCGGTTGGATGGAGGGGCAGGAGTGCATGAGCCTGGTGGGTGTTATGAGGGGGTGAGTCTGGTGGGTGCCGGTTGGATGGAGGGGCAGGAGTGCATGAGAATGGTGGGTGTTATGAGGGGGTGAGTCTGGTGGGTGCCGGTTGGATGGAGGGGCAGGAGTGCATGAGCCTGGTGGGTGTTATGAGGGGGTGAGTCTGGTGGGTGCCGGTTGGATGGAGGGGCAGGAGTGCATGAGCCTGGTGGGTGTTATGAGAGGGTGAGTCAGGTGGGTGCCGGTTGGATGGAGGGGCAGGAGTGCATGAGAATGGTGGGTGTTATGAGGGGGTGAGTCTGGTGGGTGCCGGTTGGATGGAGGGGCAGGAGTGCATGAGCCTGGTGGGTGTTATGAGGGGGTGAGTCTGGTGGGTGCCGGTTGGATGGAGGGGCAGGAGTGCATGAGAATGGTGGGTGTTATGCGGGGGTGAGTCTGTTGGGTGCCGGTTGGATGGAGGGGCAGGAGTGCATGAGAATGGTGGGTGTTATGAGGGGGTGAGTCTGGTGGGTGCCGGTTGGATGGAGGGGCAGGAATGCATGAGCCTGATGGGTGTTATGAGGGGGTGAGTCAGGTGGGTGCCGGTTGGATGGAGGGGCAGGAGTGCATGAGAATGGTGGGTGTTATAAGGGGGTGAGTCTGGTGGGTGCCGGTTGGATGGAGGGGCAGGAGTGCATGAGCCTGGTGGGTGTTATGAGGGGGTGAGTCTGGTGGGTGCCGGTTGGATGGAGGGGCAGGAGTGCATGAGAATGGTGGGTGTTATGAGGGGGTGAGTCTGTTGGGTGCCGGTTGGATGGAGGGGCAGGAATGCATGAGAATGGTGGGTGTTATGAGGGGGTGAGTCTGGTGGGTGCCGGTTGGATGGAGGGGCAGGAATGCATGAGCCTGATGGGTGTTATGAGGGGGTGAGTCCGGTGGGTGCCGGTTGGATGGAGGGGCAGGAGTGCATGAGCCTGGTGGGTGTTATGAGGGGGTGAGTCAGGTGGGTGCCGGTTGGATGGAGGGGCAGGAGTGCATGAGAATGGTGGGTGTTATGAGGGGGTGAGTCCGGTGGGTGCCGGTTGGATGGAGGGGCAGGAGTGCATGAGAATGGTGGGTGTTATGAGGGGGTGAGTCCGGTGGGTGCCGGTTGGATGGAGGGGCAGGAGTGCATGAGCCTGGTGGGTGTTATGAGGGGGTGAGTCTGGTGGGTGCCGGTTGGATGGAGGGGCAGGAGTGCATGAGAATGGTGGGTGTTATGAGGGGGTGAGTCTGGTGGGTGCCGGTTGGATGGAGGGGCAGGAGTGCATGAGCCTGGTGGGTGTTATGAGGGGGTGAGTCTGGTGGGTGCCGGTTGGATGGAGGGGCAGGAGTGCATGAGAATGGTGGGTGTTATGAGGGGGTGAGTCTGGTGGGTGCCGGTTGGATGGAGGGGCAGGAATGCATGAGCCTGATGGGTGTTATGAGGGGGTGAGTCAGGTGGGTGCCGGTTGGATGGAGGGGCAGGAGTGCATGAGAATGGTGGGTGTTATGAGGGGGTGAGTCTGGTGGGTGCCGGTTGGATGGAGGGGCAGGAGTGCATGAGCCTGGTGGGTGTTATGAGGGGGTGAGTCTGGTGGGTGCCGGTTGGATGGAGGGGCAGGAGTGCATGAGAATGGTGGGTGTTATGAGGGGGTGAGTCTGGTGGGTGCCGGTTGGATGGAGGGGCAGGAATGCATGAGCCTGATGGGTGTTATGAGGGGGTGAGTCAGGTGGGTGCCGGTTGGATGGAGGGGCAGGAGTGCATGAGAATGGTGGGTGTTATGAGGGGGTGAGTCTGGTGGGTGCCGGTTGGATGGAGGGGCAGGAGTGCATGAGCCTGGTGGGTGTTATGAGGGGGTGAGTCTGGTGGGTGCCGGTTGGATGGAGGGGCAGGAGTGCATGAGAATGGTGGGTGTTATGAGGGGGTGAGTCTGGTGGGTGCCGGTTGGATGGAGGGGCAGGAGTGCATGAGAATGGTGGGTGTTATGAGGGGGTGAGTCTGGTGGGTGCCGGTTGGATGGAGGGGCAGGAATGCATGAGCCTGATGGGTGTTATGAGGGGGTGAGTCAGGTGGGTGCCGGTTGGATGGAGGGGCAGGAGTGCATGAGAATGGTGGGTGTTATGAGGGGGTGAGTCTGGTGGGTGCCGGTTGGATGGAGGGGCAGGAGTGCATGAGAATGGTGGGTGTTATGAGGGGGTGAGTCTGGTGGGTGCCGGTTGGATGGAGGGGCAGGAATGCATGAGCCTGATGGGTGTTATGAGGGGGTGAGTCAGGTGGGTGCCGGTTGGATGGAGGGGCAGGAGTGCATGAGAATGGTGGGTGTTATGAGGGGGTGAGTCTGGTGGGTGCCGGTTGGATGGAGGGGCAGGAGTGCATGAGAATGGTGGGTGTTATGAGGGGGTGAGTCTGGTGGGTGCCGGTTGGATGGAGGGGCAGGAATGCATGAGCCTGATGGGTGTTATGAGGGGGTGAGTCCGGTGGGTGCCGGTTGGATGGAGGGGCAGGAGTGCATGAGCCTGGTGGGTGTTATGAGGGGGTGAGTCCGGTGGGTGCCGGTTGGATGGAGGGGCAGGAGTGCATGAGCCTGGTGGGTGTTATGAGGGGGTGAGTCTGGTGGGTGCCGGTTGGATGGAGGGGCAGGAATGCATGAGCCTGATGGGTGTTATGAGGGGGTGAGTCCGGTGGGTGCCGGTTGGATGGAGGGGCAGGAGTGCATGAGCCTGGTGGGTGTTATGAGGGGGTGAGTCCGGTGGGTGCCGGTTGGATGGAGGGGCAGGAGTGCATGAGAATGGTGGGTGTTATGAGGGGGTGAGTCTGTTGGGTGCCGGTTGGATGGAGGGGCAGGAGTGCATGAGAATGGTGGGTGTTATGAGGGGGTGAGTCTGTTGGGTGCCGGTTGGATGGAGGGGCAGGAGTGCATGAGCCTGGTGGGTGTTATGAGGGGGTGAGTCTGGTGGGTGCCGGTTGGATGGAGGGGCAGGAGTGCATGAGAATGGTGGGTGTTATGAGGGGGTGAGTCTGGTGGGTGCCGGTTGGATGGAGGGGCAGGAGTGCATGAGAATGGTGGGTGTGATGCGGGGGTGAGTCTGTTGGGTGCCGGTTGGATGGAGGGGCAGGAGTGCATGAGAATGGTGGGTGTTATGAGGGGGTGAGTCTGGTGGGTGCCGGTTGGATGGAGGGGCAGGAGTGCATGAGAATGGTGGGTGTTATGAGGGGGTGAGTCTGGTGGGTGCCGGTTGGATGGAGGGGCAGGAGTGCATGAGAATGGTGGGTGTTATGCGGGGGTGAGTCTGTTGGGTGCCGGTTGGATGGAGGGGCAGGAGTGCATGAGAATGGTGGGTGTTATGAGGGGGTGAGTCTGTTGGGTGCCGGTTGGATGGAGGGGCAGGAGTGCATGAGAATGGTGGGTGTTATGCGGGGGTGAGTCTGTTGGGTGCCGGTTGGATGGAGGGGCAGGAGTGCATGAGAATGGTGGGTGTTATGAGGGGGTGAGTCTGGTGGGTGCCGGTTGGATGGAGGGGCAGGAGTGCATGAGAATGGTGGGTGTTATGCGGGGGTGAGTCTGGTGGGTGCCGGTTGGATGGAGGGGCAGGAGTGCATGAGAATGGTGGGTGTTATGCGGGGGTGAGTCTGGTGGGTGCCGGTTGGATGGAGGGGCAGGTGTGCATGAGAATGGTGGGTGTTATGAGGGGGTGAGTCTGGTGGGTGCCGGTTGGATGGAGGGGCAGGAGTGCATGAGAATGGTGGGTGTTAGGACGGGTTGGGAAAGGGCCGGGCGAGCAGGAGTCTGTAGTGGGTGTTAGGACGGGGGGTGGGGCAGGTGCCAGGACAATCTGGTGCGTGTTAGGAAGAGGGGGACAGAGGCCAAGAGAGCATGAGTCTGGTGGGTGTTAGGACGGTGGGGGCGGGGGCAGGGAAGCACGCGTCTGGTGGCTGTTTGAAGGGGAGGGAGGTGGGCAGAAAGCATGGACCTTCTGGGTGTCGGCGGGGCAAGCCAAGAAAGCGTGAATCTGGTGGGTGTCGGTGGGGAGGGAGGGTAGGAGTGAATTAGTGGTGGATGTCGTTTGGGCGGTACACGAGTGCATGCGCCTGGTGGGTGTTAAGAGTGGGAGCAGGGGGCGGGAGAGCAAGAGTCTGGTTAGTGTTAAGCCGGGGGGGGGGACCGAGGCAGGGGGGCATAAATCTGGTGGGTGTCGGGGGGGAGGGGGGGGGGGCGCCAGGGGGCATGAATCTGGTGGGCGTCGGTGGGGAGGTTGGGGGCAGTAGAGCATGTGCCTGGTGGGTGTTATGAGGGGGTCCAGTAGTGTAGGAGTGGGGGATGTCCGTTGGGCGGGATGCGGCGCAGTAGTCGGGTGTTAGGAGGCGGGCGGCGGGGGAGGGGGGGGGGGGCAGGCGCCAGGAGGGCATGAACCTGGTGGGAGTTAAGAGGCCGGGGACAGGAGTGCATGGGTCTGGTAGGCGTTATGTGAGGAGGGGGGGGGGGGGCATGAGTGGTGGGTGTTAGGACGGGGGAGAGGGGTCAGGAGAGCATGAGCCGGGTCGGTGTTTGGAGGGAAGGGGGGGGGGGGCAGGGCCAGGAGTGTATGAGTGGCGGGCGTTAGGACGGGGGCTGAGCATGGGCCAGGATAACATGAGTCTGGTGTTAACACAACTAGGCGTACAGATAATCGGGTTAAATACCAGGCGAACCAGTAATAAATGTAGTAGTCACCGATAGCGTTTTGAATACGATTTTAAAAGGAATTCACAGCCTTAAATAACATGTTATTTTACGAGAAAATCACCAAGTAACTAATTTTTAATCATGATAGCCATCAAAAAAATTAGTGCTTGACCGCATCCCCTTAGGCACGCCTAGGCGACAACAGGGGCGGATCCAGACTCGATAACATGAGCGTAAGTGTAAAACGGTTCGATAATAATGCAAAACGTTGTCCCCAATGGGTGAACATATGCAAAAACATATACCGTCCATGTGTTGACGTCCCCAAATGGACGGTCTTTTGCATGGCCACCAGAAGCAAGACTATTGGGGGATATCCTTTGGGGGACATAAAAAGTATGTTTTGAATTTAACAGTTATTTACATATATATAACATATATTTTGGGAGCGGAATCACGCCATATTAACGAAAACAACACATGTTATAACCGACAGATAAGCTAATATGTCTTATGTCCCTCAATGGGTGTTTTTAAGCATTGTCCCCAATGGGCGCACGTGTAAGTATATATATATATATATATACATCTATTATCAATTAATTTAAAATGAAAATTATTATTTACCCACCCTCCTCTTTACAACTGCCTTCTGTGATGACAAGATCATCCACCGCTATGTCACCGGTATAACTGTAACCTATATACCCTTGAAGCAGTATCTGCGGAAGGACATGGATAAATCACGCGCATTATTATCCTGGCTGTATTAAGATATCTTAATATGGAATCCTGTACTGTGAGCGTCTCACGCCGATACTATAATATAATAAACCTGTTGATATTACGATAAACGGCAACACCAAGATGGTATCCATCATCTCACCGTGAAAGGAGGCCAGAACAACTGTTTTTTTTCATCAAATACTAGTGGGGGATTTGCATCTTAATAAGTTGTCCCTGAACACAATTCATTGAGCAAGCAACTGGATGTTTCGTACGATTGGACATTATTTAAGCATTGATAACCACCATTCTAGACCGTTCTTTAACCGTTTATTATTCATACATATTCAGCTTGTATTAAGTACCTCACGCCTATCATTCACTTCAATACACAGTAATCGGGGAGGCTAACAAGGAAGATATATGGTGTCGTTATGGTCGAACAATGAGACCGTTATGTAATGATACGTCTAAGCAATTAACATACCTGGCTTCCGTAGTCTAGGTTGACCTGATCAGCGCGTACCCACCAGCGATCGCCTTGATTGCCAGATTTGTACCATAGTATATCGTTATCTGGTGAGGTCACCACTCGCAGCCCGCGGATACCACTTCCACGCATGTGGTAAGCAACAGTCACACACGCCTGGCCCTGGTAGTCAAGGACTGGTGTTCTCAGGCTGAAAGATCGGGGGGTGGGGTAAGGGTATCGACATCAATATAATAAATCAAAATGCTGGATTCATATCTCAGACGAACAGCAGTGAAACATGTTTGAAGTACTTTTCGCAGTGAGGCGGTATAAATAGTTACGGCACTTTTACTTTCTTGTTGGATCATACATCTGTGGTAACTAAGGTGCCGGCTTCCGTCAGATCATTTCCCAACCGCTAAGGGAAAATTACATATCGAAGCCCGAACCTATGTGCGTGTATATCAAGATTATGATCGCCCCCCGTTTCCCCCGAAATAAACAGGCCAGACCTCAATTGTGCTACATTGACATGAAATAAATGGCACCAATTCTTATTGAAACACTGCTAAGTTTAGTTAAGATAGGTTGTAGCACCCACATTTTTAGGCTCAGATCCGACAGTTGTGAGTTAGACCACTGCTATAGTGCCATCTATTGTCCAAGCACTGGTGTTCAAGCCAGTGAAGCCAGGGGGGCACAGGGCGGCAGAGGGCGGCACAGGGGGGCACGTGCCCTTTCACGACGTGAAAAGGCCAATTTTGTTCATTTTGGCGGCCTTTAAACGATATAATGACCCCGTGCAACCCCCTAATGCATTTTCAGACTTGTGCCCCCCTTTGACGAAAGCCTGGTTCCGCCACTGTAAGCGGTGTATTTTGCTATTGTAGGAGCGTAAGACGACATAAGCAATATCACAATAACAGATATTACAACTCAATGAAGCTCATGTAGATTCGTTTTCGCTCATGTACGCCCATTATACGCACTGCAGGAGGCGAGCCCGCATTAGTTCCTGTGTTTGGTGACATCGAGGCAACACGTTACTCATTGACAGCTAGCGACACCTAGGGAGTAAGGCAAACGTGATAGCAAAGGGTAATGATCAAACGCGAGTGTTCGCTTTGATGCGTAAATTGTTGCAGTTTGAATTAATATACTTTAGAAGTAGAACTCACAATGCCACTTGATTGCTGTGTTGGGTCGCCTCCACGTATATATAATACGTTCCACTGTAGGCCTCGTGCGGCCCGGTGTACCCTGTGTCCGTGTATCCTTGGTGACGAGTCCAATCAAAGTTGTCATCCGCGTCTTGGATGAGGTCGCAGAGATCAGTCTCAAAGTCACAGGCGAATAGCTCCTTACCCAACGAACTGACACCTGTGTATCGAGAAGATAAGGATAGACAATAAACTAGACATGGCATACATATTACAATGAATTACAACCTGGCAACTCAACAGGGTTATATGACCCTTTTGATGATGAGACGTTCTAAGAAGACTTACGCTAGATAGGTCACTTGTCTATAATTGCAGTCATTGAAGTCCCTGGCCACTGACCATTGGCCGACAGGGTCTGTGATGGCCTGTCACAGCTATGTTTATAAATTATGGTGCTGACTGTATCGGTCTCCAAACTATAACCAAGACGCCGTGTACCTGGTGTCATCAAGAATAGGGCAGGAATTAGGACGAGCATTGCAGGTAGACGGGGACTCGACAGGGAGGCATGGCCCATTATCTGCAACAAAACAGAAAATTCATTGACTGATATAAGCTGTAGGCGCTTCGATTTGTCAGTCCATCTTCAGCTTGGCTGGGAGTTCTGCGTGTTCAGGAGAGCGGGGTATGATACAGAGCACCAAGCAGCACCGTTAAAACACCGCTTCTTGGCAACAAATACTGTCTGTAAGCGAAGGGAAGTCAAATCATCCAGCCGAAGGTTAAACTAAAAGGACATTTAAGACTTACCCTTTCCTTTCATGGACTTCCTGGCTTGCATCACCCGGTGGGGTTTTCTCAAGAGGGAAGAGCGAATGCTCCGAATGAACTCACACCGGTGTAAATATGAAAGAACACGGGGGGGGGGCTTTCTGATTGGGCACTTGGGGACAGGGGTCAATGGGGTACGGAACCCCTGCCCATGCCTCCACGTCCCCCCGCCACCAGGGTATTAGCCACACCCGTATGCCAGCTGGATGGGCGGGCAGTTTCAATTTTATCGGGCAGATTTTCAATTTGGTGAGCATTCATCTGCTGCTAACCCGCCGAAAAAGGACCTTTTTGTCAGGAAGTCATCAATAACTACTTTTGTTTATAGAATTGTATATTGCGAGCTCATAATGCGACCTGATGGGCTAGCACCATGTTGTGTGTGTACACTGAACACCTTTTTTCTACCAGCCAAAACACTGACTGGCAAAAAAAAATTGTCTAATACAAACCCGCCACTCACATACATCCGCCTTAGAACATTATGTTATTTTATTCCTAAGGATTATTGTTCCTTAAATAATCGGGCAGATGTACTTTACATGAGCAGTGGGCACCCCACCACCCTCCAGTGGGCACTACACCAACACCCTCCAGCGAACACTACATCCACACCCTCCAGTGGGCAATACACCCACACCTTCCAGAGGGCTTTACACCCACACCCTCCAGCGGACACTACACCCACACCCTCCAGTGGGCAATACACCCACACCCTCGAGTGGGCGATACACCCACACCTTCCAGGGGGCTTTACACCCACACCCTCCAGCGGACACTACACCCACACCCTCCAGTGGGCGATACACCCACACCTTCCAGAAGGCTTTACACTCACACCCTCCAGCGGACAATACACCCACACCCCAGTGGGCGATACACCCACACCTTCCAGAGGGCTTTACACTCACACCCTCCAGCGGACACTACACCCACACCCTCCAGTGGGCGATACACCCACACCTTCCAGAGGGCTTTACACTCACACCCTCCAGCGGACACTACACCCACACCCTCCAGTGGGCGATACACCCACACCCTCCAGTGGGCACTATGCCCACACCTTCCAGTGGGCTTTACACCCTCACCATCCAGTGGGCACTACACTAAACCCTCCAGTGGGCACTAGGCATTGCAGTAATAGGCAGTAATAAGTTTTTACGCGGGACACCTCCCTCTCCGGCGAGAATCCTAAAGTTCTAAAGTTTAAATGAATCCAGCAAGATAGAGGTGCGATTATCCATCAGTGTTGTGTTTTTTATTTCAATTACGTCGAAAAACAGTCCATGTAATCATTATTACATTGAATGTAATCGTAATCGTAATCGATTACTTTCATATTTCCTGTTATCGTAATCGTAATCGTAATCGTAATCATGAAATTCCCAAGTAATCGTAATCGTAATCGATTACATTTACAATGTAATCACCCCATGCCTGCTAGGCACCCACCCTCCAGTGGGCATTTACACCCACACCCTCCTGTGGACACTACACTAACACACCCCATGTGGGCACTACACCCCCACGTTCCAGTGGGCACTACACCCACACCCTGCAGTGGGCACTCCACCCACACGTTCCAGTGGGCATTACAGCCCCATCCGTAAGTGGGCACTACACCCACAACTTCCAGGGGGCATTACACCCCCACCCTCTAGTGGACACTACACTCACACCCTCCAGTGGGCACTAGACACCCACTCCCCAGTGGGCATTTACACCCACACCCTCCTGTGGATACTACACTAACACACCCCCAGTGGGCACTACACTCGCACCTTCCAGTGGACACTACACCCACCATCCAGTGGGCACTACGCCCACACCCTCCAGTGGGCACTACACCCGCACCTTCCAGTGGACACTACATCCGTACCTTCCAGTGGACACTACACCCACCATCCAGTGGGCACTACGCCCACACCCTCCAGTGGGCACTACACCCGCACCTTCCAGTGGACACTACATCCGTACCTTCCAGTGGACACTACACCCACCATCCAGTGGGCACTACACCCACCACCCAGTGGACACTATACCCACACCCTCTAGTGGACACTACACCCACACACTCCAGTGGACACTACACCCGCCCTCCAGTGGACACTACACCCGCACCCTCTAGTGGACACTACACCCGCCCTCCAGTGGACACTACACCCGCCCTCCAGTGGGCACTACACCCACACCCTCCAGTGGACACTACACCCGCCCTCCAGTGGACACTACACCCGCACACTCCAGTGGACACTACACCCCCACCCTCCAGTGGACACTACACCCGCACCCTCCAGTGGACACTACACCCCCACCCTCCAGTGGACACTACACCCACACCCTCCAGTGGGCACTACACCCACACCCTCCAGTGGGCACTACACCCATACCCTGCAGTGGGCACTACACCCACACCCTCCAGTGGGCACTACACCCATACCCTCCAGTGGACACTACACCCGCCCTCCAGTGGACACTACACCCCCACCCTTCAGTAGGCACTACACCCACACCCTCCAGTAGGCACTACACCCACACCCTCCAGTAGGCACTACACCCACACCTTCCAGTGAGCACTACACCCACACCCTCCAGTGGACACTACATCCGTACCTTCCAGTGGGCACTACACCCGCACCCTCCAGTGGACACTACATCCGTACCTTCCAGTGGACACTACACCCACCATCCAGTGGACACTACACCCACCATCCAGTGGGCACTACACCCACACCTTCCAGTGGGCACTACACCCGCACCCTCCAGTGGACACTACATCCGTACCTTCCAGTGGGCACTACACCCGCACCCTCCAGTGGACACTACACCCGTACCTTCCAGTGGACACTACACCCACCATCCAGTGGGCACTACGCCCACACCCCCAGTGGGCACTACACTCGCACCTTCCAGCGGACACTACATCCGTACCTTCCAGTGGACACTACACCCACCATCCAGTGGGCACTACGCCCACACCCCCAGTGGGCACTACACTCGCACCATCCAGTGGGCACTACACCCCCACCCTCCAGTAGACACTACACCCACACCATCCAGTGGACACTACACTTACACCATCCAGTGAGCACTACACCCACACCCTCCAGTGGACACTACACCCACACCCTCCAGTGGACACTACACCCACACCCTCCAGTGGACACTACACCCACACCCTCCAGTGGACACTATACCCACACCCTCCAGTGGGCACTACACCCACACCTTCCAGCGGGCACTCCACCCACACCCTCCAGTGGACACCTCATCCACACTCTCCAGTGTGCACTCCGTTTACACCCTCCAGTGGACACTACACCCGCCCTCCAGTGGACACTACACCCGCCCTCCAGTGGGCACTACACCCACACCTTCCAGTGGGTACTACCTTCCACACCTCCACACTACACTCGCACCACCCACTGAGCACTAAACCCTCATCCTCCGAGGAGGCGGGGAGTGGGAGGGGTAATATGGAGAAGAAGAATTATTGCCATATTGGTCCCTTCGTGAATAAAATATGTCAGCATAATTCCATATACCCAACATAATACATCCCCATGTTCCGATTATAACAACACACGGCGAAATATATTAACACGGAATTTAGTTCTCACGTTGGCCTATCTATCACATGAGCAGGCCTAATGCCAAAGAGTGTCCGGTACATAATACAATAACGAATAAAAACAACATAGTAGGTCTATGGACTGATATATTACTACAGCAAAAGGATCCTAGCTAACGTGAATTGTGAGTTAAAATATAGGCGGAGCCTCCAGGTGTATTGACACCCATTTTTCGTCTGCTTGAAATCTGTCACTTTATTACTGAAAACACCCGTTTGCTATTTCGCAGCGAATCTGCAGCAGTGTCTCCTTTTAGCGTTCGGGCGTTTTACGAGTCACACACTTTGCACAGCCTCATTTTAACGTCAAGGTGGCGGTCGATTAAGTGAATAAAGCATTGATTCTGAAGACGGCTAAAATCATGCAGCAAACCGCCCTGTGGCCCATTTCAATAGTCAATCGTTGCCATAGTGACGCACAAACGAATTATGTTTATAGAGTTGAACGGCCCGTCTATGGTCTCGTTCGCAAGCGACCGCTTGTCGACTAATGGTTGACGATTTGGCTGCCGAACGGTGATCAGTCCGACCATCTAGTCCACCGGAAAGAACCATGCGGCCACCCACGGTTCCTCTGGTCGATTGTCGTTCAAGATGGCAGAACGCCTCATCTTTGTGACGTATGCTTGATCTGTGACTTCGTTTGCAAGTTTATATACATTTAAACGAATTAAAATATCGCTTGGTCCATACATACTTGCTTATTTTGCTAATTTATCTTGTTTTCGTGCTAAATGTTTACATGATCGAACAAACTGTACGATCGTTCACTCGACTTTATTACATCACACGCTGAGTTTACTGTCGTTCACGACCGGGTCATATGACACCCTTTGGACTTGGCCCAAGAGTTAAAAAACAACTCACTGCCGGCATTTCCTGTCAATCATATTAGGGCGAGTCCCATTTTGCCGAGAAAGGGAGAGTATGGTTGCCATTCGGCTAAACATCCATAAGTGAAGGATGGAACGTGCTTCATTTATTTGTACTCTGCATTCAAGTGCTAGCATATTTATTGATTCTTATGAAACATTGAAACAGAAAGAAAAAAATATCCTAAATAAGTTACGACTACACGGACAGCGCCGCCCCTACCGAAACCGGTCCAAGTAACAATGGACTGCCTGGCGAGTCAATGAACGCTAAAGAATACAGCGTGACCAACCATTTGCCTAATTAGGTCAGGTCATGCTCTGACCTATATTTCCAATCTGTGAAGACCCTAAATCAAATGCTGGGTCTCGCTGTAAACTGGCCCCCACCGCTCTGTTGGTCAGCCGTTTACCAGGTCGTATTGAAAGCGCCGTCACAGCTGACAGACTGTTGTTGGTTGTGGCGTGTGAGTGCGTTACTTCCTTGTTCACCGAGTAGAGCCCCACAGTTCTCGTCCTATCCATTAAAACAGTCGCATGTCTGTTGCCGGTTGGCGATCCAGATACCGGGTAAGATATCTATTTTAGGCTCTACATATCCGGGTGTCTTATACGAATCAAGAGCCGGTTTCATGAAGAATGGTCTTAACGTATGACCGGACATAGCGCTAAGACTCTAAATTGATCATACTAACGACTCGTCATAAACTAAGACCAACCATGGTTCATTTGCAAAAAAGCTGCCGGTCGGCACTAAGACCGGAGAGAACCATATATTTGACTGGGTGGTTCTTTGAAACAATCATATCATACATGTCCAGTATGTGCCACTCGCCATCTCGCCCTGGCGATCTTCCTCTCGCGTTCTCGCGATTTCGCCGTCGCTTCCCGAAGCTTCCAGGGCTATGGCTCCGGTCGCCGGACTATGGCTCCGAGCGCTGGGCCATGGCTACGGCTCCGGGCTATGGCTCCGGGATATAACTCCGGGCTACGACTCCGCGCTAGGGCTTCGGGCGCTGGGCTATGGCTCTGGGCGCCGGGCTATGGCTCTGACCGCCGGATTACGGCTCCGGGATATAACTCCGGGATGCTTTTCTGGGCTACGGCTAACGGGTTGTGGCTTCGGGCTACGGTTTCGGGCGCCGGGCTATGGCTCCGAGCGCTGGGCTACGGCTCCGGGCTACTGCTCCGGGCGCGGGGCGATGGCTCAGTGCTATGGCTCCAGCATATGGCGCCGAGCTATGGCTCCGGGGCTATCGCTCTGGGCTCTGGGCGCCGGGCTATGGCTCCGAGCGCCGGACTATGACTCGGGGCGCCGGGCTCTGGCTCCGGGCGCCGGGCTATGGCTCTGGGCGCCGGGCTATGGCTCTGGGCGCCGGGCTATGGCTCTGACCGCCGGATTACGGCTTCGGGATATAACTCCGGGATGCTTTTCTGGGCTACGGCTAACGGGTTGTGGCTTCGGGCTACGGTTTCGGGCGCCGGGCTATGGCTCCGAGCGCTGGGCTACGGCTCCGGGCTACTGCTCCGGGCGCGGGGCGATGGCTCAGTGCTATGGCTCCAGCATATGGCGCCGAGCTATGGCTCCGGGGCTATCGCTCTGGGCTCTGGGCGCCGGGCTATGGCTCCGAGCGCCGGACTATGACTCGGGGCGCCGGGCTCTGGCTCCGGGCGCCGGGCTATGGCTCCGGGCGCCGGGCTATGGCTCCGGGCGCCGGGCTATGGCTCCGGGCGCCGGGCTATGGCTTAGTGCTATGGCTCCAGCATATGGCGCCGAGCTATGGCTCCGGAGCTATCGCTCCGGGCGCCGAACTATGGCTCTGGGCGCCGGGCTATGGCTTCGGGCGCCGAGCTATGGCTATGGCTCCTAGCGCTGGGCCATGGGTACGGTTTCGGGCTATGGCTCCGGAATAAAACTCCGGGCTACGGCTCCGCGCTAGAGCTTCGGTCGCTGGGCTAGGGCTCGGGACGCCGGGCTATGGCTCGGGGCGCCGGGCTATGGCTCCAGGTGCCAGGCTATGGTTCCGAGTGCCGGGCTATGGCTCTGGGCGCCGGGCTATGGCTCTGACCGCCGGATTACGGCTCCGGGATATAACTCCGGGATGCTTTCCTGGGCTACGGCTGACGGGTTGTGGCTTCGGGCTACGGTTTCGGGCGCCGGGCTATGGCTCCGAGCGCTGGGCTACGGCTCCGGGCTACTGCTCCGGGCGCGGGGCGATGGCTCAGTGCTATGGCTCCAGCATATGGCGCCGAGCTATGGCTCCGGGGCTATCGCTCTGGGCTCTGGGCGCCGGGCTATGGCTCCGAGCGCCGGGCTATGGCTCGCGGCGCCGGGGGCTATGGCTCCGGGCGCCGGGCTATGGCTCCGGGCGCCGGGCTATGGCTCCGGGCGCCAGGCTATGGCTCGGGGCGCCGGGCTATGGCTCAGTGCTATGGCTCCAGCAGATGGCGCCGAGCTATGGCTCCGGAGCTATCGCTCCGGGCGCCGAACTATGGCTCTGGGCGCCGGGCTATGGCTTCGGGCGCCGGGCTATGGCTATGGCTCCGCGCACTGGGCCATGGCTACGGTTTCGGGCTATGGCTCCGGGCGCCGGGCTATGGCTCAGTGCTATGGCTCCAGCATATGGCGCCGAGCTATGGCTCCGGAGCTATCGCTCCGGGCGCCGAACTATGGCTCTGGGCGCCAGGCTATGGCTCCATGTGCCAGGCTATGGCTCCGGGTGCCGGGCTATGGCTCTCATCGCTCGCCTATGGCTCTGCATTAAATGGCACACTATTAAAATACATTACTGACTATTACTTTTGCCCTAGTATGTGCATAACCGATCTCCGTTTTATTTGCCAACATCGTGACCCTGCAATATGCCAGTTAATACACACGTGTACATGTTAACAACTGGCTCGTGGATATAACTATACCTCCGGGCTACGGCTCCGCGTTAGGGCTTCGGGCGCTGGGCTATGGCTCTGGGCGCCGGGCTATGGCTCTGGCCGCCGGGTTACGGCTCCGGGATATAACGCCGGGATGCTTTTCTGGGCTACGGCTAACGGGTTATGGCTTCGAGCTACGGTTTCGGGCGCCGGTCTATGGCTACGAGCGCTGGGCTACGGCTCCGGGCTACGGGTTCGGGCTGTGGCTCCGGGCTACTGCTCCGGGCGCGGGGCGATGGCTCAGTGCTATGGCTCCGGGGCTATCGCTCCGGGCGCCGGACTATGGAACCGGACGCCGGGCTATCGCTCCGGGCGCCGGACTATGGCTCGGGGCGCCGGGCCATGGCTCGGGGCGCCGGGCTATGGCTCGGGGCGCCGGGCTATGGCTCTGACCGCCGGGTTACGGCTCCGGGATATAACTCCGGGATGCTTCTCTGGGCTACGGCTAACGGGTTATGGCTTTGAGCTACGGTTTCGGGCGCCGGTCTATGGCTACGAGCGCTGGGCTACGGCTCCGGGCTACGGGTTCGGGCTGTGGCTCCGGGCTACTGCTCCGGGCGCGGGGCGATGGCTCAGTGCTATGGCTCCGGGGCTATCGCTCCGGGCGCCGGACTATGGAACCGGACGCCGGGCTATCGCTCCGGGCGCCGGACTATGGCTCGGGGCGCCGGGCTATGGCTCGGGGCGCCGGGCTATGGCTCGGGGCGCCGGGCTATGGCTCGGGGCGCCGGGCTATGGCTCCCGGTGCCGGGCTATGGCTCGGGGCGCCGGGCTATGGCTCGGGGCGCCGGGCTATGGCTCGGGGCGCCGGGCTATGGCTCGGGGCGCCAGGCTATGGCTCGGGGCGCCGGGCTATGGCTCGGAGCGCCGGGCTATGGCTCGGGGCGCCGGGCTATGGCTCGGGGCGCCGGGCTATGGCTCGGGGCGCCAGGCTATGGCTCGGGGCGCCGGGCTATGGCTCGGAGCGCCTGGCTATGGCTCGGGGCGCCGGGCTATGGCTCGGGGCGCCGGGCTATGGCTCGGGGCGCCCGGCTATGGCTCGGGGCGCCGGGCTATGGCTCGGGGCGCCGGGCTATGGCTCGGGGCGCCGGGCTACTGCCTTATGACCGCTAAAAGAAACAGGCCCCAGGGCCATTCGATACATGGTTGGTTTGTTGCATCTTCTGGACGCTTTAGCCACTTTTGGTCATATCACGTCGATGCGAAAAGTAAGGGAGAGTGGAGCCATGTCCCCGGGGGTAACCCCCTACTCTTTACAAAGCAGGACGTGCTATCTTTATCCTGCGACCACACATACATGACCACAGCAAGGCTCGAACCACCGTTAGGCTCTCAGGTGGCTTTGGGCCGTATTCATAATCGCCACTTAGGCTACGCCATTAGACTTAGCGCTAAGTGGAAGATATTTTCGAGCGATTATTGCGGTCAAATACATAAGCAGTCAACCCAAAAGTAGATTTCTGAATTCAGAAAATGCTAAAATTATGTTGAAGAGGATTTCTTAATCATGAGTACCACCACAACGAGCTGGCGAGGCTAAGACGAAAATGCAGTTTTCGTGCGTAACTTACGAGGGGATTATGAATACGGCCCTAGAGCACTCAATCTGAGCGCTCTCACCCACTGAGCAACCGGGCAGGCCATTCGGTAGGCCTACATGCGTAGGCCACTTCTCACGGTGGGGACAAGTCGCATTGAGGGTCTGTGTCAAAGGCTTTATACTTCAAAACTTTGGTCCCTATAAAAGCAACAAGGCAAACAGCCTCCATTTTGCAATTTCGCTCAAACGAAATTATGAGCAATTGGATATACCTGCTTCTACTGCGCATGTCCGTTTCTAGTTACCATGAGCGTGTGCAGCCAGAGGTCAAGGGGCTCCAGGATGCCCCCACCCCCTGCCATCCCGTGTTTGCGGTTTTACCCGGATATTTGATCAGTCACCACCCAGTCTGCCACTGTAGATACCGAGTCCGAATATATACTATGATATGATAAATAAGCCATACAGCGTAAAATACCAAGTGATGCAGTGTTGAGACAAACGTTTAAGCTGATCCTGACATTTTTTCCGGCTGACGACTAGAATCAACGAACACCTTAGCCCATGTGGGGCTGCAAGTGTAAGATATAGGTATAATGTTCACACTAGATGATCAAGTGAACCTCTGTCAAACATGTTTTAGGACTTGTTCCATCACCCCCCCCCCCTCTCCACATTGTCATGCACAAAGCCATAGGATACAGTCCTGCTATAAACACTATGATATTCTATCATCAAATGTCTTGCCCACCCCCTCCCCCGTCACCCCCCCACCCCCCCCCCCCCCAACCGACACTCGATCCATTGTATTTCCGGATGTGCACCCTAAACGGTTACCGTGACGACCGTATGTGTCCGGTTACGACTTGGGCCTGCGGTCTGTACCCAGAAACTAGTAGGCCGCCATAGCAACCCGTGGGTGTATCAGAGGTAATGACTCATCAGTGTGTTGTTACTCCATGCACTGCACATTTTGACAGCGGAATGTTAAGTCGATCACTTGCTCTCGCCATTCTTGTTACCGCGGAGGCACGTGAGACCCTGTTATGTCACTCGCTCCTTGGAAAAATCGCAAAAGGCTGGATGTAAAGCTAAATTTAGAACGCTATTTTGAGCTTTTGAGTGTTTTGAAGACGGATTTTTCCTTGTATATTCCGAAAGTTACACCTTCCATAGCCATGTTTAATGAAATGGGACTCATAGTCTTTAGAATGAACCTGGAAAGTAATTGACTTATAGTTACCTATACTTGAACATGGAGCACGTGTGTTTGTTTGTCCCCAAAACTGAAGTCTCGCGGCCCGATCACGAGAACTGTATAGCCCTATGCAGTATTATGTGTGCCCTTAACCGAGAAAAAGGTTTCTTTGCTTGGAAAGTAGAAGTTAGGTAAATATTTATGAGTTTTTTTTTATAAAACCCGAACGTCATCACAATGTGGTCGATTCCCTTGCTTTTACAGTATAAAGTAAATCATTGGTTTCGTTCTTTGTGACCCCCCCCCCCCCTCTCTCTCTCTCTTTCTCTCTCGATAGCAAGTCTATGATTACTAGAACGCAGCTTGGTAAGAGCTTTCATATGTCGCCTGCGGTGAATTACATGTCAATACATTTCTGGTTCTAATGAGGATTTTAATTTCACAATAAGTATTGCGTTTATTATACAACAATCTGTCAACATCGCAGCCCATATTATCCAGTACAAGTTGAATGGGGGAGTATATGTAAAATATACACTACATCTCTTATCACAGCTCTCTACGTTATAAACTACGATTCGGCTTCTCGTTTGTCGCTTACCTCTGAACACAACACTGCACAAAGCGAGCCCCGGGTCACTGCTAACCGCAAGATCACAATAGTGTCACCGAAAATGTATCCACCAATATTCTCTCAAATGGCCTGTATGTTGTCTGTATATCGTTAGCTGCTGGAGGTGTGACTGGTGTAGTTCGCTCATCTATACACAAGGATGTACCCTGTCGTGGTGATGCGAGGCACGACTGTACGGATCTAAGAGGACTGCTGTGTGGTATATCTAGATGTCTGTGTGTCCAGGTCCTGGTTGTGGGAGATACCAGGGTGACAGGATCGTGGCTAGTTCACTTCCTGGTTGGGGGAGTCGTCAGAACTAAATGCTCGTGGCCTAGTGAAGTCGCGTGACACATGATGTGCTATACACGCCGCTGCCTGTTTGTGTTGCTTCATGCGTATAAATAGCATCAACGCTGATTGGGAGACAACTTTAAGGTCGAGAGCGGATTACAGTGGCCTGTGTTACACCTGGTGTTACACGGCTCAGCGAGGCCATGCGGGGCCTGGTCCGCCCGCAGGGGCGGACACGCATGGTGGCCGATTAGCGGCCTAAGCAGCCAATCACCAGCTCGGTGACCTCGGGCAGACTGACCAATGAGGGGTATCGCCACGCCCAAACTGGTCAGTCTGAACGGGTACAAAAAGGGCAAAGGCCAGGAACTCGGGGTTCCACGTACCGACGACCTGAAGACGACACGACTCTCCCTCCCCCGACGACTCCAGGACCCACGACAGACTGTAAGGTATAGCCCATAAGTTCTTGTATCATTAACCCACATAGTTTTGATCTTACGAAATATATTATATCTAAACTTACCACTGTGTTGATTTTGTATATACGTTGGCAGTTTACCAGTCTAGCTGTACCCGACCGCTCTACCCCCAGTAGCTGATTCCCCAGGCTACTTAACTTCCCCTAGTGGCTAATTCCCCAGGCTGCTTAACTCCCCTAGTAGCTAATTCCCCAGGCTGCTAAACACCACCTAGCTTAATCCCCGATCCCCGAATAGCAAAGTTAACACCTGATCCGAAAAGAGACACGCAGTCGTTATGTGTGATTTGTAGGGCGGCTAAAGCGGAAAATATTACAACGGAGGGTATTAGAGTTATCTAGAGTAAGTTGTGTGGGTTCAACCGCGAAGATTCCAAAAGCTTACATAATAGACCCTGATCAGGAATCAAAGCCCCCATGCTAATTATTACTCCATCTCCTGTTGTGGAGGACACGCTCTATGTGGTTGTGGACCACTCGGTCTCTCGCATCTGTGGACAGGGTAGCCAGCTGGCGTGGTGCCTCTGTGGCCTACTGTGGTGCCGGTGTGGTGCCTCTGTGGCCCACAGTGGTGCCGGCGTGGTCCCCCTGTGGCCAACTGTGGCGCCGGTGTGGCGCCCCTGTGGCCCAATGCGGTGCCGGCGTGGTGCCTCTGTGGACCACTGTGGTACCCATGTGGCCCACTGTGGTGCCGGCGTGGTGCCCCTGTGGCCCAATGTGGTGCCCCTGCGGCCCACTGTGGTGTCGGCGTGGTGCCCCCATGGCCCACTGTGGTGCTGACGTGGTACCCCTGTGGCCCACTGTGGTGTCGGCGTGGTGCCCCTGTGGCCCACTGTGGTGCTGGCGTGGTACCCCCATGATCCACTGTGGTGCTGGCATGGTGCCCCTGTGGCCCACTGTGGGGCTGGCGTGGTACCCCTGTGGCACACAGTGGTGCCGGTATGGTGCCCCTGTGGCCCAGTGTGGTACCGGCATGGTGCCCCTGTGGCACACTGTGGTACCGGGGTGGTGCCCCTGTGGCCCACTGTGGTGCCGGCGTTGTGCCTCTGTGGCCTACTGTGGTGCCCCTGTGGCCCACTGTGGGACCATGTGGGCCACAGTGGTGCCGGCGTGGTCCCCCTGTGGCCAACTGTGGTGCCCCTGTGGCCCACTGTGGTGTCGGCGTGGTGCCCCATGGCCCACTGTGGTGCTGACGTGGTGCCCCTGTGGCCCACTGTGATGTCGGCGTGGTGCCCCTGTGGCCCACTGTGGTGCTGGCGTGGTGCCCCTGTGGCCCACTGTGGTGCTGGCGTGGTGCCCCTGTGGCCCACTGTGGTGCCGGCGTGGTGCCCCTGTGGCCCAATGTGGTGCCCCTGCGGCCCACTGTGGTGTCGGCGTGGTGCCCCCATGGCCCACTGTGGTGCTGACGTGGTACCCCTGTGGCCCACTGTGGTGTCGGCGTGGTGCCCCTGTGGCCCACTGTGGTGCTGGCGTGGTACCCCCATGATCCACTGTGGTGCTGGCATGGTGCCCCTGTGGCCCACTGTGGGGCTGGCGTGGTACCCCTGTGGCACACAGTGGTGCCGGTATGGTGCCCCTGTGGCCCAGTGTGGTACCGGCATGGTGCCCCTGTGGCACACTGTGGTACCGGGGTGGTGCCCCTGTGGCCCACTGTGGTGCCGGCGTTGTGCCTCTGTGGCCTACTGTGGTGCCCCTGTGGCCCACTGTGGGACCATGTGGGCCACAGTGGTGCCGGCGTGGTCCCCCTGTGGCCAACTGTGGTGCCCCTGTGGCCCACTGTGGTGTCGGCGTGGTGCCCCATGGCCCACTGTGGTGCTGACGTGGTGCCCCTGTGGCCCACTGTGATGTCGGCGTGGTGCCCCTGTGGCCCACTGTGGTGCTGGCGTGGTGCCCCTGTGGCCCACTGTGGTGCTGGCGTGGTGCCCCTGTGGCCCACTGTGGTGCTGACGTGGTACCCCTGTGGCCCACTGTGGTGTCGGCGTGGTGCCCCTGTGGCCCACTGTGGTGCTGGCGTGGTACCCCCATGACCCACTGTGGTGCTGGCATGGTGCCCCTGTGGCCCACTGTGGGGCTGGCGTGGTACCCCTGTGGCACACTGTGGTGCCGGTATGGTGCCCCTGTGGCCCAGTGTGGTACCGGCATGGTGCCCCTGTGGCCCAGTGTGGTACCGGCATGGTGCCCCTGTGGCACACTGTGGTACCGGCGTGGTGCCCCTGTGGCCCACTGTGGTGCCGGCGTTGTGCCTCTGTGGCCTACTGTGGTGCCCCTGTGGCCCACTGTGGGACCATGTGGGCCACAGTGGTGCCGGCGTGGTCCCCCTGTGGCCAACTGTGGTGCCCCTGTGGCCCACTGTGGTGTCGGCGTGGTGCCCCATGGCCCACTGTGGTGCTGACGTGGTGCCCCTGTGGCCCACTGTGATGTCGGCGTGGTGCCCCTGTGGCCCACTGTGGTGCTGGCGTGGTGCCCCTGTGGCCCACTGTGGTGCTGGCGTGGTGCCCCTGTGGCCCACTGTGGGGCTGACGTGGTACCCCTGTGGCACACGGTGGTGCCGGTGTGGTGCCCCTGTGGCCCAGTGTGGCACCGGCATGGTGCCCCTGTGGCACACTGTGGTACCGGCGTGGTGCCCCTGTGGCCCACTGTGGTGCCGGCGTTGTGCCTCTGTGGCCTACTGTGGTGCCCCTGTGGCCCACTGTGGGACCATGTGGGCCACAGTGGTGCCGGCGTGGTCCCCCTGTGGCCAACTGTGGTGCCCCTGTGGCCCACTGTGGTGTCGGCGTGGTGCCCCATGGCCCACTGTGGTGCTGACGTGGTGCCCCTGTGGCCCACTGTGATGTCGGCGTGGTGCCCCTGTGGCCCACTGTGGTGCTGGCGTGGTGCCCCTGTGGCCCACTGTGGTGCTGGCGTGGTGCCCCTGTGGCCCACTGTGGGGCTGACGTGGTACCCCTGTGGCACACGGTGGTGCCGGTGTGGTGCCCCTGTGGCCCAGTGTGGCACCGGCATGGTGCCCCTGTGGCACACTGTGGTACCGGCGTGGTGCCCCTGTGGCCCACTGTGGTGCCGGCGTTGTGCCTCTGTGGCCTACTGTGGTGCCCCTGTGGCCCACTGTGGGACCCAGTGGTGCCGGCGTGGTACCCCTGTGGCCCACTGTGGTACCGGCGTGGTGCCTCTGTGGCCCACTGTGGTAACGACGTGATGCCCCTCTGGCCCACTGTGGTACCCCTATGGCCCACTGTGGTACCTCTGTGGCCTACTGTGGTGTCGGCGTGGTACCCCTGTGGCCCACTGTGGTGTCGGCGTGGTACCCCTGTGGCCCACTGTGGTGTCGGCGTGGTACCCCTGTGGCCCACTGTGCCGTGGTGGCCCGCCTGACATCCCGCTTGCTGTAACATGGGCCGCTTGGGTTCCCTGCTTACACCGCTCCCCATCCGGCGCGCACCCGTCCTCCCCTGCCAGTCAAGAGCGATGGGCACTATATTGGCCCCGATGATTATTATGAAGTCTGGAGCCACCGCCCCCAAACGTACTTGAATGGTGGAAATAATCTCCGATAATGCAAGCAAAATACACGTATACTAACGCATTGAGATTGCCTTCAAACGACATCAACTGATACCAACTAGCATTTTTAATTGACATAGTATGTCTTATACCACCCGTGATGTTACGCTAAACAACATATATCTTCCCCCAGAATTTCGCCTTCGCCTCCTAGCGAGTACAATGCACACTATCAGTCCTAATCCAGACCCATCATAACGCCTCCTTGCATGTGGCAGCAAGACGAGTATAAAGCACAATACCGGGACACTTTAATATCGCCCATTATCACATCGTGAGCGGGTAATAAGTTACGAACATATGCAACCCTGAAAACCAAATACTTCATGGAACCATATCTCGGTGCTGGACTGCCCAAGAAATATCAAAGGTGGTTTGCCAGACTCACACTAGAAATACACCTACTCGTAATTGAGCACGGTCGATGATTGAAGCCATTGCTAGTACATATTAAGCCATGGCAATTGCCACACATATATGTAGACAGTGTACCTCGGGTTGTGCTGAGGAAAACATCCATTTAATGCCACACGGAGCTAAATTCTCTAGTCAGAGAAACGTGCTTGACGCTCACATTTTGGGGTAGGGGTTTTCTGCACTCGGGAGGGGTCAAGAGGCTTAAGGGACGCACACCCGGCGGCACTGTTAGCAGATTCATCGACGTATCCATGAAATTACGTGTGCCAATATTTGTGGACATGGGAAAACAACCTACATGTATCTACATGTCGTAGACCAAATAAATAATTGAATTGAATCGGATTGTTTTCCACTAGACTGGTGCCCGACATGCAGTTGGCTGCTTCAGTTCTTACTGACTGGTTCGCGTCCTCCCCGACAACGGAAAGCCCCCTACCGGCCTCCCACCGCCTACCCTGGCAGGGTCACTGACTGTCACCGAAAGTGAAGGCTCAATAAAGTGGCACTGCGAGTACCATTACCATTCCATAGCAATCGTCAACTCTGCACTGTCAATGCCATTGATGCTGCAACATTGTCTGCCAGACACTGACCCTTGACCCGTGGCATGACTGTCGTTGAACAGACTGCATTCGCAAATTCCCGCACCAAAGCCTAGTTTAGCTTTTGAAGTAAGTTAGGCCTATATATGACTTATAGGGCCACAGGTGCCACCGGCCACGGGTGCCACAGGCCACGGGTGCCACAGGCCACGGGTGCCACCGGCCACGGGTGCCACATGCCACAGGTGCCACCGGCCACGGGTGCCACAGGCCACGGGTGCCACATGCCACAGGTGCCACCGGCCACGGGTGCCACATGTCACGGGTGCCAAATGCCACGGGTACCACATGCCACGGGTACCACATGCCACGGGTACCGCATGCCACGGGTACCACATGCCACGGGTGCCACAGGTGCCACGGGTACCACATTCCACGGGTGCCACATGCCACGGGTGCCACATGCCACGGGTGCCACATGCCACCGGTGTCACATGCTACGGGTGTCACATGCTACGGGTGTCACATGCTACGGGTGCCACATGCTACGGGTGTCACATGCTACGGGTGTCACATGCTACGGGTGTCACATGCTACGGGTGTCACATGCTACGGGTGTCACATGCTACGGGTGCCACATGCTACGGGTGTCACATGCTACGGGTGTCACATGCTACGGGTGCCACATGCTACGGGTGTCACATGCTACGGGTGTCACATGCTACGGGTGTCACATGCTACGGGTGCCACATGCTACGGGTGTCACATGCTACGGGTGTCACATGCCACGGGTGCCACATGCCACCGGTGTTACATGCTACGGGTGTCACATGCTACGGGTGTCACATGCTACGGGTGCCACATGCTACGGGTGTCACATGCTACGGGTGTCACATGCTACGGGTGTCACATGCTACGGGTGCCACATGCTACGGGTGTCACATGCTACGGGTGTCACATGCTACGGGTGTCACATGCTACGGGTGTCACATGCTACGGGTGTCACATGCTACGGGTGTCACATGCTACGGGTGTCACATTCTACGGGTGTCACATGCTACGGGTGTCACATGCTACGGGTGTCACATGCTACGGGTGTCACATGCTACGGGTGTCACATTCTACGGGTGTCACATGCTACGGGTGTCACATGCTACGGGTGTCACATGCTACGGGTGTCACATGCTACGGGTGTCACATGCTACGGGTGTCACATGCTACGGGTGTCACATGCTACGGGTGTCACATGCCACGGGTGTCACATGCTACGGGTGTCACATGCTACGGGTGTCACATGCTACGGGTGTCACATGCTACGGGTGTCACATGCTACGGGTGTCACATGCTACGGGTGTCACATGCTACGGGTGTCACATGCCACGGGTGTCATGCTACGGGTGTCACATGCTACGGGTGTCACATGCTACGGGTGTCACATGCTACGGGTGTGACATGCTACGGGTGTCACATGCTACGGGTGCCACATGCTACGGGTGTCACATGCTACGGCTGTCACATGCTACGGGTGTCACATGCTACGGGTGTCACATGCTACGGGTGTCACATGCTACGGGTGTCACATGCTACGGGTGTCACATGCTACGGGTGTCACATGCTACGGGTGTCACATGTCACGAGTGCTACATGCCACCGGTGTCACATGCTACGGGTGGCACGGGTGCCACATGCCACAGGTGCCACGTGCCACGGGTGCCACATGCCACGGGTGCCACATGCCACGGGTGCCACATGCCACGGGTGCCACGGGTGCCACATGCCACAGGTGCCACGTGCCACGGGTGCCACATGCCACGGGTGCCGCATGCCACGGGTGCCACATGCTACGGTTGCCACGGGTGCTACATGCCACTGGTGACACGGTTGTCAAATGCCACGGATGCCACATGTTACGGGTGCTACATGCCATGGGTGCCACATGCCACAGGTGCCACGTGCCACGGGTGCCAATTGCCACGGTTGCGACATGCCACGGGTGCCACGGGCGCCACATGCCACGGGTGCCACGGGTGCCACATGCCACGGGTGCCACATGCCACGGGTGCCACATGCCACGGGTGCCACATGCCACGGGTGCCACATGCCACGGGTGCCACATGCCACGGGTGCCACATGCCACATGTCACGGGTGCCACATGCCACGGGTGCCACATGCCACATGTCACGAGTGCTACATGCCACGGGTGCAACGGGTGTCACGAGTGCCACGGGTCCCACATGTCACGGGTGCCACGGGTGCACATGCCACGGGTGCTATGGATGCCACTTGCCATAGGTGCCACATGTCACGGGTACCACAATTTTATTGGAACAACAACCTACATCTATTTCGACCTAAAATATAAAAATATTAAAATATGGATTGTATGCAGGTCTAAAACTTTGGCCAAAACGTAGTCTAAATTTATATAAGTTTGCGGACGAGTATTCTGCATCCATCTTAAGCTAAAATATCACTTTATATACTTTGTAAAATGGTGTGATATTTTGTATAAAGATTCTTCTAGCTGTGTGTTAAATAACGGTCACTTTTCGCAATTTTTCTCTTTAGGTAGAGGGTGTAGGCAGGGGGACCCGCTTTCCCCTTATTTATTTATCCTAGCTGTTGAACCTCTTGCAATGGCATTACAAAAGCACAAAGGTATACGTGGTGTAGATCTCGGAAACAAAGAACACAAGCTGGGCCAATATGCAGACGACGCCTTTTTATTATTAGACGGGAGCACTGAATCACTAAGATATACAATGGAACTACTCGATAAATTTGGAAAATGTTCGGGATTAAAGATTAATGTCGATAAAACCATTGGGGTGTGGCTTGGACGAAAAAGTAATTCGAAGGAAGTTATTTGCCCCAACTTTCCAATTAAATGGGCCAGCCAATTCACGTTGCTTGGTATACAATTTGATGTGAACCTCTCGAAAATGCCAAGTCTCAACTACGACAGGAAAATCGTGGAGATTGAGAGCTTCCTAGCACTGTATAAGAAAAGGCATTTATCGCTGACAGGCAAGGTTACAGTCCTGAAGACACTGGCACTACCGAAACTTGTCCATGTTCTGTCTGTCTTACCATCACCAGATAAAAAAACCCTCTGTAAACTTAACCAAGTGATTCGCAGTTTTTTATGGAAAAAACAGGCTAGGTTAGGTATTAACCGCCTGGCACAAGTATGTAAATATGGCGGTGTCGCTCTTACACAAGTGGAAACCTTTGCGCATGCCATAAAGATATCTTGGATCCGCAGGTTAATTTCTAGCGAAGGTGCATGGCAAGACTTATTTGGTTCTTTTATCTGTAAGGATAAGATTGTATGTTGGGAATTAGATTTAAGGTCGCTACAGACATTTTACAATGTATCAAACCACTTTTGGTCAGATGTATTCAGAGCTTGGGTAAAGTTTCGAAATGTACAGCCCCATGAAGACGTGAGATGTATGCCCTTATGGAATACCTATTTTTTGTGCAACAGTAATTTAACCAAGCGGAAGCAGGATTTCATTGATAAAGGTATTATATATTTAAACGACTTAATAAATGAAAAGGGTACAATGTATAGTAGGGGAGACTTTATAGTACGATATGGATTGCAAATTAACTTCGCAGATTACTACAGCCTTATACATTGTATCCCCCAAGATTGGAAAAGACAACTTGATGAGGAAATGGATATATTAGAAACAATGGAAAACCATAGTGTCCAATTTGTTGCGCGAAATGAACGGGTTGTAAATGCGAGTTATAATATATTGATACGTGGTCTAAAGTTTAATAAGTGCAATGAAGTTAAGTGGTCCCAACACCTTAAGAAAAATATACCGGAAGCAGATTGGGAAAAGTACTACATGGTGCCATATACATCGACAACAGACGAACGTACAAGAAGCTTCCAGTACAGGTTATTACATCGTTGCATTCCAACAAATAAGTATCTATTTTTGTGTAAAATATCTGAAACCGAACAGTGTAGCTTTTGCAAAATCGAAGTTGAATCTTTGGAGCACATGTTTTGGAGTTGCCCTGTAGTACAAGCCCTTTGGCGAGACATTGACACTTGGTTATATCTGGCGTTACATTCAGCTTTGAATGCCGGAAATAGAGAGAGTAACCAGATCACTTTAGACTGCCAAATTGTAATGCTTGGTGTGATTAAAAATCTAAAATTCGTGAAATTGATTAACCATATACTTCTCATTGTGAAACGCTTCATATATTTATGTAAGTGGAAAAAGTTGGTTCCAAGCGTAAAAGGCGCCCTCGGGCAGATTAAGCACAATTGTCGTTTGGAAAACCATGCGAGAAGCACTATAGAAAAGTGGCAGCCAATAATCCATTTGTTTATATAAGACTCAGTTAAGCGGCAGCAAATAATCCATATGTTTATGTACCTTTTTATATTTTCTTTTGATTCTTGTTCATCTGTAAATGTACGTTAATGTCTAGTGGTCAATTAAATTCATTCGAGAAAAATAGATTTATATGGCGGCCAATTAGCAGGGGCGGATATAGGAATTTAGAAACGGGGGAGGGCGCTCTCCGCTCTCTAAAAACTTGCGATCGGGGGAAGGGGGTTGGGGTGAGTACGCCTTAGATCCAATTGATTTTGCGGGGAAAAACCACGGCATGCTTTCTCAATAAAGGTTATTGAAAAATGTCGTCCTGAACATCCATTTGCTTAAGGGGGCGTGGGGGATTAAAGCTCCCCACCCCCCCTCCTAGAATCCGCCACTGTGTTGCATCACAACATGTCACTTTGCGATGTACTTCGTCGTCGTCGAAGCCCGACTTTTACAGGGAATACTAGTTCCCAAGGGGCGGAGGGGGGGGGGGTCGTTGCAACCCCCTTAACCTCGACCCGCCGCCACATCCCACCCATGATTCGACCCTTGATATTGTGCCAGATTTTGACTACCGTTTGAACCGCAACATGCGCAGGGTAGGTGGGGCTCTACCCGCGAGCGGATCCAGAGTGGGGGGGGGGTGGGGGGAAGGGGGATCTGGGGTCCACTCCCCTCTTTTTCAGGAAGAAGGCAATGTTTTAACGCAACATTTAAGTCATCTGAAGCGTGAACCCCCCGCCCCCCGTCGTAAAAAAACTTGAATTGGTGAATCATGGTGACATGTGCTGCTAACCGCTATCTGGCGACGTTTATAAGCTATTTCCGTTTGTCTACTTCTGTCACCAGTCTCAACTTCTGTCTAGTTCGGTTTCCTCTGCCTCTCCTCCTGTTATTACATACTGACGGAATCGGTTGAAGAGTGAAGAAGAGAAGCGTTTTTGAGATGGTGTTGCCCGCCAGTAATAACTCAACTGATATGCGTCTTAAGTTGTTTATGGAATAGCATTAAGTTTCGAATATTAGCTTAGCCAGAAAATTTAGGTTTGATAAGACATACCTTTATTCAATTTGGTTGAGCATGTTACGCCATACTCCAAGAGCCAAAGCGTATCGTCATGCATTATAATCTATTCATTCATACATGAGAAAACAATTGCTATAGACCAAGGATAGTTTATTATAGGTTCAGGCGTGGTACGGGGCAAAATCAATGACGTAATGTTATTGTCATTATGTTAATAAAAAGTAACGTGACTCCCATGGCAAACAGCTAAGTCTGCCGGCACACATTCCTGTTTGGTACATACATGTATTTCGGTTAATAATAACCTAGTTCCCTAGCGTGGGAGCGTGATTAAAAATACTTACATTTAAAACCCACATATTAACAACCCCAAACCATGTAAGATTATGCTGCTGTGCGCATTAATTCACTTGTGTACCCTGTTTTAGATAGATATATATTGATAGGGCATACATCAAAGCAATTACCACTTTTATTTACAACTCAAAAATGCAGGGCTGTATAAAACAACTGAGAGTTATTTCCAGAATTGTACATTTGCTTTTACCACTAACCTATAACGAACATTGTGCCTCAGTCATTTGTCATTCATAGTAATGGATATATTGACAAAGACTTTCAGCAGAACCACAACATAGATCCTGACTGCCACTTTTACATTTGCACAGAATAATATAACGGTACAAGTTCACAGGTTTACCGAAAACAAAAATGAAAAATAATAATGGAGCAATAAGCAACTAGGATATATAATCATAACAACTAGTCCATCAGGAAGTCATTAGAATATTGGTTACAGGTTTAGATTCTACATGAAGTCCATCCGTGATGACAAATAATGTTTGCTGACATCTGTACATTAATACATTAATTTAAGTTCAGTCAATACAAAACTTTACATGGTTAGCGCAGTCTGTTACATTGTTCGTTTTATCATATATTTAGCTGACCGTTTCAATTGTCTTAGACCGATATTTAGTTCCCATGTTACTTGTTTTTTAACCTCACTTCACTGTTTCCATGCAATAATTCATTGGCAATCCAATAAAATTAAAATTAAATTTTTTTACATGTTGTAAAAAAAAATTGATAACAGATTAAAAGATACAATACATGTTTAATCCTGGTCATAAGCTTATATCTGTAAATATGGATAATTATATCTCTTTATATGACTATGATTCCTATTCAAAGCGCATAATTTGAAATAAGCGGATTAATAATTGTTCAGTGCACTGGCTAATTATTATTTGGTGCAAGTGACTATAACACCTGCTAATAAACAAATCCATATTCATCAGTATTATGTTGCTAACAAATAGTGGGTATGTGCTCATTAAATACTAACTACCAAAATCGAGCTACCATTAACAAATGTTTCTTGCCCGTTCCAACTAACGAGGTTCTCTCCGCTTGTCAGCTATGATCTGGCCGTGCACAAAACTGTCAGGCCTACGTAAACCTTAGATATTCAGCCGGCTGTCGTGCGCCAAGTTTTCTGAATGCAGGTGACGAGGAATTGACAAGGAACCTTACAAGTTCAAAGTGGCATCTGCCAAGGTAGTGTCACTAGAAAGCTGGTCATACGTGATTACGTAAGTTGCATAGAGGACCAAAATGGACCCAACCTTTCTCGTTGCCCCCGAGGCGCGGTTTGCTTGGTTTGGTTTTTCACGGCCTAAATCGTGACCAGGATGACCGCTCTCTAATTCGTATATCTTACAATTTACAATCGTTCCAATTTAGAAATGGATGACTGACTACAAATGCCTTATTCATCCATTAAAGAACCCGAAAATGAACCATATACATGGGACGTTTTGATTCAGTCTACACATTCAGTGTATCATAAGGATCTGGCACAGGCTGGCGGTTTGAACCTAAATCCTGATAGAAGTCCACGGTGCAAACCACATTATTCTGGTATTCAACATCTGGATCAGGACTCGTGTCTAACATAGTAAGGTAATCGGTGGTATTGATTTCATCGCAGACGTTGCCATCGGGTGGATTATTTGACTCCTCAGCCACCGTGACATCAGTGCTGGTCCCCACGTATGGATCGGGCATGACACTGGGTTTTTGACCTAAATCCACATTATTCTGGTATTCAGCATCTGGATCAGGATTCGTGCCTAACATAGTACGGTAATCGGTGGTATTGATTTCCTCGTAGACGCTGCCATCGGGTGGATTAGTTGGTTCCTCAGTCACCGTGACGTCATACGTTACTGCGGGATCATCATTCTGTGACGTCACTCGCCGTCGCCTGATTACCAGGACAAGGGACACGACGACAGCCACGATAACCGCTGATCCCACAAATACGCCGACCAGAATCTTCCACAGAGAAGATACAAATGAACCATCGTTAACGTCTTGTTGTATCGCGACTCGCTCAACCCACGTGTAGTTGAGTGCGTACACGTCCCATCCTTTCTGACCCTCTAACACCGCTAGGTTAAGGTCTTCTCTCTGGCACCGCTTGAGGTCGCAGGCTGAGTTGAGGTAAGCCACCACGTTGACGTTTCTGTCGCAGGCTTCTCGTAGACAGGTCTCCAGTGAGACGTCGGGTAGGAGGGCGACAGTCTCGCATAACGATCTAAACCCTTGGGACGCGCGCACTACCAGCTGGTAGGCGTCAGTGCAACCTGACAAGGTATCGGAGGCAACTTTTAGTGAACGATCAATTAGTTCGTCTTAATTTTTTCTATTTGAAGCCATCATTTTATATGCCGTTCAAATTTGATACGATTAATTAACTTTTCATTTTAACCACGTTTGCCTTTCAACTTCTTTTCGTTCTGATGATACATGTTATTATTTCGCATAGACTAAAGAAATAATTTGGATGATTCAAATAATTGTAACTAACCTATGCAATGACGGCCATCTGTGGCACGGACATAATGGTCAATACAAGTACACGTGTAGCTGCCAGGGGTGTTTACGCACTGCTGTTGACACTCGTGGTCCGTGGCGCATTCATCGATGTCTGCAAATAAACGACACAGTAGATGAGTTCCATACCGAGTACCGATAATTAACAGGTCCACGGTGGCGAACGCTGGCTATTATCCATAATGTTACATTATAGGGATAACCGAAATGACCAATTGCAGCTAAAGCATGGCGAGTACACAGGTGTAAAATGTAGCAATTTTTGCTCTTAAATGTGTTAGGGGTTTACATTGTAATTAAACTAAGTTTAAATTTATTTTAATGCGAATGCTGGGAATTATGAAGCAATGCATCGCAGCCTTATTATTTAGAACAGTTGGCCGATTTACGTCTATCGCATGGTAACAGTCACGGCCATCTCTAGACTTGTCATGTCTAGACTAAATATAAACGAGCACGGTTTATATCGTTCGCATCGTAACAGTCACGGCCATCTCTAGACTGATAATGTCTAGACTAAACATAAACGAGCTCGGTTTACATCTATGGCATCGTAACAGTCACGGCCATCTCTAGACTGGTCATGTCTAGACTAAACATAAATGAGCGCGGTTTATATCGTTCGCATCGTAACAGTCACGGCCATCGCTAGACTCGTCATCCCTAGACTAAACATAAACGAGCGCGGCTTCAATAATAAGGGAAGAGAAACAACATGGATGGCGGCGGTGGCGTAGCCCTGATACGCGACTGCTCATACGCGCTGGCACCCGACGCGCGCGAGAGCCATGAAGTACAACCCACATTCTCAGCCTAAGGATGTTGAAGTGGTGAGACGTCTGAATGGGTTCGTAAATTACCTTGCCAAATTTCTGCCCAAGTTTGCAGACGTAATGGAACCAATTAGATAATTAACTCGTAAAGATGTCCCCTGGCACAGGCCTGAGGAATTAAAGGAATTAGTAGTATAATGTGACGCAAGTGAAAAAGGAAGGGGGGCAGCTCTTTTACAAGATAACCATCCAATTGCTTACGCGAGCAGAGCCCTGTCGGACACCGAAACAAGTTGAGAAAGAAATGTTGCCAATCGTTTTCTCTATCGAAAAGTTTCAACAATATACCTATTGCAGGCGTCATTGGGCAATCCGATCCCAAGCCCCTAGAGGCTATTATGAAGAAAGATATCACCAGAGCCCCCCGAAGATTGCAAGGTATGATACCAGTCATATGATATAAACATCACGTATCACAGAGGCACAGAGATGTATCTAGCGGACACTTCGTTTCGAGCTTATATACGTCATGGTGAACATTCCGATTTTAAAAATATATGTGATTGACAATCTACCTGTATCCGCAGCTCGTCAGGAAGCAATTAAGCGTGAGACAACCAAGGATGAATCATTACAATTGCAGAAAGAACCAGTTATGCAAGGGTGGCCAGATAGTAATCAATGATCCCATCAATAGTTTAAGGCATACTTTCCTTTTCGTGACGATATTTCAGTTATGGATGAAATGATTTTCAGAAGCGAACGTGTGATAATTCCAAGCAATCTACGTAAGTCGCTGAAACAGAAGATTCACTCTTTTCATCTGAGAATAGAAGGATGCCTGCGTCGAGCGAGAGAAGTACATCCATGACCATAATGCAACGAACGGCTTAAAGCAATATATTCTGTAATTTTTTGTATTACCAACCTCTTCCCCATGTCAAATAAGTATATTTTGTTTTGAATATAAATCCTGAAAGCCTGTGGGGTATCCGGAGAGAAGCAATTTGGTCACCGGGGCAGAAGTTGGTGGCCGGCTTTATATTCCTGCGCGCCTGTTCGCTGTTCGCGGTATTTTGTGTGTGATGCCGAACGCGGCTCGCTATCACGTCCGCGCGCGATGTAAATAAACCGCGCGGTATTATGTTAAAATTGTTGTTTTACAGACTCTCAGAGATATAAAACATATACGCATCATAATTTCGACATACTTTAGTCTTGAATCTAAAATCTAAAAAATATAAGATGGCGCATGTAAGTATATTGCTTTAAGTGTTTTTACGAGTATGTTTATTGTTTATTTGAGTATGAGGCGGGGGCAGGACCTTAACTCCGCATGGCCTCATCTAGTCTAGTGATGCCACAGCCGGTCGAGTGCACTTCCTATCTTACAAGACCGACCGGTCTTGCTAATCGTCACATTTTAGTCACACGCACTGAATATTATCACTACTATTATCATTACTACTACTACTACTTGCGTGATGTCCATATAATGACAACTTTCCGATAAAGAAATAGATAATCAAATTATCATCTGATAAGTAAAAATATGATAAAACTTCTAATGGAGTAGAGCAAGTGTAATTTTTCACCGTATTTCACCTTGATTGTGATTAACTCGACAAGCTATGAAACATTGTAGATGTTATATATATTAAGAATGTACATGTAGATACAAATTCCATTGCTATGCTCAATAACTGCATGTCCATTATCCACTTCCTATCTGTTCAATTAGCCTCGTTCCACGGGAGAAATTAAAGTGTTAAAGAGGTTTGCGTCCTCATTGCTGTCGTCTTTCGGTGTGTGTGGATCGCATCCACAGCGCCCCACTCTAACCCTCACATGGAAGAGCTGTTGTGGAGGCCCTGCCTTCTTTCAGGTATGTTTATGTTCCACTCAACTGTCGCTTTCTGTACGTGTGAGGGATGGGGCAAGGGTTGTAATCTGTCTTGTCATAGTAATTATAATCATTATATTGAATATTAATTGACGCATATATTTTCTTGTCCTAAGTAATATTATGATTTTTGTGGGTGACCCTAGCGACAGCGACAATAGTCTTAGAGTGGGTCTCCTAACCTGATAAGTTATATGAATGTATTTATTATGATCGAATTATTATTTGGTTGAATAAACGCTTTTGAATTGAATATTATCTTCCAGTAGGAATTGCGTAGCGGTTTAAAGGTGTTTATTGAGCTCTATTTGTAAAATCATTTCTTGTACGAGAGCATTAATAATGGACGTGGCGGTTAACTGTCTAGACATTAGTCTCACGTGATGTCGTATGACATAACTAGTTTTTTTATCCCTATAGCTATTAAGTTGAAATGAATGTAGAATTATGGTGTCACTTAAGTGCTAGCCTGTTGATATAAGGGCTGGTAATATCTGTGGATCAATAGCTTAATTTATAATAACAGAAAGCTGATGGCTATGTGTTTACTGACGGATTATCATTTGTATTAACTTGTTATTATAATTTTGTAATCCTGTGCTGCCTTCTTTCAGAATAAACGCCCAAAACTGTCAATCCCTGCCTGGTCAATTTGATTGATTTGTTGAGATACCTCCCATCCAGGTTTGCCACCCGTTACGCAGACATACAGACACAATATATACATGCAAATATTATCTCTGCCACTGCTGCAGGACTTATAAGTGACTTGAATTAACTACAGTACCAAAACATGTACATGTATATCAGAACACTCAACAAGTTATGTACAATAACCCTCTTATATAAACCCACGCCTCAGTTAAATACCGCGCAACTTCTTTACAACAATTTTGCATGAGATTTGGAAAATCGGTCATTTGTCCCATGATATTATGTAAAGTTTATGTATAAATACGTTTAACTTACTACATGTACATAGAAAGTGAACTTTTGTCTACTTCCCCAGCACTACAGAAATGTCGGTCGCTTTAAAGAACTGAAAAATCGCGGATGTCAGATTCACACCTTCACATGATATAATTAGAAACTTTCCGAAGATATATATATATTCTTTCTTCCTAATCGCGTTGTAAAGTTAAAAAAATACGTGACGTCACGCCTTTGTCTGTGTTCATTATCTAGAAGAATGCAAATCTATTCGCGTGTTTTATTACGTGTGCGCTATTTAAATAAACGACAAAACAGTGCGTTATTGTCATAATGAACAGTCTTCGTTTGACCAGTTTGATCTACTGAAGATCCACTGAGGGTTCTACTGACGGTGTCACATCAGTGCTTAGTGGTGCATGATCAACACTATTAAAAATGGAATGACATAAATGGAAGGTTCATTAAAGTAAAAGTGTTGATAACCTAGAATCGCTTTTCGTGGGAAGTTGTTCTTAGAAAAGTTAAAGGACGGCTGGACCATTGGCGTGGATCCCCCCCCCCGCGCTCCCCGGTCACAAGTGTTTAGCAGTGGAGCCCCCCGCCACGGTCATAAAAAATGGTAGAACCCCTGGTCCAGGGCCCACCTCGGTCGCAAATCTTCAGAGGACCCTTCCCCCGGTCGCAAGTCTTCAGTGCCCCCCCCCCCCCTCCGGTCGCAAGTCTTTAGTAAACTTTCCCTCAGTGGACCACTGGCGCTATGGGTAGGCCTATGATTGGTAATGGCGCGAGTTGACTATTAAGTGGGGGTCAAAGTAAAAATGTCTCAATAACCTGAAAATCGCAAACCTCCCCACTTATGAGCCAATACCTGTATTGAATAGCACCGCATATTAAATGAAAGAATCTGACCTTGACATGTGCTGTTGTCCTTGCCCAGCCTGAAGCCGTCGTCACAGTGACAGGTAAAGCCGCCGACATCGTTAACACAGTGCTGTGAACATCCCGATGTCTTCTCGGAACACTCGTCGATGTCTGGTGAATAAAACGTGAAGGCCCTTTCATGGATGTGGCATGGAAACGCGCTCGTCGGTCGCTTTAAAGAACTTAAAAATCGCGGATGTCAGTTTCACACCTTCACATGATATAATCAGAAACTTTCCGAAAATATATATATATTCTTTCTTCCTAATCGCGTTGTACAGTTACAAAAATACATGACGTCACGCCTTTGTCTGTGTTCTGTATCGAGAAGAATGCAAACCTAGTGGCGTGTTTTATTACGTGTGCGATATTTAAATAAAAAACGACCAAACAGTTGATAATGAACGGTTCTTTGTTTGACTAGTTTGATCTACTGAAGATCCACTGAGGGTTCTACTGACGGTGTCACATCAGTGCTTAGTGGTGCATGATCAACACTATTAAACATGGCATGACATAAATGGACGGTTCATTAAAGTAAAAGTGGGAAGTTGTTTTCAGAGAAATTAAAGGACGCCTGGATCATTGAGTGGAGATTTATTAACAAGAGTTTCATAATGTCTACTTTCCCATGCCCCCCGTCCCTCCTCCGTGGGCTTCACATTGACTGGTGCATTAGTTGATCGATCGTTCTTTACTTTTAAACCTAACCATTGCTCCCCTTGTCAGGGGCGGATTCAGGGGGCGAGGGGGGGGGGGCGGGCATGGGATCTGGAGCCCTTCCCACCCCCCTGTTTCAGGAACAAGTCAAATTTTAGAAAACTATTCAATGGACCCCCCCTTTTTTAAATGCCTGGATCCGCCCCTGCGAAGTGCTCACTCAAGTATTAGTCGTGTAGTGCAATTGATACAATAGTCGATTTCTTGTGTCCCAGCATGAAGAATGAACCACGCAAATCATGTGCAGAACTAATGCCTCGTTACAACAATTGTACAAGTACGTGCAAAATCTCGTTGTCGTGCATTCCTCAAATAAAACACTTTCGTCTTCTGCTTCCCCAGTACTACAAAAACGACATGCGCACCGAAATTCAATAAAACACCACTACATTTATCTCCAATCTAATTATGTTCAGTGTAAACAGACTAATATGAGACCAAACCTGTTCATTTTTCAATGGGCGCTGGATGGCCAACTGCGCGAAATATTGTGTGAAAACATGGCAATAAATGATGAATAGCACTTGTCAACCAGAGAAGTGATTGGCTTGGGCAAGTTCATCGCACGCCTGATGGACGTATTAGGAATGATATGCTCTATGGCGAGTTTACTACCCGAAAAACACAAACTGAACGACCCAAACTCGACTCAATGATGTTAGATGACATATACCAGCCAAGTTGACATAAACATTGGCAGCTTCCTGCTGTATTAATTACTATGCTATGGTATATTTTTCGGAACATCCACCTTTGACCGTCAAGGATTCATCCACATCTTACCACCTTTCAAACACGAAATCCTTCATGAGATGCATTATCATGACAACGTTCCGTTCAAAAGGACAACGCTATAGCATACAAAACAGCTCACATTATACAACAGATGTTTATATTGCATTTACGTACAATTTTACTGACACAATTATGGATGACACAATATTCATTGTATTGCAGTCAAACCCTGCCTTGTGGGAGAGAAACATTGTCTCGCTCAGAGAACAAGTCCTCTCAACCGAGTACCAGCTTTCTCGAATCACGGTACAGATGGACTGCCACCGATTCACAGTTATATTTCAAATTAAAGGTATCTGACCTTCACATGTGCTGTTGTCCTTGCCCAGACTGAAGCCGTCGTCGCAGTAACAGGTAAAACCGCCGTCAGTGTTATTACAATGCTGTGAACATCCCGATGTCTTCTCGGAACACTCGTCGATGTCTGGTGAATAAAACGTGAAGGCCCTTTCATGGATGTGGCATGGAAACGCGCTCGTCGGTCGCTTTAAATAACTTAAAAATCGCGGATGTCAGTTTCACCAAAGATTGTCTAGAGTAAGATCTCCAACTCGCGCGTCGCGCGTTACAAACGAATTGTGGCGCCGCCCTAGCGGTGGTGATGCTATATTCTAGCCTGATAACTGATACGCGCTGGTATCAGACGAGCGAAACACGCGTAAGAAAATTACTGACAGCCAATTAACCTTATTGATCGAGATTAAATTAGCTGGCTAATATTGACTGTAGACAATCTTTGGTTTCACACCATCACATGATATAATCACAACCTTTTCGAATATACATATATATTCGCTCTTCATAATCACGTTGCAACCTTTTACTCGAAAATGAGCATGCGTTCTATTTTTGGGGGCAAAAACTCGCTCTGACCTTGATATGCCATTAACACGCTCAACCGTGCGATTTCACTAATCTAGCTATTGGTGAAGTTTTATGACCATAACTATCGATTTGCGAGGTGTACGGAGAGGATAAATTTAAATTAAGAAAAAGGGGACAAACATATTAAACAGACCAAATGACATAATGAGAAAAATCTACGATTTTTATTATTAACAAACACACAAACACACAAATTTACAAACCAGACATAGCAGTACACTGACTAAACTCGTTCTTCATAATTTCGTTGCAAAGTACAGAACTAATGCCTTGTTACAACAATGTTCTAAGCACGTTAAATAGGTCGTTGTCCTGCATTCCTCAAATGAGAATTTTTTTACCAATAACCCAACAAGCTTGTTCGTTATACACACATACAAAACCATTCGAGCATCATAAATACTTTTCTTGATGAACTTATAAGTGACTTGAAATCAACAACATTACAGCAACAGCCATCATGCGACACATCCGTAAATAGATACAAAGTATGTTGCTGTATCATGCAGAGAACTACGTAGGCCTACTTGAGATTTCCAATTAGTTTTTCAAATGTTCATGAAGTCTAACGGAACTGGTCATTTCTTGTATGTTGCACTGATACATACCTTTCATCAATTATTCTCAAATTGGAACGTTAAAAATACAATATTATTTGTTCAGTATTCCTATTAAGGTAAATCAAACGATTTTCAGTGAAAGCCATTGCAGCTGCTGACAGCTACGCATGGAATTAGAACAGGTAGCAAGATGTCAATAACGGAAAACAAAACGCGTTCTGTAGAGTGTCATTAAGAATCCATAACAACGTGCATGGGGGCTTCAATATTTGAACAGATAACTGCACAGTGCGATCTGATACTGTACTATCATATTACTACCATTTTGGAGTATGTTTTTTTAATTGGAAGAAATAAGAATGCAGTAAACTCAACTACCTGTCAGAAATAAGGATAAAACAACGAGAGGGGAAAATATTACACTACTATAATTTAAAGCCTCGGTTTGTTTATTAACAAATATGTTGATAAACGGATTGATCAAGTTTCAGTACCGACCTGCACACTGAGTGTAGCTCTCTAGAAGGTAACCATGGCGACATGCACAGCGATCGCCAGTTGGTTCCTGGATGCAACTATGCTGGCAATTGCCCTTGTCCGAGTCACAGTCTGCAAAGAAAGAAGACAGATATATGGGTATTTAGACCAAGTAACACAATATTATTGGGAGAAGGCGGAGATGGTACTCGAAATGAAATCGATAACATTGCTCCTAAATTAATATTTTCTCATCTAAACGACACTTCCGTACACAGTTTTGGCCTAGTTAGAGAGCAACAGCTTCAATAAGCAACTGGTAGGACATCTACATAATGCATATCGGCAAATGCATATGTTACAAGAAGAATATGCCAAAAGATGTACATGCATGTCAAAGCTAGCAACAGAATCCCGATGATAATAATAGTACGTGACGGCGTAAAATGTTTATATTATATTTACCCCTACACCCTCCTGTCGCAATATTAATGTTGTCCACAGCTATGTCTCCGGAATTACCGCTACCTCTCGATGCGCTGAATGTAATCTGAAATTTATAAAAGCTGTTCTACAAGCAGAGATTGTGTTAGTTCAGATGGGCACAAGAAACAATGCATGCTTTATATTTATATCATTTAACATTTTACTTGAAACATCAAGCACTTTATATAGATCCTTCTTTGCAATGCGGGCTTTTACGCGCGGCGAGAGCGCCAGAACGTCGAGCCGTCGGTAAGAACGCGAACAAGCGATGGAGAAATCTCATGAATGCGAGAGGGCGCGACAGTAGATATTTTCCCAATATAGGATTCGTCCGAACCCCGCGAACCTCCTTCAAATATACGCTATTAATATAGGTTTCATTCTCACCCAGTCGCCAGGCTGGAAGCCGCTGACAATGACAGCCGCAGAGTACCACGTGTTTCCTTTGTTCCATTTCTCCTGGAACACATTGCTTGGTGTGCCGGAAGTCGAGTGCCATGCTGTCAGTGTTCCCACGGAGGAGCCGTACATGTGGTAGTGGAAGCGCAGACACAGTGTTCCCGTGTGGTGGAAAGTTGGGGTCTCAATGCTAAAGGAAGAAGATTACCATACATGTCCGCGTAACGTGCTGAGGGAATTAAATACTTATTTTTATTGGCAAGAGATTTGCGCTTTATTTCTTTCTCAAATAATAAAACGCTATTTAAGATAAGAAGATTATTGCAGTATCCATGTGCTAAGCTGAAAATGTGTTTACACGATCACACACGAGAAAGACGAACAGCAAACAGGAAATAATAATGAAAAGTAATAATTAGGACTTACAAAGTACCGCCGTAATGGATCGTAGCGAACAACGGCACGCTTTTGAAATGTGCAAATACCCTGAACCTATTTCAGTAGGTTTGTTAATGTTATTCGTGCTCTACTCATTACTTTTCTGAAAGTAATTGATAGGCAAGCTCAATGTTATCGGGACCAGCACATTGCTCTGACTCAAGCGTTAACATTTGCTAAATTTAAAGCGCAACCCAGTTTGATCTGAAGCGAGTTTCAAACGAAATAAGGATGTCACGTTCGCGCTTGCTACATTGAGACAAAAACATTCCCAAAATTGGGGCCAACAGGGTAATTTTATAATAGACAATACCGAATCAGAAATCTAAGAGTAGTATTTTGAGATTGGGGCATTCTGTTTATTAAGAATACTAAGATAGACGTTAGACGTTGCTTTCTTACAAGCAACCTTAAAGTTAGGAACTATATCAGTTTATTGCCATTCCAACTCGCAAGAACCACAAGTCATTTTCCCCGTTCACCAATCATTAGCGTCCCGAGCAGCGCACCAACTGTTACGAACTATTTCAGTTAACTGCTAAATGGTTTGATAGATAGTCTTCCTTAACTTAGAGAGTAACAAAATTAACCAGTGGCTCATCCAACTTGATCGTAAATCGTAAACTAAGGCAAATTATATTTGTTGGTTATTTTACTTCTGTTTACACCAATTGTTCCAGCTATGGTCGAAATGTTAAGCTTATGCACTTTACATTTGCTTTTAAATGCTTACCACTAACAACTTTATGGAGATAAATTACAGAAGCCGTTAATGTATGACCCTTCCTCGTTACACTCTAAGTTAATAAAGACTTCATTTTTGGTGTGAGCGTGTGCAGGCTCTTATGTCACATTTTCTTTCTAAGATTGGTAACAATTTGCGGCTTGTTTTCTTCGTTAACAAATGACTTTTTACTGGATATGTTCAATCGCATTACCTTTAATAAATGTTTCGCTGGGAAAAATTAGCATCCAATTCATGAGAATGTTTTACTTACAGCGCGGTATCTCCGTTGGACAACCCCGATAGATACGTGTTCATGTAGATAAACCATTGTCCGTCGTAAGCCTCACTGGGTCCTGAGCTTGATGGATACTTGGATTTGTCGTTCCTCGTCCAGTCAAAGTTGTCATCAAGTCGTTGCGTCATGCCACAAAGTCCCGATTCAAAGGAACATTGGTAGGGCAGGGAGACTGAAAGACAAGTCAGTGATCACGCGTCTGTGTGATGTGGTGCAATACTGTATTAAGGTGAGGTTAGAGCAATATATAGGTGTACAACATATTGTTGCATTGAACAAGTCAGCCATCTACACGGGAACAAATAGACAAACGAGATGTGCGTATAGTAAGTCAGAGTCTAAGAATATTCATTTAGAGTTTATAGTTATAATACCGCACCCAAAATTGAAAAGTGTCGCGTCAGTTACAGTAAACCTATAATTTGGCCACCCTCAAGAACCCAGGACTGCAGTGCTAGGGGAATATATACACAATATCGGGGAGAGGCGGAACTATTACTCGAAATGAGATCGATAACATTACTCCTAAATTATTTGTTTCTCCTCTTAGCTACATTTTAATGCACATTTCTGTCCAGTTAGAGGAGAGCAATTTCAATAGGCAACCAGTAGGACATCTACATATTGCATATCGGCAAATGCATATGTTACAAGAAGAATATGCCAAAAGGTGCACATGCATGTCAAAGCTAGCAACAGAATGCCGATGATAATAATAGTACGTGACGGCGTAAACTATTTATGTTATATTTACATATACATCCTCCTGTCGCAATGTTAATGTTGTCCACAGCTATGTCTCCGGAATAACCGTTACCTCTCGATGCGCTGAATGTAATCTGAAATTTATAAAAGCTGTTCTACAAACAGAGATTGGGTTAGTTAAGATGCGCACAAGAAACAATGCATGCTTTATATTTATGTCATTTAGCATTTTACTTTAAACAACAAGCACTTTATATAGATCCTTCTTTGTAATACCGGCTTTCCCGTGCGGCGAGAGCGCCAGAACGTGAAGCCGTCGGTAAGAACGCGAACATGCGATGGAGAAATCGCATGAATGCGAGAGGGCCCGACAGTAGATATTTTTCCAATATAGGATTCGTCCGAACCCCGCGAACACCCTTCAAATATACGCTATTAATATCGGTTTCATTCTCACCCAGTCGCCAGGTTGGAAGCCGCTGACGTCGACAGCCGCAGAGAGCCAGGTGTTCCCTTGGTCCCCCGTCTGCTGGAACACATAGTGTGATGCGCCGGAAGTAGAGCGCAATACTTCCAGTGTTCCCATGGAGGAGCCGTACATGTGGTAGTTGAAGCGCAGACACAGTATTCCCGTGTGGTTGAAAGTTGGGGTCTCAATGCTAAAGGAAGGAGATTATCATATATGTCCGCGTAACGTGCTAAGATAAGTAAATACTTATTATTAGTGGAAAGCGATTTGCGCTGTATTTCTTTCTCAAATAATAAAACGCTATTTAAGATAAGAAGATTATTGCAGTACCCATGTGCTAAGCTGAAAATGTGTTTATACGATCACGCACGAGAAACAGGAACAGCAAACAGGAAATAATAATGACAAGTAATAATTACCACTTACAAAATACACCATTATGGATCGTAGCAAACAACGGCATGCTTTTGAAATGTGCAAATACCCTTAACCCATTTCAGCAGGTTTGTTAATGTTATCCTTTCTCAGTACTTTTCTCAAACTCATGACGTATATGTGATATAACATAGGATATACAAGCTCATTGTTATCGAGACCAGCACATTGCTCTAAGCCAAACATTGGTTGTGCATTAATATTTGGTTAAATTTAAAGCGAAACCCAGTCTGATCCGAAATGGGTTGTAAGCGAAATATCTATGTCACGTTCGCGTCGCTACATTGAGAATTTTTTTTCCCAAAGTTAGTGTCAACAGGGTAATTTTATAATAGACAATACCGAATCAGAAATATAAGAGTAGTCATTTACTGATATCATTTATTTTGAGACTGGAAAATTCTGTTTGTTAACAGTGCTAAAATAGACCTTTGCTCCTAAAAGGTTTCTCAAAAACAATCTTAAAGTTAGAAACTTTATCAATTAATTGCCATTCCAACTCGCAAGAGCCGCAAGTCGTTTTCCCCGTTCACCAATCATTAGCCGCCGAGCAGCCCACCAACTGTTACGAACTATTTTTCAGTTAATTGCTAAATTGTTTGATAGATAGTCTTTCTTAACTTAGAGAGTAACAGAAAATTGATCGTAAATCGTAAACTACGGCAAATTATATTTGTTGGTTATTTTACCTTTGTTTACACCAATTGTTCCAGCTATAATCGAAATGGTAAGCTTATGCACTTTACATTTGCTTCTAAATGCTTACCACTAATAACTTTATAGAGATAAATTACAAATACCATTAATGTAAGATCCTTCCTTAAATAGAGATTTAATTTCCGGTGCGACCGTTTGCAATCGCTTATTTCACATTTTCGTCCTAAGATTGGTGACAATTTGCAGTTTGGTTTGTTCGTCAACAGATGACTTTTTACTGGATATGTTTCATCACATTTCCTTTGATAAGTGCTTCGCTGGAATTGCCATACAATTGATGAAACTGTAGTAAAACTGTAATTCTTCCCGTTCTACTCACAACGCCGTGTATCCGTTGTGTATCCCCGATGTAGACGCTTCGATGTAGATAAACCATTCTCCTTCAGACGCGTTCCCGGGTCCTGTGTTTGGAGTACCTGTGTATCTATCGTGCCTTGTCCAGTCAAAGTGATCATCATATCCTTGCGTCATGCCACACCATCCCGACTCAAAGGAACAATGGTATGGAAGCGAGACTGAAAGACATTAGGCGTGATCAGGCGTCAGTGTGATGTGGTGCAATGCTGCATTAGAGTAAGGCTAGAGCAAGATATATCTGAGACGAATATTGTTGCGTTGAAGAAGTCAGCCAACTACAATGTGACAAAATGATAAATAAGATGTGCGTGTAACAAGTGAGAATATAAGAATACTCGTTAAGAATTTATACTTACAATACCGCACCGAAAATTGAAAAGTTTCACGTCGGATACTGCAAACTAATACTTGGGCCACCCTAACGAACCCCCGGACTGCGCGGTGCTAGGGGAATGCGGCAGTAAAGCCAATCTACGTCTCGTACATGACCCGATGTGTAAAGTGCTGGTTAAGTATCATACATACACCGAGTCGGTACTCATACAGTTGTTGTATCAAACTACTTACTTTAGGAAAAGCTGGACAATTATCTGGGCGACTGTATAGGTTACGGCCATGTCTGGGTGATGCAAGGTGTGAGAGACATCACTTGCTTTTTAGCTCACTTTAAACAACGCTTGTCTGATATGATTATATTAATTGTCCGATGACGTTAATAGTCTTTAAACGCTTGAACAATAAACAGTCCCACTTGAATGTTGCACAATATACAAACACAAGACTGCACTTGCCAAACCGTTATTTATATTAGGCCCACGTGCATTAAGGGGCGCACCATTTCATATCAGGGGTGCGGGGGGGGGGGGGCCTAGAAAAAAAATGACCATGCAATTTGTTTATTTTTCACAAATTTATTGACATTTTATTTATTTTGTTGTATCTTTGTCATCAAATTATTTATTTCTTTAGACACCACAAGGACATTTTACAAGGTCTTTTTTTTTGGAATTATGAAAACAAGTTCTTTTTTTCTAGCATCTGAAAAGCAAACATTTTTTTCCCCCAAATAGTCACAAGAAACTATTTTTTTCAAATATGTTCTACCCCCCCCCCCCTGATATGAAATGGTGCGCCCCTAAATAGCACCCTTTGGGGGACATCACAAAAAGTGAAATTGGGCGCCTTGGTGACACATATGCTAAACTATAATTTGGACAGTGTGTCAACGACTGCTTTCTGTCAGTATATTTGAGCACAACGCAAACAAGAAAAGATGGCTTCAGTTTGTTTTGGAATATAGGACAATCTGACGATCGCGTAGACGCCATTTAGTTGAACGCACTAAAATCCGGAAATTTCAAGTCGCGCGTCATAAAGTTGCGAGATAATTATTTTAATAAAAAAGCTGTTACGACTATGGGTGTATCAACTGCTGTCAACATGCTTAACCAACATGGAGTTAACCCGAACTGGTAAGTAAAACCTTGGTAAATTAGGAAAAGTGCATGAGCCTGGTGGGTGCTAAGATGGGGGGGGGGGCAGGAGCCAGGAGAGCATGTCTGGTGAGTGTTTAAAGGGGGGGGGGGCAGATTGCATGAATCGGGGGGGGGGGCAGGAGAGCATGAGTCTGGTAGGTGTTATAGGACGGGGGAGCACGGGGCGGGAGAGCATGAGTCTGGTAGGTGTTATAGGACGGGGGAGCACGGGGCGGGAGAGCATGAGTCTGGTAGGTGTCATAGGACGGGGGAGCAGGGGGCAGCAGAGCATGAGTCTGGTAGGTGTCATAGGACGGGGGAGCAGGGGGCAGGAGAGCATGAGTCTGGTAGGTGTTATAGGACGGGGGAGCAGGGGGCAGGAGAGCATGAGTCTGGTAGGTGTTATAGGACGGGGGAGCAGGGGGCAGGAGAGCATGAGTCTGGTAGGTGTCATAGGACGGGGGAGCACGGGGCGGGAGAGCATGAGTCTGGTAGGTGTTATAGGACGGGGGAGCACGGGGCGGGAGAGCATGAGTCTGGTAGGTGTTATAGGACGGGGGAGCAGGGGGCAGGAGAGCATGAGTCTGGTAGGTGTCATAGGACGGGGGAGCAGGGGGCAGGAGAGCATGAGTCTGGTAGGTGTTATAGGACGGGGAAGCAGGGGGCAGGAGAGCATGAGTCTGGTAGGTGTTATAGGACGGGGGAGCAGGGGGCAGGAGAGCATGAGTCTGGTAGGTGTTATAGGACGGGGGAGCAGGGGGCAGTAGAGCATGAGTCTGGTAGGTGTTATAGGACGGGGAAGCAGGGGGCAGGAGAGCATGAGTCTGTTAGGTGTTATAGGACGGGGGAGCAGGGGGCAGGAGAGCATGAGTCTGGTAGGTGTTATAGGACGGGGGAGCAGGGGGCAGGAGAGCATGAGTCTGGTAGGTGTTATAGGACGGGGAAGCAGGGGGCAGGAGAGCATGAGTCTGGTAGGTGTTATAGGACGGGGGAGCAGGGGGCAGTAGAACATGAGTCTGGTAGGTGTTATAGGACGGGGGAGCAGGGGGCAGGAGAGCATGAGTCTGGTAGGTGTTATAGGACGGGGGAGCACGGGGCGGGAGAGCATGAGTCTGGTAGGTGTTATAGGACGTAGGAGCACGGGGCGGGAGAGCATGAGTCTGGTAGGTGTTATAGGACGGGGAAGCAGGGGGCAGGAGAGCATGAGTCTGGTAGGGGTTATAGGACGGGGGAGCACGGGGCGGGAGAGCATGAGTCTGGTAGGTGTTATAGGACGGGGGAGCACGGGGCGGGAGAGCATGAGTCTGGCAGGCGTTATAGGATGGGGGAGCACGGGGCAGGTGAGCATGAGTCTGATAGGTGTTATAGGACGGGGGAGCAGGGGGCAGTAGAGCATGAGTCTGGTAGGTGTTATAGGACGGGGGAGCAGGGGGCAGTAGAGCATGAGTCTGGTAGGTGTTATAGGACGGGGGAGCAGGGGGCAGTAGAGCATGAGTCTGGTAGGTGTTATAGGACGGGGGAGCACGGGGCAGGAGAGCATGAGTCTGGTAGGTGTTATATGACGGGGGAGCAGGGGGCAGTAGAGCATGAGTCTGGTAGGTGTTATAAGACGGGGGAGCAGGGGGCAGGAGAGCATGAGTCTGGTAGGTGTTATAGGACGGGGGAGCAGGGGGCAGGAGAACATGAGTCTGGTAGGTGTTATAGGACGAACAAGCAGGGGGCGGGAGAGCATGAGTCTGGTAGGTGTTATAGGACGGGGGAGCAGGGGGCAGGAGAGCATGAGTCTGGCAGGTGTTATAGGACGGGGGAGCACGGGGCGGGAAAGCATGAGTCTGGTAGGTGTTATAGGACGGGGGAGCAGGGGGCAGTAGAGCATGAGTCTGGTAGGTGTCATAGGACGGGGGAGCAGGGGGCAGTAGAGCATGAGTCTGGTAGGTGTTATAGGACGGGGGAGCAGGGGGCGGGAGAGCATGAGTCTGGTAGGTGTTATAGGACGGGGGAGCAGGGGGCAGGAGAGCATGAGTCTGGTAGGTGTTATGGGACGGGGGAGCAGGGGGCAGTAGAGCATGAGTCTGGTAGGTGTCATAGGACGGGGGAGCAGGGGGCAGTAGAGCATGAGTCTGGTAGGTGTTATAGGACGGGGGAGCAGGGGGCGGGAGAGCATGAGTCTGGTAGGTGTTATAGGACGGGGGAGCAGGGGGCAGGAGAGCATGAGTCTGGTAGGTGTTATAGGACGGGGGAGCAGGGGGCGGGAGAACATGAGTCTGGTAGGTGTTATAGGACGGGGGAACAGGGGGCGGGAGAACATGAGTCTGGTAGGTGTTATAGGACGGGGGAGCAGGGGCAGGAGAGCATGAGTCTGGTAGGTGTTATAGGACGAGGGAGCAGGGGGCAGGAGAGCATGAATCTGGTAGGTGTTATAGGACGGGGGAGCACGGGGCAGGAGAGCCTGAGTCTGGTAGGTGTTATAGGACGGGGAAGCAGGGGGCAAGAGAGCATGAGTCTGGTAGGTGTTATAGGACGGGGGAGCAGGGGGCAGGAGAGCATGAGTCTGGTAGGTGTTCTAGGACGGGGGAGCAGGGGGCAGTAGAGCATGAGTCTGGTAGGTGTTATAGGACGGGGGAGCACGGGGCGGGAGAGCATGAGTCTGGTAGGTGTTATAGGACGGGGGAGCAGGGGGCAGGAGAGCATGAGTCTGGTAGGTGTTATAGGACGGGGGAGCAGGGGGCAGTAGAGCATGTGTCTGGTAGGTGTTATAGGACGGGGAAGCAGGGGGCAGGAGAGCATGAGTCTGGTAGGTGTTATAGGACGGGGGAGCAGGGAGCAGGAGAGCATGAGTCTGGTAGGTGTTATAGGACGGGGGAGCAGGGGGCAGGAGAGCATGAGTCTGGTAGGTGTTATAGGACGGGGAAGCAGGGGGCAGGAGAGCATGAGTCTGGTAGGTGTTATAGGACGGGGGAGCAGGGGGCAGTAGAGCATGAGTCTGGTAGGTGTTATAGGACGGGGGAGCACGGGGCGGGAGAGCATGAGTCTGGTAGGTGTTATAGGACGTAGGAGCACGGGGCGGGAGAGCATGAGTCTGGTAGGTGTTATAGGACGGGGAAGCAGGGGGCAGGAGAGCATGAGTCTGGTAGGGGTTATAGAACGGGGGAGCACGGGGCGGGAGAGCATGAGTCTGGTAGGTGTTATAGGACGGGGGAGCACGGGGCGGGAGAGCATGAGTCTGGTAGGCGTTATAGGATGGGGGAGCACGGGGCAGGTGAGCATGAGTCTGATAGGTGTTATAGGACGGGGGAGCAGGGGGCAGTAGAGCATGAGTCTGGTAGGTGTTATAGGACGGGGGAGCAGGGGGCAGTAGAGCATGAGTCTGGTAGGTGTCATAGGACGGGGGAGCAGGGGGCAGTAGAGCATGAGTCTGGTAGGTGTTATAGGACGGGGGAGCACGGGGCAGGAGAGCATGAGTCTGGTAGGTGTTATATGACGGGGGAGCAGGGGCCAGTAGAGCATGAGTCTGGTAGGTGTTATAAGACGGGGGAGCAGGGGGCAGGAGAGCATGAGTCTGGTAGGTGTTATAGGACGGGGGAGCAGGGGGCAGGAGAACATGAGTCTGGTAGGTGTTATAGGACGGAGAAGCAGGGGGCGGGAGAGCATGAGTCTGGTAGGTGTTATAGGACGGGGGAGCAGGGGGCAGGAGAGCATGAGTCTGGTAGGTGTTATAGGACGGGGGAGCACGGGGCGGGAAAGCATGAGTCTGGTAGGTGTTATAGGACGGGGGAGCAGGGGGCAGTAGAGCATGAGTCTGGTAGGTGTCATAGGACGGGGGAGCAGGGGGGCAGTAGAGCATGAGTCTGGTAGGTGTTATAGGACGGGGGAGCAGGGGGCGGGAGAGCATGAGTCTGGTAGGTGTTATAGGACGGGGGAGCAGGGGGCAGGAGAGCATGAGTCTGGTAGGTGTTATAGGACGGGGGAGCAGGGGGCAGTAGAGCATGAGTCTGGTAGGTGTCATAGGACGGGGGAGCAGGGGGCAGTAGAGCATGAGTCTGGTAGGTGTTATAGGACGGGGGAGCAGGGGGCGGGAGAGCATGAGTCTGGTAGGTGTTATAGGACGGGGGAGCAGGGGGCAGGAGAGCATGAGTCTGGTAGGTGTTATAGGACGGGGGAGCAGGGGGCGGGAGAACATGAGTCTGGTAGGTGTTATAGGACGGGGGAACAGGGGGCGGGAGAACATGAGTCTGGTAGGTGTTATAGGACGGGGGAGCAGGGGCAGGAGAGCATGAGTCTGGTAGGTGTTATAGGACGGGGGAGCAGGGGGCAGGAGAGCATGAATCTGGTAGGTGTTATAGGACGGGGGAGCACGGGGCAGGAGAGCATGAGTCTGGTAGGTGTTATAGGACGGGGAAGCAGGGGGCAAGAGAGCATGAGTCTGGTAGGTGTTATAGGACGGGGGAGCAGGGGGCAGGAGAGCATGTGTCTGGTAGGTGTTATAGGACGGGGGAGCAGGGGGCAGTAGAGCATGAGTCTGGTAGGTGTTATAGGACGGAGGAGCACGGGGCGGGAGAGCATGAGTCTGGTAGGTGTTATAGGACGGGGGAGCAGGGGGCAGGAGAGCATGAGTATGGTAGGTGTTATAGGACGGGGGAGCAGGGGGCAGTAGAGCATGTGTCTGGTACGTGTTATAGGACGGGGAAGCAGGGGGCAGGAGAGCATGAGTCTGGTAGGTGTTATAGGACGGGGGAGCAGGGGGCAGGAGAGCATGAGTCTGGTAGGTGTTATAGGACGGGGGAGCAGGGGGCAGGAGTGCATGAGTCTGGTAGGTGTTATAGGACGGGGAAGCAGGGGGCAGGAGAGCATGAGTCTGGTAGGTGTTATAGGACGGGGGAGCAGGGGGCAGTAGAGCATGAGTCTGGTAGGTGTTATAGGACGGGGGAGCAGGGGGCAGGAGAGCATGAGTCTGGTAGGTGTTATAGGACGTAGGAGCACGGGGCGGGAGAGCATGAGTCTGGTAGGTGTTATAGGACGGGGAAGCAGGGGGCAGGAGAGCATGAGTCTGGTAGGGGTTATAGGACGGGGGAGCACGGGGCGGGAGAGCATGAGTCTGGTAGGTGTTATAGGACGGGGGAGCACGGGGCGGGAGAGCATGAGTCTGGTAGGCGTTATAGGATGGGGGAGCACGGGGCAGGTGAGCATGAGTCTGATAGGTGTTATAAGACGGGGGAGCAGGGGGCAGTAGAGCATGAGTCTGGTAGGTGTTATAGGACGGGGGAGCAGGGGGCAGTAGAGCATGAGTCTGGTAGGTGTCATAGGACGGGGGAGCAGGGGGCAGTAGAGCATGAGTCTTGTAGGTGTTATAGGACGGGGGAGCACGGGGCAGGAGAGCATGAGTCTGGTAGGTGTTATATGACGGGGGAGCAGGGGGCAGTAGAGCATGAGTCTGGTAGGTGTTATAAGACGGGGGAGCAGGGGGCAGGAGAGCATGAGTCTGGCAGGTGTTATAGGACTGGGGAGCAGGGGGCAGGAGAACATGAGTCTGGTAGGTGTTATAGGACGGAGAAGCAGGGGGCGGGAGAGCATGAGTCTGGTAGGTGTTATAGGACGGGGGAGCAGGGGGCAGGAGAGCATGAGTCTGGTAGGTGTTATAGGACGGGGGAGCAGGGGGCAGGAGAGCATGAGTCTGGTAGGTGTTATAGGACGGGGGAGCAGGGGGCAGGAGAGCATGAGTCTGGTAGGTGTTATAGGACGGGGAAGCAGGGGGCAGGAGAGCATGAGTCTGGTAGGTGTTATAGGACGGGGGAGCAGGGGGCAGTAGAGCATGAGTCTGGTAGGTGTTATAGGACGGGGGAGCAGGGGGCAGGAGAGCATGAGTCTGGTAGGTGTTATAGGACGTAGGAGCACGGGGCGGGAGAGCATGAGTCTGGTAGGTGTTATAGGACGGGGAAGCAGGGGGCAGGAGAGCATGAGTCTGGTAGGGGTTATAGGACGGGGGAGCACGGGGCGGGAGAGCATGAGTCTGGTAGGTGTTATAGGACGGGGGAGCACGGGGCGGGAGAGCATGAGTCTGGTAGGCGTTATAGGATGGGGGAGCACGGGGCAGGTGAGCATGAGTCTGATAGGTGTTATAGGACGGGGGAGCAGGGGGCAGTAGAGCATGAGTCTGGTAGGTGTTATAGGACGGGGGAGCAGGGGGCAGTAGAGCATGAGTCTGGTAGGTGTCATAGGACGGGGGAGCAGGGGGCAGTAGAGCATGAGTCTTGTAGGTGTTATAGGACGGGGGAGCACGGGGCAGGAGAGCATGAGTCTGGTAGGTGTTATATGACGGGGGAGCAGGGGGCAGTAGAGCATGAGTCTGGTAGGTGTTATAAGACGGGGGAGCAGGGGGCAGGAGAGCATGAGTCTGGCAGGTGTTATAGGACGGGGGAGCAGGGGGCAGGAGAACATGAGTCTGGTAGGTGTTATAGGACGGGGGAGCAGGGGGCAGGAGAGCATGAGTCTGGCAGGTGTTATAGGACTGGGGAGCAGGGGGCGGGAGAGCATGAGTCTGGTAGGTGTTATAGGACGGGGGAGCAGGGGGCAGGAGAGCATGAGTCTGGTAGGTGTTATAGGACGGGGGAGCAGGGGGCAGTAGAGCATGAGTCTGGTAGGTGTCATAGGACGGGGGAGCAGGGGGCAGTAGAGCATGAGTCTGGTAGGTGTTATAGGACGGGGGAGCAGGGGGCGGGAGAGCATGAGTCTGGTAGGTGTTATAGGACGGGGGAGCAGGGGGCAGGAGAGCATGAGTCTGGTAGGTGTTATAGGACGGGGGAGCAGGGGGCGGGAGAACATGAGTCTGGTAGGTGTTATAGGACGGGGGAACAGGGGGCGGGAGAACATGAGTCTGGTAGGTGTTATAGGACGGGGGAGCAGGGGCAGGAGAGCATGAGTCTGGTAGGTGTTATAGGACGGGGGAGCAGGGGGCAGGAGAGCATGAATCTGGTAGGTGTTATAGGACGGGGGAGCACGGGGCAGGAGAGCATGAGTCTGGTAGGTGTTATAGGACGGGGAAGCAGGGGGCAAGAGAGCATGAGTCTGGTAGGTGTTATAGGACGGGGGAGCAGGGGGCAGGAGAGCATGTGTCTGGTAGGTGTTATAGGACGGGGGAGCAGGGGGCAGTAGAGCATGAGTCTGGTAGGTGTTATAGGACGGAGGAGCACGGGGCGGGAGAGCATGAGTCTGGTAGGTGTTATAGGACGGGGGAGCAGGGGGCAGGAGAGCATGAGTATGGTAGGTGTTATAGGACGGGGGAGCAGGGGGCAGTAGAGCATGTGTCTGGTACGTGTTATAGGACGGGGAAGCAGGGGGCAGGAGAGCATGAGTCTGGTAGGTGTTATAGGACGGGGGAGCAGGGGGCAGGAGAGCATGAGTCTGGTAGGTGTTATAGGACGGGGGAGCAGGGGGCAGTAGAGCATGAGTCTGGTAGGTGTTATAGGACGGGGAAGCAGGGGGCAGGAGAGCATGAGTCTGGTAGGTGTTATAGGACGGGGGAGCAGGGGGCAGTAGAGCATGAGTCTGGTAGGTGTTATAGGACGGGGGAGCAGGGGGCAGGAGAGCATGAGTCTGGTAGGTGTTATAGGACGTAGGAGCACGGGGCGGGAGAGCATGAGTCTGGTAGGTGTTATAGGACGGGAAAGCAGGGGGCAGGAGAGCATGAGTCTGGTAGGGGTTATAGGACGGGGGAGCACGGGGCGGGAGAGCATGAGTCTGGTAGGCGTTATAGGATGGGGGAGCACGGGGCAGGTGAGCATGAGTCTGATAGGTGTTATAGGACGGGGGAGCAGGGGGCAGTAGAGCATGAGTCTGGTAGGTGTTATAGGACGGGGGAGCAGGGGGCAGTAGAGCATGAGTCTGGTAGGTGTCATAGGACGGGGGAGCAGGGGGCAGTAGAGCATGAGTCTTGTAGGTGTTATAGGACGGGGGAGCACGGGGCAGGAGAGCATGAGTCTGGTAGGTGTTATATGACGGGGGAGCAGGGGGCAGTAGAGCATGAGTCTGGTAGGTGTTATAAGACGGGGGAGCAGGGGGCAGGAGAGCATGAGTCTGGCAGGTGTTATAGGACTGGGGAGCAGGGGGCAGGAGAACATGAGTCTGGTAGGTGTTATAGGACGGAGAAGCAGGGGGCGGGAGAGCATGAGTCTGGTAGGTGTTATAGGACGGGGGAGCAGGGGGCAGGAGAGCATGAGTCTGGTAGGTGTTATAGGACGGGGGAGCAGGGGGCAGGAGAGCATGAGTCTGGGAGGTGTTATAGGACGGGGGAGCAGGGGGCAGGAGAGCATGAGTCTGGTAGGTGTTATAGGACGGGGAAGCAGGGGGCAGGAGAGCATGAGTCTGGTAGGTGTTATAGGACGGGGGAGCAGGGGGCAGTAGAGCATGAGTCTGGTAGGTGTTATAGGACGGGGGAGCAGGGGGCAGGAAAGCATGAGTCTGGTAGGTGTTATAGGACGTAGGAGCACGGGGCGGGAGAGCATGAGTCTGGTAGGTGTTATAGGACGGGGAAGCAGGGGGCAGGAGAGCATGAGTCTGGTAGGGGTTATAGGACGGGGGAGCACGGGGCGGGAGAGCATGAGTCTGGTAGGTGTTATAGGACGGGGGAGCACGGGGCGGGAGAGCATGAGTCTGGTAGGCGTTATAGGATGGGGGAGCACGGGTCAGGTGAGCATGAGTCTGATAGGTGTTATCGGACGGGGGAGCAGGGGGCAGTAGAGCATGAGTCTGGTAGGTGTTATAGGACGGGGGAGCACGGGGCAGGAGAGCATGAGTCTGGTAGGTGTTATATGACGGGGGAGCAGGGGGCAGTAGAGCATGAGTCTGGTAGGTGTTATAAGACGGGGGAGCAGGGGGCAGGAGAGCATGAGTCTGGCAGGTGTTATAGGACTGGGGAGCAGGGGGCAGGAGAACATGAGTCTGGTAGGTGTTATAGGACGGAGAAGCAGGGGGCGGGAGAGCATGAGTCTGGTAGGTGTTATAGGACGGGGGAGCAGGGGGCAGGAGAGCATGAGTCTGGTAGGTGTTATAGGACGGGGGAGCACGGGGCGGGAAAGCATGAGTCTGGTAGGAGTTATAGGACGGGGGAGCAGGGGGCAGTAGAGCATGAGTCTGGTAGGTGTCATAGGACGGGGGAGCAGGGGGCAGTAGAGCATGAGTCTGGTAGGTGTTATAGGACGGGGGAGCAGGGGGCGGGAGAGCATGAGTCTGGTAGGTGTTATAGGACGGGGGAGCAGGGGGCAGGAGAGCATGAGTCTGGTAGGTGTTATAGGACGGGGGAGCAGGGGGCAGTAGAGCATGAGTCTGGTAGGTGTCATAGGACGGGGGAGTAGGGGGCAGTAGAGCATGAGTCTGGTAGGTGTTATAGGACGGGGGAGCACGGGGCGGGAGAGCATGAGTCTGGTAGGTGTTATAGGACGGGGGAGCAGGGGGCAGGAGAGCATGAGTCTGGTAGGTGTTATAGGACGGGGGAGCAGGGGGCGGGAGAACATGAGTCTGGTAGGTGTTATAGGACGGGGGAACAGGGGGCGGGAGAACATGAGTCTGGTAGGTGTTATAGGACGGGGGAGCACGGGGCAGGAGAGCATGAGTCTGGTAGGTGTTATAGGACGGGGGAGCAGGGGGCAGGAGAGCATGAGTCTGGTAGGTGTTATAGGACGGGGGAGCAGGGGGCAGTAGAGCATGAGTCTGGTAGGTGTCATAGGACGGGGGAGCAGGGGGCAGTAGAGCATGAGTCTTGTAGGTGTTATAGGACGGGGGAGCACGGGGCAGGAGAGCATGAGTCTGGTAGGTGTTATATGACGGGGGAGCAGGGGGCAGTAGAGCATGAGTCTGGTAGGTGTTATAAGACGGGGGAGCAGGGGGCAGGAGAGCATGAGTCTGGCAGGTGTTATAGGACTGGGGAGCAGGGGGCAGGAGAACATGAGTCTGGTAGGTGTTATAGGACGGAGAAGCAGGGGGCGGGAGAGCATGAGTCTGGTAGGTGTTATAGGACGGGGGAGCAGGGGGCAGGAGAGCATGAGTCTGGTAGGTGTTATAGGACGGGGGAGCAGGGGGCAGGAGAGCATGAGTCTGGTAGGTGTTATAGGACGGGGGAGCAGGGGGCAGGAGAGCATGAGTCTGGTAGGTGTTATAGGACGGGGAAGCAGGGGGCAGGAGAGCATGAGTCTGGTAGGTGTTATAGGACGTAGGAGCACGGGGCGGGAGAGCATGAGTCTGGTAGGTGTTATAGGACGGGGAAGCAGGGGGCAGGAAAGCATGAGTCTGGTAGGTGTTATAGGACGTAGGAGCACGGGGCGGGAGAGCATGAGTCTGGTAGGTGTTATAGGACGGGGAAGCAGGGGGCAGGAGAGCATGAGTCTGGTAGGGGTTATAGGACGGGGGAGCACGGGGCGGGAGAGCATGAGTCTGGTAGGTGTTATAGGACGGGGGAGCACGGGGCGGGAGAGCATGAGTCTGGTAGGCGTTATAGGATGGGGGAGCACGGGGCAGGTGAGCATGAGTCTGATAGGTGTTATAGGACGGGGGAGCAGGGGGCAGTAGAGCATGAGTCTGGTAGGTGTTATAGGACGGGGGAGCACGGGGCAGGAGAGCATGAGTCTGGTAGGTGTTATATGACGGGGGAGCAGGGGGCAGTAGAGCATGAGTCTGGTAGGTGTTATAAGACGGGGGAGCAGGGGGCAGGAGAGCATGAGTCTGGCAGGTGTTATAGGACTGGGGAGCAGGGGGCAGGAGAACATGAGTCTGGTAGGTGTTATAGGACGGAGAAGCAGGGGGCGGGAGAGCATGAGTCTGGTAGGTGTTATAGGACGGGGGAGCAGGGGGCAGGAGAGCATGAGTCTGGTAGGTGTTATAGGACGGGGGAGCACGGGGCGGGAAAGCATGAGTCTGGTAGGTGTTATAGGACGGGGGAGCAGGGGGCAGTAGAGCATGAGTCTGGTAGGTGTCATAGGACGGGGGAGCAGGGGGCAGTAGAGCATGAGTCTGGTAGGTGTTATAGGACGGGGGAGCAGGGGGCGGGAGAGCATGAGTCTGGTAGGTGTTATAGGACGGGGGAGCAGGGGGCAGGAGAGCATGAGTCTGGTAGGTGTTATAGGACGGGGGAGCAGGGGGCAGTAGAGCATGAGTCTGGTAGGTGTCATAGGACGGGGGAGCAGGGGGCAGTAGAGCATGAGTCTGGTAGGTGTTATAGGACGGGGGAGCAGGGGGCGGGAGAGCATGAGTCTGGTAGGTGTTATAGGACGGGGGAGCAGGGGGCAGGAGAGCATGAGTCTGGTAGGTGTTATAGGACGGGGGAGCAGGGGGCGGGAGAACATGAGTCTGGTAGGTGTTATAGGACGGGGGAACAGGGGGCGGGAGAACATGAGTCTGGTATGTGGTATAGGACGGGGGAGCACGGGGCAGGAGAGCATGAGTCTGGTAGGTGTTATAGGACGGGGGAGCAGGGGGCAGGAGAGCATGAATCTGGTAGGTGTTATAGGACGGGGGAGCAGGGGGCAGGAGAGCATGAATCTGGTAGGTGTTATAGGATGGAGGAGCACGGAGCAGGAGAGCATGAGTCTGGCAGGTGTTATAGGACGGCAGAGCACGGGGCAGAAGAGCCTGAGTCTGGTAGGTGTTATAGGACGGGGGAGCAGGGGGCAGGAGAGCATGAGTCTGGTAGGTGTTATAGGACGGGGGAGCAGGGGGCAAGAGAGCATGAGTCTGGTAGGTGTTATAGGACGGGGGAGCAGGGGGCAGGAGAGCATGAGTCTGGTAGGTGTTATAGGACGGGGAAGCAGGGGGCAGGAGAGCATGAGTCTGGTAGGTGTTATAGGACGGGGGAGCAGGGGGCAGGAGAGCATGAGTCTGGTAGGTGTCATAGGACGGGGGAGCAGGGGGCAGGAGAGCATGAGTCTGGTAGGTGTTATAGGACGGGGAAGCAGGGGGCAGGAGAGCATGAGTCTGGTAGGTGTTATAGGGCGGGGGAGCAGGGGGCAGTAGAGCATGAGTCTGGTAGGTGTTATAGGACGGGGGAGCACGGGGCAGGAGAGCATGAGTCTGGTAGGTGTTATAGGACGGGGGAGCAGGCGGCAGTAGAGCATGAGTCTGGTAGGTGTTATAGGACGGGGGAGCAGGGGGCAGGAGAGCATGAGTCTGGTAGGTGTTATAGGGCGGGGGAGCAGGGGGCAGTAGAGCATGAGTCTGGTAGGTGTTACAGGACGGGGGAGCAGGGGGCAGGAGAGCATGAGTCTGGTAGGTGTTATAGGACGGGGGAGCAGGGGGAAGGAGAACATGAGTCTGGTAGGTGTTATAGGACGGGGGAGCAGGGGGCAGTAGAGCATGAGTCTGGTAGGTGTTATAGGACGGGGGAGCAGGGGGCAGGAGAGCATGAGTCTGGTAGGTGTTATAGGACGGGGGAGCAGGGGGCAGTAGAGCATGAGTCTGGTAGGTGTTATAGGACGGGGGAGCAGGGGGCAGGAGAACATGAGTCTGGTAGGTGTTATAGGACGGGGGAGCAGGTGGCAGGAGAACATGAGTCTGATAGGTGTTATAGGACGGGGGAGCAGGGGGCAGTAGAGCATGAGTCTGGTAGGTGTTATAGGACGGGGGAGCAGGGGGCAGGAGAGCATGAGTCTGGTAGGTGTTATAGGACGGGGGAGCAGGGGGCAGGAGAACATGAGTCTGGTAGGTGTTATAGGACGGGGGAGCAGGGGGCAGTAGAGCATGAGTCTGGTAGGTGTTATAGGACGGGGGAGCACGGGCCAGGAGAGCAAGAGTCTGGTAGGTGTTATAGGACGGGGGAGCAGGGGGCAGTAGAGCATGAGTCTGGTAGGTGTTATAGGACGGGGGAGCAGGGGGCAGTAGAGCATGAGTCTGGTAGGTGTTATAGGACGGGGGAGCACGGGGGAGGAGAGCATGAGTCTGGTAGATGTTATAGGACGGGGGAGCACGGGGCGGGAGAGCATGAGTCTGGTAGGTGTTATAGGACGGGGGAACAGAGGGCAGGAGAGCATGAGTCTGGTAGGTGTTATAGGACGGGGGAGCAGGGGGCAGTAGAGCATGAGTCTGGTAGGTGTTATAGGACGGGGGAGCAGGGGGCAGGAGAACATGAGTCTGGTAGGTGTTATAGGACGGGGAACCAGGGGGCGGGAGAGCATGAGTCTGGTAGGTGTTATAGGACGGGGGAGCACGGGGGACGAGAGCATGAGTCTGGTAGGTGTTATAGGACGGGGGAGCACGGGGCGGGAGAGCATGAGTCTGGTAGGTGTTATAGGACGGGGGAGCGGGGGGCAGGAGAGCATGAGTCTGGTAGGTGTTATAGGACGGGGGAGCAGGGGGCAGGAGAGCATGAGTCTGGTAGGTGTTATAGGACGGGGAACCAGGGGGCGGGAGAGCATGAGTCTGGTAGGTGTTATAGGACGGGGGAGCACGGGGGAGGAGAGCATGAGTCTGGCAGGTGTTATAGGACGGGGGAGCACGGGGCGGGAGAGCATGAGTCTGGTAGGTGTTATAGGACGGGGGAGCACGGGGGAGGAGAGCATGAGTCTGGCAGGTGTTATAGGACGGGGGGAGCACGGGGCGGGAGAGCGTGTGTCTGGTATGTGTTATAGGACGGGGGAGCAGGGGGCAGGAGAGCATGAGTCTGGTAGGTGTTATAGGACGGGGGAGCACGGGGCAGGAGAGCATGAGTCTGGTAGGTGTCATAGGACGGGGGAGCAGGGGGCAGTAGAGCATGAGTCTGGTAGGTGTTATAGGACGGGGGAGCAGGGGGCAGGAGAGCATGAGTCTGGTAGGTGTTATAGGACGGGGGAGCACGGGGCGGGAGAGCGTGCGTCTGGTAGGTGTTATAGGACGGGGGAGCAGGGGGCAGGAGAGCATGAGTCTGGTAGGTGTTATAGGATGGGGGAGCACGGGGCAGGAGAGCATGAGTCTGGTAGGTGTCATAGGACGGGGGAGCAGGGGGCAGGAGAGTATGAGTCTGGTAGGTGTTATAGGACGGGGGAGCACGGGGCAGGAGAGCATGAGTCTGGTAGGTGTTATAGGACGGGGGAGCAGGGGGCAGGAGAGCATGAGTCTGGTAGGTGTTATAGGACGGGGGAGCAGGGGGCAGGAGAGCATGAGTCTGGTGGGTGTCATAGGACGGGGGAGCAGGGGGCAGGAGAACATGAGTCTGGTAGGTGTTATAGGAAGGGGGAACAGAGGGCAGGAGAGCATGAGTCTGGTAGGTGTTATAGGACGGGGGAGCAGGGGGCAGTAGAGCATGAGTCTGGTAGGTGTTATAGGACGGGGGAGCAGGGGGCAGGAGAACATGAGTCTGGTAGGTGTTATAGGACGGGGAACCAGGGGGCGGGAGAGCATGAGTCTGGTAGGTGTTATAGGACGGGGGAGCACGGGGGAGCAGAGCATGAGTCTGGTAGGTGTTATAGGACGGGGGAGCACGGGGCGGGAGAGCATGAGTCTGGTAGGTGTTATAGGACGGGGGAGCAGGGGGCAGGGGAGCATGAGTCTGGTAGGTGTTATAGGACGGGGGAGCAGGGGGCAGGAGAGCATGAGTCTGGTAGGTGTTATAGGACGGGGAACCAGAGGGGCGGGAGAGCATGAGTCTGGTAGGTGTTATAGGACGGGGGAGCACGGGGGAGGAGAGCATGAGTCTGGTCGGTGTTATAGAACGGGGGAGCACGGGGCGGGAGAGCATGAGTCTGGTAGGTGTTATAGGACGGGGGAGCAGGGGGCAGGAGAGCATTAGTCTGGTAGGTGTTATAGGACGGGGGAGCATGGGGCGGGAGAGCATGTGTCTGGTAGGTGTTATAGGACGGGGGAGCAGGGGGCAGGAGAGCATGAGTCTGGTAGGTGTTATAGGACGGGGGAGCACGGGGCAGGAGAGCATGAGTCTGGTAGGTGTCATAGGACGGGGGAGCAGGGGGCAGTAGAGCATGAGTCTGGTAGGTGTCATAGGACGGGGGAGCAGGGGGCAGTAGAGCATGAGTCTGGTAGGTGTTATAGGACGGGGGAGCACGGGGCAGGAGAGCATGAGTCTGGTAGGTGTTATATGACGGGGGAGCAGGGGGCAGTAGAGCATGAGTCTGGTAGGTGTTATAAGACGGGGGAGCAGGGGGCAGGAGAGCATGAGTCTGGTAGGTGTTATAGGACGGGGGAGCAGGGGGCAGGAGAACATGAGTCTGGTAGGTGTTATAGGACGGAGAAGCAGGGGGCGGGAGAGCATGAGTCTGGTAGGTGTTATAGGACGGGGGAGCAGGGGGCAGGAGAGCATGAGTCTGGTAGGTGTTATAGGACGGGGGAGCACGGGGCGGGAAAGCATGAGTCTGGTAGGTGTTATAGGACGGGGGAGCAGGGGGCAGTAGAGCATGAGTCTGGTAGCTGTCATAGGACGGGGGAGCAGGGGGGCAGTAGAGCATGAGTCTGGTAGGTGTTATAGGACGGGGGAGCAGGGGGCGGGAGAGCATGAGTCTGGTAGGTGTTATAGGACGGGGGAGCAGGGGGCAGGAGAGCATGAGTCTGGTAGGTGTTATAGGACGGGGGAGCAGGGGGCAGTAGAGCATGAGTCTGGTAGGTGTCATAGGACGGGGGAGCAGGGGGCAGTAGAGCATGAGTCTGGTAGGTGTTATAGGACGGGGGAGCAGGGGGCGGGAGAGCATGAGTCTGGTAGGTGTTATAGGACGGGGGAGCAGGGGGCAGGAGAGCATGAGTCTGGTAGGTGTTATAGGACGGGGGAGCAGGGGGCGGGAGAACATGAGTCTGGTAGGTGTTATAGGACGGGGGAACAGGGGGCGGGAGAACATGAGTCTGGTAGGTGTTATAGGACGGGGGAGCAGGGGCAGGAGAGCATGAGTCTGGTAGGTGTTATAGGACGGGGGAGCAGGGGGCGGGAGAGCATGAGTATGGTAGGTGTTATAGGACGGGGGAGCAGGGGGCAGTAGAGCATGTGTCTGGTACGTGTTATAGGACGGGGAAGCAGGGGGCAGGAGAGCATGAGTCTGGTAGGTGTTATAGGACGGGGGAGCAGGGGGCAGTAGAGCATCAGTCTGGTAGGTGTTATAGGACGGGGGAGCACGGGGCGGGAGAGCATGAGTCTGGTAGGTGTTATAGGACGTAGGAGCACGGGGCGGGAGAGCATGAGTCTGGTAGGTGTTATAGGACGGGGAAGCAGGGGGCAGGAGAGCATGAGTCTGGTAGGGGTTATAGGACGGGGGAGCACGGGGCGGGAGAGCATGAGTCTGGTAGGTGTTATAGGACGGGGGAGCACGGGGCGGGAGAGCATGAGTCTGGTAGGCGTTATAGGATGGGGGAGCACGGGGCAGGTGAGCATGAGTCTGATAGGTGTTATAGGACGGGGGAGCAGGGAGCAGTAGAGCATGAGTCTGGTAGGTGTCATAGGACGGGGGAGCAGGAGGCAGTAGAGCATGAGTCTGGTAGGTGTTATAGGACGGGGGAGCAGGGGGCAGGAGAGCATGAGTCTGGTAGGTGTTATAGGACGGGGGAGCACGGGGCGGGAGAGCCTGTGTCTGGTAGGTGTTATAGGACGGGGGAGCAGGGGGCAGGAGAGCATGAGTCTGGTAGGTGTTATAGGATGGGGGAGCACGGAGCAGGAGAGCATGAGTCTGGTAGGTGTCATAGGACGGGGGAGCAGGGGGCAGGAGAGTATGAGTCTGGTAGGTGTTATAGGACGGGGGAGCACGGGGCAGGAGAGCATGAGTCTGGTAGGTGTTATAGGACGGGGGAGCAGGGGGCAGGAGAGCATGAGTCTGGTAGGTGTTATAGGACGGGGGAGCAGGGGGCAGGAGAGCATGAGTCTGGTGGGTGTCATAGGACGGGGGAGCAGGGGGCAGGAGAACATGAGTCTGGTAGGTGTTATAGGACGGGGGAACAGAGGGCAGGAGAGCATGAGTCTGGTAGGTGTTATAGGACGGGGGAGCAGGGGGCAGTAGAGCATGAGTCTGGTAGGTGTTATAGGACGGGGGAGCAGGGGGCAGGAGAACATGAGTCTGGTAGGTGTTATAGGACGGGGAACCAGGGGGCGGGAGAGCATGAGTCTGGTAGGTGTTATAGGACGGGGGAGCACGGGGGAGCAGAGCATGAGTCTGGTAGGTGTTATAGGACGGGGGAGCACGGGGCGGGAGAGCATGAGTCTGGTAGGTGTTATAGGACGGGGGAGCAGGGGGCAGGAGAGCATGAGTCTGGTAGGTGTTATAGGACGGGGGAGCAGGGGGCAGGAGAGCATGAGTCTGGTAGGTGTTATAGGACGGGGAACCAGAGGGGCGGGAGAGCATGAGTCTGGTAGGTGTTATAGGACGGGGGAGCACGGGGGAGGAGAGCATGAGTCTGGTAGGTGTTATAGAACGGGGGAGCACGGGGCGGGAGAGCATGAGTCTGGTAGGTGTTATAGGACGGGGGAGCACGGGGCAGGAGAGCATGTGTCTGGTAGGTGTCATAGGACGGGGGAGTAGGGGGCAGTAGAGCATGAGTCTGGTAGGTGTTATAGGACCGGGGAGCAGGGGGCAGGAGAGCATGAGTCTGGTAGGTGTTATAGGACGGGGGAGCACGGGGCGGGGGAGCGTGTGTCTGGTAGGTGTTATAGAACGGGGGAGCACGGGGCAGTAGAGCATGAGTCTGGTAGGTGTCATAGGACGGGGGAGCAGGGGGCAGTAGAGCATGAGTCTGGTAGGTGTTATAGGACGGGGGAGCACGGGGCAGGAGAGCATGAGTCTGGTAGGTGTTATATGACGGGGGAGCAGGGGGCAGTAGAGCATGAGTCTGGTAGGTGTTATAAGACGGGGGAGCAAGGGGCAGGAGAGCATGAGTCTGGTAGGTGTTATAGGACGGGGGAGCAGGGGGCAGGAGAACATGAGTCTGGTAGGTGTTATAGGACGGAGAAGCAGGGGGCGGGAGAGCATGAGTCTGGTAGGTGTTATAGGACGGGGGAGCAGGGGGCAGGAGAGCATGAGTCTGGTAGGTGTTATAGGACGGGGGAGCACGGGGCGGGAAAGCATGAGTCTGGTAGGTGTTATAGGACGGGGGAGCAGGGGGCAGTAGAGCATGAGTCTGGTAGGTGTCATAGGACGGGGGAGCAGGGGGGCAGTAGAGCATGAGTCTGGTAGGTGTTATAGGACGGGGGAGCAGGGGGCGGGAGAGCATGAGTCTGGTAGGTGTTATAGGACGGGGGAGCAGGGGGCGGGAGAGCATGAGTCTGGTAGGTGTTATAGGACGGGGGAGCAGGGGGCAGTAGAGCATGAGTCTGGTAGGTGTCATAGGACGGGGGAGCAGGGGGCAGTAGAGCATGAGTCTGGTAGGTGTTATAGGACGGGGGAGCAGGAGGGCGGGAGAGCATGAGTCTGGTAGGTGTTATAGGACGGCGGAGCAGGGGGCAGGAGAACATGAGTCTGGTAGGTGTTATAGGACGGGGGAGCAGGGGGCGGGAGAACATGAGTCTGGTAGGTGTTATAGGACGGGGGAACAGGGGGCGGGAGAACATGAGTCTGGTAGGTGTTATAGGACGGGGGAGCAGGGGCAGGAGAGCATGAGTCTGGTAGGTGTTATAGGACGGGGGAGCAGGGGGCAGGAGAGCATGAATCTGGTAGGTGTTATAGGACGGGGGAGCACGGGGCAGGAGAGCATGAGTCTGGTAGGTGTTATAGGACGGGGAAGCAGGGGGCAAGAGAGCATGAGTCTGGTAGGTGTTATAGGACGGGGGAGCAGGGGGCAGGAGAGCATGTGTCTGGTAGGTGTTATAGGACGGGGGAGCAGGGGGCAGTAGAGCATGAGTCTGGTAGGTGTTATAGGACGGAGGAGCACGGGGCGGGAGAGCATGAGTCTGGTAGGTGTTATAGGACGGGGGAGCAGGGGGCAGGAGAGCATGAGTATGGTAGGTGTTATAGGACGGGGGAGCAGGGGGCAGTAGAGCATGTGTCTGGTACGTGTTATAGGACGGGGAAGCAGGGGGCAGGAGAGCATGAGTCTGGTAGGTGTTATAGGACGGGGGAGCAGGGGGCAGGAGAGCATGAGTCTGGTAGGTGTTATAGGACGGGGGAGCAGGGGGCAGGAGAGCATGAGTCTGGTAGGTGTTATAGGACGGGGAAGCAGGGGGCAGGAGAGCATGAGTCTGGTAGGTGTTATAGGACGGGGGAGCAGGGGGCAGTAGAGCATGAGTCTGGTAGGTGTTATAGGACGGGGGAGCAGGGGGCAGGAGAGCATGAGTCTGGTAGGTGTTATAGGACGGGGGAGCACGGGGCGGGAGAGCATGAGTCTGGTAGGTGTTATAGGACGTAGGAGCACGGGGCGGGAGAGCATGAGTCTGGTAGGTGTTATAGGACGGTGAAGCAGGGGGCAGGAGAGCATGAGTCTGGTAGGGGTTATAGGACGGGGGAGCACGGGGCGGGAGAGCATGAGTCTGGTAGGTGTTATAGGACGGGGGAGCACGGGGCAGGAGAGCATGAGTCTGGTAGGTGTTATAGGACGGGGGAGCAGGGGGCAGGAGAGCATGAGTCTGGTAGGTGTCATAGGACGGGGGAGCAGGGGGCAGTAGAGCATGAGTCTGGTAGGTGTTATAGGACGGGGGAGCAGGAGGGCGGGAGAGCATGAGTCTGGTAGGTGTTATAGGACGGCGGAGCAGGGGGCAGGAGAACATGAGTCTGGTAGGTGTTATAGGACGGGGGAGCAGGGGGCGGGAGAACATGAGTCTGGTAGGTGTTATAGGACGGGGGAACAGGGGGCGGGAGAACATGAGTCTGGTAGGTGTTATAGGACGGGGGAGCAGGGGCAGGAGAGCATGAGTCTGGTAGGTGTTATAGGACGGGGGAGCAGGGGGCAGGAGAGCATGAATCTGGTAGGTGTTATAGGACGGGGGAGCACGGGGCAGGAGAGCATGAGTCTGGTAGGTGTTATAGGACGGGGAAGCAGGGGGCAAGAGAGCATGAGTCTGGTAGGTGTTATAGGACGGGGGAGCAGGGGGCAGGAGAGCATGTGTCTGGTAGGTGTTATAGGACGGGGGAGCAGGGGGCAGTAGAGCATGAGTCTGGTAGGTGTTATAGGACGGAGGAGCACGGGGCGGGAGAGCATGAGTCTGGTAGGTGTTATAGGACGGGGGAGCAGGGGGCAGGAGAGCATGAGTATGGTAGGTGTTATAGGACGGGGGAGCAGGGGGCAGTAGAGCATGTGTCTGGTACGTGTTATAGGACGGGGAAGCAGGGGGCAGGAGAGCATGAGTCTGGTAGGTGTTATAGGACGGGGGAGCAGGGGGCAGGAGAGCATGAGTCTGGTAGGTGTTATAGGACGGGGGAGCAGGGGGCAGGAGAGCATGAGTCTGGTAGGTGTTATAGGACGGGGAAGCAGGGGGCAGGAGAGCATGAGTCTGGTAGGTGTTATAGGACGGGGGAGCAGGGGGCAGTAGAGCATGAGTCTGGTAGGTGTTATAGGACGGGGGAGCAGGGGGCAGGAGAGCATGAGTCTGGTAGGTGTTATAGGACGGGGGAGCACGGGGCGGGAGAGCATGAGTCTGGTAGGTGTTATAGGACGTAGGAGCACGGGGCGGGAGAGCATGAGTCTGGTAGGTGTTATAGGACGGGGGAGCAGGGGGCGGGAGAACATGAGTCTGGTAGGTGTTATAGGACGGGGGAACAGGGGGCGGGAGAACATGAGTCTGGTAGGTGTTATAGGACGGGGGAGCAGGGGCAGGAGAGCATGAGTCTGGTAGGTGTTATAGGACGGGGGAGCAGGGGGCAGGAGAGCATGAATCTGGTAGGTGTTATAGGACGGGGGAGCACGGGGCAGGAGAGCATGAGTCTGGTAGGTGTTATAGGACGGGGAAGCAGGGGGCAAGAGAGCATGAGTCTGGTAGGTGTTATAGGACGGGGGAGCAGGGGGCAGGAGAGCATGTGTCTGGTAGGTGTTATAGGACGGGGGAGCAGGGGGCAGTAGAGCATGAGTCTGGTAGGTGTTATAGGACGGAGGAGCACGGGGCGGGAGAGCATGAGTCTGGTAGGTGTTATAGGACGGGGGAGCAGGGGGCAGGAGAGCATGAGTATGGTAGGTGTTATAGGACGGGGGAGCAGGGGGCAGTAGAGCATGTGTCTGGTACGTGTTATAGGACGGGGAAGCAGGGGGCAGGAGAGCATGAGTCTGGTAGGTGTTATAGGACGGGGGAGCAGGGGGCAGGAGAGCATGAGTCTGGTAGGTGTTATAGGACGGGGGAGCAGGGGGCAGGAGAGCATGAGTCTGGTAGGTGTTATAGGACGGGGAAGCAGGGGGCAGGAGAGCATGAGTCTGGTAGGTGTTATAGGACGGGGGAGCAGGGGGCAGTAGAGCATGAGTCTGGTAGGTGTTATAGGACGGGGGAGCAGGGGGCAGGAGAGCATGAGTCTGGTAGGTGTTATAGGACGGGGGAGCACGGGGCGGGAGAGCATGAGTCTGGTAGGTGTTATAGGACGTAGGAGCACGGGGCGGGAGAGCATGAGTCTGGTAGGTGTTATAGGACGGTGAAGCAGGGGGCAGGAGAGCATGAGTCTGGTAGGGGTTATAGGACGGGGGAGCACGGGGCGGGAGAGCATGAGTCTGGTAGGTGTTATAGGACGGGGGAGCACGGGGCAGGAGAGCATGAGTCTGGTAGGTGTTATAGGACGGGGGAGCAGGGGGCAGGAGAGCATGAGTCTGGTAGGTGTTATAGGACGGGGAAGCAGGGGGCAGGAGAGCATGAGTCTGGTAGGTGTTATAGGACGGGGGAGCAGGGGGCGGGAGAGCATGAGTCTGGTAGGTGTTATAGGACGTAGGAGCACGGGGCGGGAGAGCATGAGTCTGGTAGGTGTTATAGGACGGGGAAGCAGGGGGCAGGAGAGCATGAGTCTGGTAGGGGTTATAGGACGGGGGAGCACGGGGCGGGAGAGCATGAGTCTGGTAGGTGTTATAGGACGTAGGAGCACGGGGCGGGAGAGCATGAGTCTGGTAGGTGTTATAGGACGGGGAAGCAGGGGCCAGGAGAGCATGAGTCTGGTAGGGGTTATAGGACGGGGGAGCACGGGGCGGGAGAGCATGAGTCTGGTAGGTGTTATAGGACGTAGGAGCACGGGGCGGGAGAGCAGGAGTCTGGTAGGTGTTATAGGACGGGGAAGCAGGGGGCAGGAGAGCATGAGTCTGGTAGGGGTTATAGGACGGGGGAGCACGGGGCGGGAGAGCATGAGTCTGGTAGGTGTTATAGGACGGGGGAGCACGGGGCGGGAGAGCATGAGTCTGGTAGGAGTTATAGGATGGGGGAGCACGGGGCAGGTGAGCATGAGTCTGATAGGTGTTATAGGACGGGGGAGCAGGGGGCAGTAGAGCATGAGTCTGGTAGGTGTCATAGGACGGGGGAGCAGGGGGCAGTAGAGCATGAGTCTGGTAGGTGTTATAGGACGGGGGAGCAGGGGGCAGGAGAGCATGAGTCTGGTAGGTGTTATAGGACGGGGGAGCACGGGGCGGGAGAGCGTGTGTCTGGTAGGTGTTATAGGACGGGGGAGCAGGGGGCAGGAGAGCATGGGTCTGGTAGGTGTTATAGGATGGGGGAGCACGGGGCAGGAGAGCATGAGTCTGGTAGGTGTCATAGGACGGGGGAGCAGGGGGCAGGAGAGCATGAGTCTGGTAGGTGTTATAGGACGGGGGAGCAGGGGGCAGGAGAGCATTAGTCTGGTAGGTGTTATAGGACGGGGGAGCATGGGGCGGGAGAGCATGTGTCTGGTAGGTGTTATAGGACGGGGGAGCAGGGGGCAGGAGAGCATGAGTCTGGTAGGTGTTATAGGACGGGGGAGCACGGGGCAGGAGAGCATGAGTCTGGTAGGTGTCATAGGACGGGGGAGCAGGGGGCAGTAGAGCATGAGTCTGGTAGGTGTTATAGGACGGGGGAGCAGGGGGCAGGAGAGCATGAGTCTGGTAGGTGTTATAGGACGGGGGAGCACGCAGCGGGGGAGCGTGTGTCTGGTAGGTGTTATAGAACGGGGGAGCAGGGGGCAGTAGAGCATGAGTCTGGTAGGTGTCATAGGACGGGGGAGCAGGGGGCAGTAGAGCATGAGTCTGGTAGGTGTTATAGGACGGGGGAGCACGGGGCAGGAGAGCATGAGTCTGGTAGGTGTTATATGACGGGGGAGCAGGGGGCAGTAGAGCATGAGTCTGGTAGGTGTTATAAGACGGGGGAGCAGGGGGCAGGAGAGCATGAGTCTGGTAGGTGTCATAGGACGGGGGAGCAGGGGGCAGGAGAACATGAGTCTGGTAGGTGTTATAGGACGGAGAAGCAGGGGGCGCGAGAGCATGCGTCTGGTAGGTGTTATAGGACGGGGGAGCAGGGGGCAGGAGAGCATGAGTCTGGTAGGTGTTATAGGACGGGGGAGCACGGGGCGGGAAAGCATGAGTCTGGTAGGTGTTATAGGACGGGGGAGCAGGGGGCAGTAGAGCATGAGTCTGGTAGGTGTCATAGGACGGGGGAGCAGGGGGGCAGTAGAGCATGAGTCTGGTAGGTGTTATAGGACGGGGGAGCAGGGGGCGGGAGAGCATGAGTCTGGTAGGTGTTATAGGACGGGGGAGCAGGGGGCAGGAGAGCATGAGTCTGGTAGGTGTTATAGGACGGGGGAGCAGGGGGCAGTAGAGCATGAGTCTGGTAGGTGTCATAGGACGGGGGAGCAGGGGGCAGTAGAGCATGAGTCTGGTAGGTGTTATAGGACGGGGGAGCAGGGGGCGGGAGAGCATGAGTCTGGTAGGTGTTATAGGACGGGGGAGCAGGGGGCAGGAGAGCATGAGTCTGGTAGGTGTTATAGGACGGGGGAGCAGGGGGCGGGAGAACATGAGTCTGGTAGGTGTTATAGGACGGGGGAACAGGGGGCGGGAGAACATGAGTCTGGTAGGTGTTATAGGACGGGGGAGCAGGGGCAGGAGAGCATGAGTCTGGTAGGTGTTATAGGACGGGGGAGCAGGGGGCAGGAGAGCATGAATCTGGTAGGTGTTATAGGACGGGGGAGCACGGGGCAGGAGAGCATGAGTCTGGTAGGTGTTATAGGACGGGGAAGCAGGGGGCAAGAGAGCATGAGTCTGGTAGGTGTTATAGGACGGGGGAGCAGGGGGCAGGAGAGCATGTGTCTGGTAGGTGTTATAGGACGGGGGAGCAGGGGGCAGTAGAGCATGATTCTGGTAGGTGTTATAGGACGGAGGAGCACGGGGCGGGAGAGCATGAGTCTGGTAGGTGTTATAGGACGGGGGAGCAGGGAGCAGGAGAGCATGAGTCTGGTAGGTGTTATAGGACGGGGGAGCAGGGGGCAGTAGAGCATGTGTCTGGTACGTGTTATAGGACGGGGAAGCAGGGGGCAGGAGAGCATGAGTCTGGTAGGTGTTATAGGACGGGGGAGCAGGGGGCAGGAGAGCATGAGTCTGGTAGGTGTTATAGGACGGGGGAGCAGGGGGCAGGAGAGCATGAGTCTGGTAGGTGTTATAGGACGGGGAAGCAGGGGGCAGGAGAGCATGAGTCTGGTAGGTGTTATAGGACGGGGGAGCAGGGGGCAGTAGAGCATGAGTCTGGTAGGTGTTATAGGACGGGGGAGCAGGGGGCAGGAGAGCATGAGTCTGGTAGGTGTTATAGGACGGGGGAGCACGGGGCGGGAGAGCATGAGTCTGGTAGGTGTTATAGGACGTAGGAGCACGGGGCGGGAGAGCATGAGTCTGGTAGGTGTTATAGGACGGGGAAGCAGGGGGCAGGAGAGCATGAGTCTGGTAGGGGTTATAGGACGGGGGAGCACGGGGCGGGAGAGCATGAGTCTGGTAGGTGTTATAGGACGGGGGAGCACGGGGCGGGAGAGCATGAGTCTGGTAGGCGTTATAGGATGGGGGAGCACGGGGCAGGTGAGCATGAGTCTGATAGGTGTTATAGGACGGGGGAGCAGGGGGCAGCAGAGCATGAGTCTGGTAGGTGTTATAGGACGGGGGAGCAGGGGGCAGTAGAGCATGAGTCTGGTAGGTGTCATAGGATGGGGGAGCAGGGGGCAGTAGAGCATGAGTCTTGTAGGTGTTATAGGACGGGGGAGCACGGGGCAGGAGAGCATGAGTCTGGTAGGTGTTATAGGACGGGGGAGCACGGGGCGGGAAAGCATGAGTCTGGTAGGTGTTATAGGACGGGGGAGCAGGGGGCAGTAGAGCATGAGTCTGGTAGGTGTCATAGGACGGGGGAGCAGGGGGCAGTAGAGCATGAGTCTGGTAGGTGTTATAGGACGGGGGAGCAGGGGGCGGGAGAGCATGAGTCTGGTAGGTGTTATAGGACGGGGGAGCAGGGGGCAGGAGAGCATGAGTCTGGTAGGTGTTATAGGACGGGGGAGCAGGGGGCAGTAGAGCATGAGTCTGGTAGGTGTCATAGGACGGGGGAGCAGGGGGCAGTAGAGCATGGGTCTGGTAGGTGTTATAGGACGGGGGAGCAGGGGGCGGGAGAGCATGAGTCTGGTAGGTGTTATAGGACGGGGGAGCAGGGGGCAGGAGAGCATGAGTCTGGTAGGTGTTATAGGACGGGGGAGCAGGGGGCGGGAGAACATGAGTCTGGTAGGTGTTATAGGACGAGGGAACAGGGGGCGGGAGAACATGAGTCTGGTAGGTGTAATAGGACGGGGGAGCAGGGGCAGGAGAGCATGAGTCTGGTAGGTGTTATAGGACGGGGGAGCAGGGGGCAGGAGAGCATGAATCTGGTAGGTGTTATAGGACGGGGGAGCAGGGGGCAGTAGAGCATGAGTCTTGTAGGTGTTATAGGACGGGGGAGCACGGGGCAGGAGAGCATGAGTCTGGTAGGTGTTATATGACGGGGGAGCAGGGGGCAGTAGAGCATGAGTCTGGTAGGTGTTATAAGACGGGGGAGCAGGGGGCAGGAGAGCATGAGTCTGGCAGGTGTTATAGGACGGGGGAGCAGGGGGCAGGAGAACATGAGTCTGGTAGGTGTTATAGGACGGAGAAGCAGGGGGCGGGAGAGCATGAGTCTGGTAGGTGTTATAGGACGGGGGAGCAGGGGGCAGGAGAGCATGAGTCTGGTAGGTGTTATAGGACGGGGGAGCACGGGGCGGGAAAGCATGAGTCTGGTAGGTGTTATAGGACGGGGGAGCAGGGGGCAGTAGAGCATGAGTCTGGTAGGTGTCATAGGACGGGGGAGCAGGGGGCAGTAGAGCATGAGTCTGGTAGGTGTTATAGGACGGGGGAGCAGGGGGCGGGAGAGCATGAGTCTGGTAGGTGTTATAGGACGGGGGAGCAGGGGGCAGGAGAGCATGAGTCTGGTAGGTGTTATAGGACGGGGGAGCAGGGGGCAGTAGAGCATGAGTCTGGTAGGTGTCATAGGACGGGGGAGCAGGGGGCAGTAGAGCATGAGTCTGGTAGGTGTTATAGGACGGGGGAGCAGGGGGCGGGAGAGCATGAGTCTGGTAGGTGTTATAGGACGGGGGAGCAGGGGGCAGGAGAGCATGAGTCTGGTAGGTGTTATAGGACGGGGGAGCAGGGGGCGGGAGAACATGAGTCTGGTAGGTGTTATAGGACGGGGGAACAGGGGGCGGGAGAACATGAGTCTGGTAGGTGTAATAGGACGGGGGAGCAGGGGCAGGAGAGCATGAGTCTGGTAGGTGTTATAGGACGGGGGAGCAGGGGGCAGGAGAGCATGAATCTGGTAGGTGTTATAGGACGGGGGAGCAGGGGGCAGGAGAGCATGAGTCTGGTAGGTGTTATAGGATGAAGGAGCACGGAGCAGGAGAGCATGAGTCTGGCAGGTGTTATAGGACGGCAGAGCACGGGGCAGAAGAGCCTGAGTCTGGTAGGTGTTATAGGACGGGGGAGCAGGGGGCAGGAGAGCATGAGTCTGGTAGGTGTTATAGGACGGGGGAGCAGGGGGCAGGAGAGCATGAGTCTGGTAGGTGTTATAGGACGGGGGAGCAGGGGGCAGGAGAGCATGAGTCTGGTAGGTGTTATAGGACGGGGAAGCAGGGGGCAGGAGAGCATGAGTCTGGTAGGTGTTATAGGACGGGGGAGCAGGGGGCAGGAGAGCATGAGTCTGGTAGGTGTCATAGGACGGGGGAGCAGGGGGCAGGAGAGCATGAGTCTGGTAGGTGTTATAGGACGGGGAAGCAGGGGGCAGGAGAGCATGAGTCTGGTAGGTGTTATAGGGCGGGGGAGCAGGGGGCAGTAGAGCATGAGTCTGGTAGGTGTTATAGGACGGGGGAGCACGGGGCAGGAGAGCATGAGTCTGGTAGGTGTTATAGGACGGGGGAGCAGGGGGCAGTAGAGCATGAGTCTGGTAGGTGTTATAGGACGGGGGAGCAGGGGGCAGGAGAGCATGAGTCTGGTAGGTGTTATAGGGCGGGGGAGCAGGGGGCAGTAGAGCATGAGTCTGGTAGGTGTTACAGGACGGGGGAGCAGGGGGCAGGAGAGCATGAGTCTGGTAGGTGTTATAGGACGGGGGAGCAGGGGGAAGGAGAACATGAGTCTGGTAGGTGTTATAGGACGGGGGAGCAGGGGGCAGTAGAGCATGAGTCTGGTAGGTGTTATAGGACGGGGGAGCAGGGGGCAGGAGAGCATGAGTCTGGTAGGTGTTATAGGACGGGGGAGCAGGGGGCAGTAGAGCATGAGTCTGGTAGGTGTTATGGGACGGGGGAGCAGGGGGCAGGAGAACATGAGTCTGGTAGGTGTTATAGGACGGGGGAGCAGGGGGCAGGAGAACATGAGTCTGATAGGTGTTATAGGACGGGGGAGCAGGGGGCAGTAGAGCATGAGTCTGGTAGGTGTTATAGGACGGGGGAGCAGGGGGCAGGAGAGCATGAGTCTGGTAGGTGTTATAGGACGGGGGAGCAGGGGGCAGGAGAACATGAGTCTGGTAGGTGTTATAGGACGGGGGAGCAGGGGGCAGTAGAGCATGAGTCTGGTAGGTGTTATAGGACGGGGGAGCAGGGGGCAGGAGAACATGAGTCTGGTAGGTGTTATAGGACGGGGAACCAGGGGGCGGGAGAGCATGAGTCTGGTAGGTGTTATAGGACGGGGGAGCACGGGGGAGGAGAGCATGAGTCTGGTAGGTGTTATAGGACGGGGGAGCACGGGGCGGGAGAGCATGAGTCTGGTAGGTGTTATAGGACGGGGGAGCGGGGGGCAGGAGAGCATGAGTCTGGTAGGTGTTATAGGACGGGGGAGCAGGGGGCAGGAGAGCATGAGTCTGGTAGGTGTTATAGGACGGGGAACCAGGGGGCAGGAAAGCATGAGTCTGGTAGGTGTTATAGGACGGGGGAGCACGGGGGAGGAGAGCATGAGTCTGGTAGGTGTTATAGGACGGGGGAGCACGGGGCGGGAGAGCATGAGTCTGGTAGGTGTTATAGGACGGGGGAGCAGGGGGCAGGAGAGCATTAGTCTGGTAGGTGTTATAGGACGGGGGAGCATGGGGCGGGAGAGCATGTGTCTGGTAGGTGTTGCACAACGGGGGAGCAGGGGGCAGGAGAGCATGAGTCTGGTAGGTGTTATAGGACGGGGGAGCACGGGGCAGGAGAGCATGAGTCTGGTAGGTGTCATAGGACGGGGGAGCAGGGGGCAGTAGAGCATGAGTCTGGTAGGTGTTATAGGACGGGGGAGCAGGGGGCAGGAGAGCATGAGTCTGGTAGGTGTTATAGGACGGGGGAGCACGGGGCGGGAGAGCGTGTGTCTGGTAGGTGTTATAGGACGGGGGAGCAGGGGGCAGGAGAGCATGAGTCTGGTAGGTGTTATAGGATGGGGGAGCACGGGGCAGGAGAGTATGAGTCTGGTAGGTGTTATAGGACGGGGGAGCACGGGGCAGGAGAGCATGAGTCTGGTAGGTGTTATAGGACGGGGGAGCAGGGGGCAGGAGAGCATGAGTCTGGTAGGTGTTATAGGACGGGGGAGCAGGGGGCAGGAGAGCATGAGTCTGGTGGGTGTCATAGGACGGGGGAGCAGGGGGCAGGAGAACATGAGTCTGGTAGGTGTTATAGGACGGGGGAACAGAGGGCAGGAGAGCATGAGACTGGTAGGTGTTATAGGACGGGCTAGCAGGGGGCAGTAGAGCATGAGTCTGGTAGGTGTTATAGGACGGGGGAGCAGGGGGCAGGAGAACATGAGTCTGGTAGGTGTTATAGGACGGGGAACCAGGGGGCGGGAGAGCATGAGTCTGGTAGGTGTTATAGGACGGGGGAGCACGGGGGAGCAGAGCATGAGTCTGGTAGGTGTTATAGGACGGGGGAGCACGGGGCGGGAGAGCATGAGTCTGGTAGGTGTTATAGGACGGGGGAGCAGGGGGCAGGAGAGCATGAGTCTTGTAGGTGTTATAGGACGGGGGAGCAGGGGGCAGGAGAGCATGAGTCTGGTAGGTGTTATAGGACGGGGAACCAGAGGGGCGGGAGAGCATGAGTCTGGTAGGTGTTATAGGACGGGGGAGCACGGGGGAGGAGAGCATGAGTCTGGTAGGTGTTATAGAACGGGGGAGCACGGGGCGGGAGAGCATGAGTCTGGTAGGTGTTATAGGACGGGGGAGCAGGGGGCAGGAGAGCATTAGTCTGGTAGGTGTTATAGGACGGGGGAGCATGGGGCGGGAGAGCATGTGTCTGGTAGGTGTTATAGGACGGGGGAGCAGGGGGCAGGAGAGCATGAGTCTGGTAGGTGTTATAGGACGGGGGAGCACGGGGCAGGAGAGCATGAGTCTGGTAGGTGTCATAGGACGGGGGAGCAGGGGGCAGTAGAGCATGAGTCTGGTAGGTGTTATAGGACGGGGGAGCAGGGGGCAGGAGAGCATGAGTCTGGTAGGTGTTATAGGACGGGGGGAGCACCGGGCGGGAGAGCGTGTGTCTGGTAGGTGTTATAGGACGGGGGGAGCAGGGGGCAGGAGAGCATGAGTCTGGTAGGTGTTATAGGATGGGGGAGCACGGGGCAGGAGAGCATGAGTCTGGTAGGTGTCATAGGACGGGGGAGCAGGGGGCAGGAGAGCATGAGTCTGGTAGGTGTTATAGGACGGGGGAGCAGAGGGCAGGAGAGCATGAGTCTGGTGGGTGTCATAGGACGGGGGAGCAGGGGGCAGGAGAACATGAGTCTGGTAGGTGTTATAGGACGGGGAACCAGGGGGCGGGAGAGCATGACTCTGGTAGGTGTTATAGGACGGGGGAGCACGGGGGAGGAGAGCATGAGTCTGGTAGGTGTTATAGGACGGGGGAGCACGGGGCGGGAGAGCATGAGTCTGGTAGGTGTTATAGGACGGGGGAGCAGGGGGCAGGAGAGCATGAGTCTGGTAGGTGTTATAGGACGGGGGAGCAGAGGGCAGGAGAGCATGAGTCTGGTGGGTGTCATAGGACGGGGGAGCAGGGGGCAGGAGAACATGAGTCTGGTAGGTGTTATAGGACGGGGAACCAGGGGGCGGGAGAGCATGACTCTGGTAGGTGTTATAGGACGGGGGAGCACGGGGGAGGAGAGCATGAGTCTGGTAGGTGTTATAGGACGGGGGAGCACGGGGCGGGAGAGCATGAGTCTGGTAGGTGTTATAGGACGGGGGAGCACGGGGCGGGAGAGCATGAGTCTGGTAGGTGTTATAGGACGGGGGAGCAGGGGGCAGGAGAGCATGAGTCTGGTAGGTGTTATAGGACGGGGGAGCACGGGGCGGGAGAGCATGAGTCTGGTAGGTGTTATAGGACGGGGGAGCAGGGGGCAGGAGAGCATTAGTCTGGTAGGTGTTATAGGACGGGGGAGCATGGGGCGGGAGAGCATGTGTCTGGTAGGTGTTAAACAACGGGGGAGCAGGGGGCAGGAGAGCATGAGTCTGGTAGGTGTTATAGGACGGGGGAGCACGGGGCAGGAGAGCATGAGTCTGGTAGGTGTCATAGGACGGGGGAGCAGGGGGCAGTAGAGCATGAGTCTGGTAGGTGTTATAGGACGGGGGAGCAGGGGGCAGGAGAGCATGAGTCTGGTAGGTGTTATAGGACGGGGGAGCACGGGGCGGGAGAGCGTGTGTCTGGTAGGTGTTATAGGACGGGGGAGCAGGGGGCAGGAGAGCATGAGTCTGGTAGGTGTTATAGGATGGGGGAGCACGGGGCAGGAGAGCATGAGTCTGGTAGGTGTCATAGGACGGGGGAGCAGGGGGCAGGAGAGTATGAGTCTGGTAGGTGTTATAGGACGGGGGAGCACGGGGCAGGAGAGCATGAGTCTGGTAGGTGTTATAGGACGGGGGAGCAGGGGGCAGGAGAGCATGAGTCTGGTAGGTGTTATAGGACGGGGGAGCAGGGGGCAGGAGAGCATGAGTCTGGTGGGTGTCATAGGACGGGGGAGCAGGGGGCAGGAGAACATGAGTCTGGTAGGTGTTATAGGACGGGGGAACAGAGGGCAGGAGAGCATGAGACTGGTAGGTGTTATAGGACGGGGGAGCAGGGGGCAGTAGAGCATGAGTCTGGTAGGTGTTATAGGACGGGGGAGCAGGGGGCAGGAGAACATGAGTCTGGTAGGTGTTATAGGACGGGGAACCAGGGGGCGGGAGAGCATGAGTCTGGTAGGTGTTATAGGACGGGGGAGCACGGGGGAGCAGAGCATGAGTCTGGTAGGTGTTATAGGACGGGGGAGCACGGGGCGGGAGAGCATGAGTCTGGTAGGTGTTATAGGACGGGGGAGCAGGGGGCCGGAGAGCATGAGTATGGTAGGTGTTATAGGACGGGGGAGCAGGGGGCAGGAGAGCATGAGTCTGGTAGGTGTTATAGGACGGGGAACCAGAGGGGCGGGAGAGCATGAGTCTGGTAGGTGTTATAGGACGGGGGAGCACGGGGGAGGAGAGCATGAGTCTGGTAGGTGTTATAGAACGGGGGAGCACGGGGCGGGAGAGCATGAGTCTGGTAGGTGTTATAGGACGGGGGAGCAGGGGGCAGGAGAGCATTAGTCTGGTAGGTGTTATAGGACGGGAGAGCATGGGGCGGGAGAGCATGTGTCTGGTAGGTGTTATAGGACGGGGGAGCAGGGGGCAGGAGAGCATGAGTCTGGTAGGTGTTATAGGACGGGGGAGCACGGGGCAGGAGAGCATGAGTCTGGTAGGTGTCATAGGACGGGGGAGCAGGGGGCAGTAGAGCATGAGTCTGGTAGGTGTTATAGGACGGGGGAGCAGGGGGCAGGAGAGCATGAGTCTGGTAGGTGTTATAGGACGGGGGGAGCAACGGGGCGGGAGAGCGTGTGTCTGGTAGGTGTTATAGGACGGGGGAGCAGGGGGCAGGAGAGCATGAGTCTGGTAGGTGTTATAGGATGGGGGAGCACGGGGCAGGAGAGCATGAGTCTGGTAGGTGTCATAGGACGGGGGAGCAGGGGGCAGGAGAGCATGAGTCTGGTAGGTGTTATAGGACGGGGGAGCACGGGGCAGGAGAGCATGAGTCTGGTAGGTGTTATAGGACGGGGGAGCAGGGGGCAGGAGAGCATGAGTCTGGTAGGTGTTATAGGACGGGGGAGCAGAGGGCAGGAGAGCATGAGTCTGGTGGGTGTCATAGGACGGGGGAGCAGGGGGCAGGAGAACATGAGTCTGGTAGGTGTTATAGGACGGGGAACCAGGGGGCGGGAGAGCATGACTCTGGTAGGTGTTATTGGACGGGGGAGCACGGGGGAGGAGAGCATGAGTCTGGTAGGTGTTATAGGACGGGGGAGCACGGGGCGGGAGAGCATGAGTCTGGTAGGTGTTATAGGACGGGGGAGCACGGGGCGGGAGAGCATGAGTCTGGTAGGTGTTATAGGACGGGGGAGCAGGGGGCAGGAGAGCATGAGTCTGGTAGGTGTTATAGAACGGGGGAGCAGGGGGCAGGAGAGCATGAGTCTGGTAGGTGTTATAGGACGGGGAACCAGAGGGGCGGGAGAGCATGAGTCTGGTAGGTGTTATAGGACGGGGGAGCACGGGGGAGGAGAGCATGAGTCTGGTAGGTATTATAGGACGGGGGAGCACGGGGCGGGAGAGCATGAGTCTGGTAGGTGTTATAGGACGGGGGAGCAGGGGGCAGGAGAGCATTAGTCTGGTAGGTGTTATAGGACGGGGGAGCATGGGGCGGGAGAGCATGTGTCTGGTAGGTGTTATAGGACGGGGGAGCAGGGGGCAGGAGAGCATGAGTCTGGTAGGTGTTATAGGACGGGGGAGCACGGGGCAGGAGAGCATGAGTCTGGTAGGTGTCATAGGACGGGGGAGCAGGGGGCAGTAGAGCATGAGTCTGGTAGGTGTTATAGGACGGGGGAGCAGGGGGCAGGAGAGCATGAGTCTGGTAGGTGTTATAGGACGGGGGAGCACGGGGCGGGAGAGCGTGTGTCTGGTAGGTGTTATAGGACGGGGGAGCAGGGGGCAGGAGAGCATGAGTCTGGTAGGTGTTATAGGATGGGGGAGCACGGGGCAGGAGAGCATGAGTCTGGTAGGTGTCATAGGACGGGGGAGCAGGGGGCAGGAGAGCATGAGTCTGGTAGGTGTTATAGGACGGGGGAGCACGGGGCAGGAGAGCATGAGTCTGGTAGGTGTTATAGGACGGGGGAGCAGGGGGCAGGAGAGCATGAGTCTGGTAGGTGTTATAGGACGGGGGAGCAGAGGGCAGGAGAGCATGAGTCTGGTGGGTGTCATAGGACGGGGGAGCAGGGGGCAGGAGAACATGAGTCTGGTAGGTGTTATAGGACGGGGAACCAGGGGGCGGGAGAGCATGAGTCTGGTAGGTGTTATAGGACGGGGGAGCACGGGGGAGGAGAGCATGAGTCTGGTAGGTGTTATAGGACGGGGGAGCACGGGGCGGGAGAGCATGAGTCTGGTAGGTGTTATAGGACGGGGGAGCAGGGGGCAGGAGAGCATGAGTCTGGTAGGTGTTATAGGACGGGGGTGCAGGGGGCAGGAGAGCATGAGTCTGGTAGGTGTTATAGGACGGGGGAGCACGGGGCAGGAGAGCATGTGTCTGGTAGGTGTCATAGGACGGGGGAGCAGGGGGCGGGAGAGCATGAGTCTGGTGGGTGTTTGGAGGGGTGGCGGGGGGGGGGGCAGGGCAGAGGGCATGAATCTAGTGGTGGGAGGTGGGGGCCAAGAAAGCATGAGTCTCTTGGGTGTTAGGACGGGGGAGCAGGGGGGCAGAATAGCATGCGTCTGGTGAGAGTTTGGAGGGGGGGGGGGTCAGGGGGCAATAATCTGGTGGGTGTCGGTGGGGAGGTAGGGGAGAGGAGAGCATGAACCCAGTGGGTGTTATGAGGGGGTGCATGAGTGCAGGAGTGGTGGATATCGGCGGGCGGTGCAGGAGTCGAGTGGGTGTTAGGAGGGGATGCAGGCGCCAGGAGAGCATGACCCTGGTGGGAGTTAAGAGGGCGGGGGGGGGGGTGGGGGCGGAGAGCGTGAGTCCGGTGGCTGTTAGAAGAGGGGGGGGGGAGCAGGAGAGCATGAGTCTGCTGATTGTAAGAAGAGGGGGGGGGGCAGGCGCCAGGAGAGCGTGACCCTGGTGGGAGTTAACATGGTGGGTGGGGGGCTGCAGGAGCGCATGAGTCTGGTACGCGAGGTGGGGAGGCATAAGTCTGGTGGATGTTAGGACGGGAGGGGGGAGGGGGCAGGGGCCAGAAGAGCCTGAGTTTGGTGGTGTTAAAAGGGCGGGGGGGGGGGCATAAGTCTGGTGGGTGCCGGTTGGATGGAGGGGCAGGAGTGCATGAGCCTGATGGGTGTTGTGAGGGGGTGAGTCTGGTGGGTGCCGGTTGGATGGAGGGCCAGGAGTGCATGAGAATGGTGGGTGTTATGAGGGGGTGAATCTGGTGGGTGCCGGTTGGATGGAGGGGCAGGAGTGCATGAGAATGGTGGGTGTTATGAGGGGGTGAATCTGGTGGGTGCCGGTTGGATGGAGGGCCAGGAGTGCATGAGAATGGTGGGTGTTATGAGGGGGTGAATCTGGTGGGTGCCGGTTGGATGGAGGGGCAGGAGTGCATGAGAATGGTGGGTGTTATGAGGGGGTGCAGGAGTGCAGGAATCCGGTGGGTGTTAGGACGGGTGGGGAAAGGGCCAGGCGAGTATGAGTCTGTAGTGGGTGTTAGGACGGGGGGAGGGGGGGGGGCAGGGGCCAGGGTAATCTGGTGGGTGTCAGGAAGAGGGGGACAGAGGCCAAGAGAGCATGAGTCTGGTGGGTGTTAGGACGGTGGAGGCGGGGGCAGGAAAGCACGCGTCTGGTGGCTGTTTGAAGGGGAGGGAGGTGGGCAGAAAGCATGGACCTTCTGAGTGTCGGCGGGGCAAGCCAAGAAAGCGTGAATCTGCTGGGTGTCGGTGGAAGGGAGGGTAGGAGTGAATTAGTGGTGGATGTCGTTTGGGCGGTACACGAGTGCATGCGCCTGGTGGGTGTTAAGAGTGGGAGCAGGGGGCGGGAGAGCAAGAGTCTGGTTAGTGTTAAGCCGGGCGGGGGGGGACCGGGGCAGGGGGGCATAAATCTGGTGGGTGTCGGGGGGGGGGGGCGCCAGGGGGCATGAATCTGGTGGGCGTCGGTGGGGAGGTGGGGGGCAGTAGAGCATGTGCCTGGTGGGTGTTATGAGGGGGTCCAGTAGTGTAGGAGTGGGGGATGTCCGTTGGGCGGGATGCGGCGCAGTAGTCGGGTGTTAGGAGGCGGGCGGCGGGGGAGGGGGAGGGGCAGGCGCCAGGAGGGCATGAACCTGGTGGGAGTTAAGAGGCCGGGGACAGGAGTGCATGGGTCTGGTAGGCGTTATGTGAGGAGGGTGGGGGGGGGACATGAGTGGTGGGTGTTAAAACGGGGGAGAGGGGTCAGGAGAGCATGAGCCGGGTCGGTGTTTGGAGGGAAGGGGGGGGGGGGGGCAGGGCCAGGAGAGCATGAGTGGCGGGCGTTAGGACGGGGGCTGAGCATGGGCCAGGAGAACATGAGCCTGGTGTTAACACAACTAGGCATACAGATAATCGGGTTAAATACCAGGCAAACCAGTAATAAATGTAGTAGTCACCGATTGCGTTTTGAATACGATTTTTTAATGAATTCACAGCCTTGAATAGCATGTTATTTTACGAGAAAATCATTCAACATTACCAGCAAACTAATTTTGAATCATGACAGCCATAAAAAAAAATTGTGTTTATGTACCTAGTTTCTGACCTGTAGAGTATTATTACTATAAAAATATGGCCGTTAGAGCCTCTATAGGTCACATAATCATGGCTTGACCGCATCCACTTAAGCATTCCTAGGCGATAACAGGGGCGGATCCTGATTTGACAGGCGGGGTGGTCCATTGAAACTTGCCTTTGGCTAAGAATATCATATAGCCGTAACACTAACATCAACACTCAGTACTGACCCTTATACTAATCCGGTTATAAATTTCCGCCATCTTGAATAACGTTCCTTTGATAACTGCCAAAACCCATGAATAGACGTCAACATGATTGTTAGGCGTACAAACGGCTCGATAACATGAGGGTAAGTGTAAAACGATTCGATAATAACGCAAAACTTTGTCCCCAATGTGAACATATGCAAAAACATACACCGTCCATTTGGGGACGTCCCCGAATGGACGGTCTTTTGCATGGCCACCAGAAGCAAGACTATTGGGGGACATCCTTTGGGGGACATAAAACGAATTTAACCGTTATTTACATATATATAACATATATATTCTAAGCACGAATATTTTGTGAGCAGAATCACGCCATATTAACGAAAACAACACATGTTATAACCGACAGATAAGCGAATATGTCTTATGTCCCTTATATATATATATACATCTATTATCAATTAATTTAAAATGAAAATTATTATTTACCCACCCTCCTCTTTACAACTGCCTTCAGTGATGACGAGATCATCCACCGCTATGTCACCGGTATAACTGTCACCTACATACCCTTGAAGCTGTATCTGCGGAAGGACATGGGTAAATCACGCGCATTATTATCCTGGCTGTATTAAGATATCTTAATATGGAATCATGTACTGTGAGCGTCTCACGCCGATACTATAACATACTAAACCTGTTGATATTACGATAAACGGCAACACCAAGATGGTATCCATCATCTCACCGTGAAAGGAGGCCAGAACAACTGTTTTTTTTCATCAAATACTAGTGGGGGATTTGCATCTTAATAAGTTGTCCCTGAACACAATTCATTGAGCCAGCAACTGGATGTTTCGTACAATTGGACATTATTTAAGCATTGATAACCACCATTCTAGACCGTTCTTTAACCGTTTATTAATCATACATATTCAGCTTGTACTAAATACCTCACGCCTATCATTCACTTCAATACACAGTAATCGGGGAGGCTAACAAGAAAGATATATGATGACGTTATGGTCGAACAATGAGACCGTTATGTAAGGATACGTCTAAGCAATTAACATACCTGGCTTCCGTAGTCCAGGTTGACCTGATCAGCGCGTACCAACCAGCGATCGCCCTGATTGCCAGTTTTGTACCACAGTGCATCGTTATCTGGTAAGGTCGACACTTGCAGCTCGTCGATACCACTTCCATACATGTGGTAAGCAACAGTCACACACGCCTGGCCCTGGTAGTCAAGGGTTGGTGTTCTCAAGCTGAAAGATCAGAGGGTGGGGTGAGGGTATCGGCATCAATATAATAAATTAAAATGCTGGATTCATATCGCAGACGAACAGCAGTAAAACATGAAGTTTGAAATACTTTACTCAGTGAGGTGGTATAAATAGTTAAGACATTTTTACTTTCCTGTTGGTTCATACATCAGTGATAATTAACATGCCGGCTTACGTCAGATCACTTCCCAACCGCTCCAAAGGGAAAATTACATAACGAAGCGCGAACCTATGTGTGTTGATATGAAGATTATGACCCCCCCCCCCTCACCCCTTCCCCCGAAATGAACAGGCCAGACCTCAAGTGTGCTACATTGACATGAAATAAATGACACCAATTCCTATTGAAACACTGCTAAGTTTAGTTAAGATAGGTTGTAGCACCCACATTTTTAGGCTCAGATCCGACAGTTGTGAGTTAGACCACTGCTATAGTGCCATCTATTGTCCAAGCACTGGTGTTCAACCCAGTGAAGCCAAGGGGGGAAAGGGCGGCAGAGGGCGGCACAGGGGGGCACGTGCCCTTTCACGGCGTGAAAAGGCCAATTTTGTTCATTTTGGCGGCCTTTAAACGATATAATGACCCCGTGCAACCCCCTAATGCATTTCCAGACTTGTCCCCCCTTTGACGAAAGCCTGGATACGCCACTGTAAGCGGTGTATTTTGCTATTGTAGGAGCGTAAGACGACATAAGCAATATCACAATAACAGATAATTACAACTCAATGAAGCTCTTGTAGATTCGTTTACGCTCATGTACGCCCATTATACGCACTGCAGGAGGCGAGCACGCATTAGTTTCTGTGTTTCGTGACATCGAGGCAACACGTTACTCATTGACAGCTAGCGACACCTAGGGAGTAAGGCAAACGTGATAGCAAAGGGTAATGATCAAACGCGAGTGTTTTGCTTTGATGCGTAAATTGTTGCAGTTTGAATTAATATACTTTAGAAGTAGAACTTACAATGCCACTTGATTGCTGTGTTGGGTCGCCTCTACATATATATAATACGTTCCACTGTGGGCCTCGCTCGGCCCGGTGTCCGGCGTGTCCGTGTATCCTTGGTGACGCCTCCAATCAAAGTGGTCATTTGTGTCTTGGATGAGCCCGCAGAGGTCATTCTCAAAGTCACAGGCGAATAGCTCCTTACCCAACGAACTGACACCTGTGTATCGAGAAGATAAGGATAGACAATAAACTAGACATGGCATACATATTACAATGATTTACAACCTGGCAACTCAACAGGGTTATATGACCCTTTTGATGATGAAACGTTCTAAGAAGACTTACGCTAGATAGGTCACTTGTCTATAATTGCAGTCATTGAAGTCCCTGGCCACTGACCATTGGCCGACAGGGGCTGTGATGGCCTGTCACAGCTATGTTTATAAATTATTGTGCTGACTGTATCGGTCTCCTAACTATAACAAAGCTGCTGTGTACCTGGTGTCATCAAGAATAGGGCAGGAATTAGGACGAGCATTGCAGGTAGACGGGGACTCGACAGGGAGGCATGGCCCATTATCTGCAACAAAACAGAAAATTCATCGAATGATATAAGCTGTAGGCGCTTTGATTTGTCAGTCCATCTTCAGCTTGGCTGGGAGTTCTGCGTGTTCAGGAGAGCGGGGTATGATACAGAGCACCAAGCAGCACCGTTAAAACACCGCTTCTTGGCAACAAATACTGTCTGTAAGCGAAGGGAAGTCAAATCATCCAGCCGAAGGTTAAACTAAACGGACATTTAAGACTTACCCTTTCCTTTCATGGACTTCCTGGCTTGCATCACCCGGTGGGGTTTTCTCAAGAGGGAAGAGCAAATGCTCCGAATGAACTCACACCGGTGTAAATATGAAGGAACACGGGGGGGGGGGCTTTCTGATTGGGCACTTGGGGACAGGGGTCAATGGGGTACGGAACCCCTGCCCATGCCTCCACGTCCCCCCGCCACCAGGGTATTAGCCACACCCGTATGCCAGCTGGATGGGCGGGCAGTTTCAATTTTATCGGGCAGATTTTCAATTTGGTGAGCATTCATCTGCTGCTAACCCGCCGAAAAAGGACCTTTTTGTCAGGAAGTCATCAATAACTACTTTTGTTTATAGAATTGTATATTGCGAGCTCATAATGCGACCTGATGGGCTAGCACCATGTTGTGTGTGTACACTGAACACCTTTTTTCTACCAGCCAAAACACTGACTGGCAAAAGAAAATTGTCTAATACAAACCCGCCACTCACATACATCCGCCTTAGAACATTATGTAATTTTATTCCTAAGGATTATTGTTCGTTAAATAATCGGGCAGATGTACTTTACATGAGCAGTGGGCACCTCACCACCCTGGGCAATACACCCACACCTTCCAGAGGGCTTTACACCCACACCCTCCAGCGGACAATACACCCACACCCTCCAGTGGGCAATACACCCACACCCTCGAGTGGGCGATACACCCACACCTTCCAGAGGGCTTTACACCCACACCCTCCAGCGGACACTACACCCACACCCTCCAGTGGGCGATACACCCACACCTTCCAGAAGGCTTTACACTCACACCCTCCAGCGGACAATACACCCACACCCCAGTGGGCGATACACCCACACCTTCCAGAGGGCTTTACACTCACACCCTCCAGCGGACACTACACCCACACCCTCCAGTGGGCGATACACCCACACCCTCCAGTGGGCATTACACCCTCACCATCCAGTGGGCACTACACTAAACCCTCCAGTGGGCACTAGGCAGTGCAGTAATAGGCAGTAATAAGTTTTTACGCGGGACACCTCCCTCTCCGGCGAGAATCCTAAAGTTCTAAAGTTTAAATGAATCCAGCAAGATAGAGGTGCGATTATCCATCAGTGTTGTGTTTTTTATTTCAATTACGTCGAAAAACAGTCCATGTAATCACGATTGTAATCATTATAACATTGAATGTAATCGTAATCGATTACTTTCATATTTCCTGTTATCGTAATCGTAATCGTAATAGTAATCATGAAATTCCCAAGTAATCGTAATCGTAATCGATTACTTTCATATTTCCTGTTATCGTAATCGTAATCGTAATCATGAAATTCCCAAGTAATCGTAATCGTAATCGATTACATTTACAATGTAATCACCCCATGCCTGCTAGGCACCCACCCTCCAGTGGGCATTTACACCCACACCCTCCTGTGGATACTACACTAACACACCCCCAGTGGGCACTACACTCGCACCTTCCAGTGGACACTACATCCGTACCTTCCAGTGGACACTACACCCACCATCCAGTGGGAACTACGCCCACACCCTCCAGTGGGCACTACACCCGCACCTTCCAGTGGACACTACATCCGTACCTTCCAGTGGACACTACACCCACCATCCAGTGAGCACTACACCCACCACCCAGTGGACACTACACCCACCCTCCAGTGGACACTACACCCGCCCTCCAGTGGACACTACACCCATCATCCAGTGGACACTACACCCACCTTCCAGTGGACACTACACCCACACCCTCCAGTGGACACTACACCCACACCCCCAGTGGACACTACACCCACACCCTCCAGTGGACACTACACCCGCCCTCCAGTGGACACTACACCCACCATCCAGTGGACACTACACCCACCTTCCAGTGGACACTACACCCACCTTCCAGTGGACAATACACCCACACCCTCCACTGAGCACTAAACCCTCACCCTCCGAGGAAGCGGGGCGAGGGGAGGAGTAATATGGAGAAGAAGAATTATTGCCATATTGGTCCCTTCGTGAATAAAATATGTCAGCATAATTCCATATACCCAACATAATACCTTCCCATGTTCTGATTATAACAACACACGGCGAAATATTTTAACAGAGAATTTAGTTTTCACGTTGGCCTATCTATCACATGAGCAGGCCTAATGCCAAAGAGTGTCCGGGTCATAATACAATAACCAATAAAAACAACATAGTAGGTCTATGGACTGATATATTACTACAGCACAAGGATCCTAGCTAACGTGAAATGTGAGTTAAAATATAGGCGGCGCCTCCAGGTGTATTGACCCTCTTTGCATGCCGCGAGAAATACACCCCCTCCTTTTTCAATATAGCCGCTCCAAAAGACCCTCTCTGTTCACAAGTACTTGTTCCAGAACAAACACCCCATTTTCGTCTGCCTGAAATCTGTCATTTTATTACTGAAAACACACGTTTGCTATTTCGCAGCGAATCTGCAGCAGTGTATCCTTTTAGCGTTTAGCGTTTTACGAGTCACGCACTTTGCACAGCCTCATTTTAACGTCAAGGTGGCGGCCGATTAAGTGAATAAAGCCAATAGCATTTAATCTGAAGGCCGCTAAAATTTATCCAACCTGACCCAAACCGCCCTGTGGCCCATTTCAATAGTCAATCGTTGCCATAGTGACGCACAAACGAATTATGGTTATAGAGTTGAAGGGCCCGTCTAGGGTCTCGTTCGCAAGCGACCGGTTGTCGACTAATGGTTGACGATTTGGCTGCCGAACGGTGATCAGTCCGACCATCTAGTCGACCGGAAACAACCATGCGGCCACCCACGGTTCCTCTGGTCGATTGTCATTTAAGATGGCAGAACGCCTCATCTTTGTGGCTTATGCTTGATCTGTAACTTCGTTTGCAAGTTTATATATATTTAAACGAATTAAAATATAGCTTGGTCCATACATACTTGCCTTTTTTGCTAATTTATCCTGTTTTCGTGCTAAATGTTTACATGATCGAAGAAACTGCACGATCGTTCACTCGTTATTTTGGAGGAGGAGGGGGGGGGGGGTGGGGAGGCTTGGTGCTCCTCCGGTCGCCAAGCTGATACGGAGAGAGTGGGGCTCTAGTCAAAGAACACGAGGTAAAATGCTCTCTGTAATACAATTCAATCCAGGATTTTGCACAAGAGGGTCAGGACGGTGGTTAAAGGTGCGCATACAAAATCGTGTTACTTACCCCCATGGGATGCATTAACTAAGGTCAGCGTGAAACATATTTACCGCCTCGTTTTCTAATTTGACATAAAATATTTCATTGACAAGCCTAAAATAAGTTTACGTTTGTCAGCCAAAGACCCAACCCAATTTGCGTACTCACATTCATCTTGCGTAAGGAATTCACATGATGCCAACATTATTGTCCGCTAAATGTGCACATCGCACTTAGCATGTGTCTTATTGGAGCAGCCGACGCATCGCCTTTACTGCCAAGTAATTCCCGCACGAACCCAAAACTTGTTATTTTCGCCATGAGACAGATTGTTAACCCTTTTCGACTATCCCGTGTTCTGCATAAAGCTGTAATGCGCAGGCGCAATGGCGAAATCTAGGTCAAGAAATAGTCGACTAGCTGTCGCTTGCAAACGGGACCTAGATGGCTCAGCTGCACGTGGTCACGATATCATATGTATTGATATGGTGTAAACAAGGCAACTGGCTACAAGATGTGGCAAGGCGTGTAAGCGCTAAACATTATACTTCCAACGTTTTATGCCAAAGTTAGGCCAAAGAAGCAAGAAGACATGTTGACACCCAGCACATATGTGAGGTGAATTTGAATTTAAAGCAGCGATTCGTTCTTATTATCCGATAATGAACATTAGTGGCTGCGACAGCATGATGTCGGGCCAATGAAATTGCCTAACGCCCCGCTCACGCTTTTGTTATAATATGACAAAACTTCTCTATCGATCGGTCAATTTCCCTGGTGTAAATACTAATTTACCTACAGCCACCACCACCCTGTCTCTGTGTGACGTACTTCGCCTGAGGTCACAGATAGTTCCGGATCGACTTTCCGAGTAACTCTCTACAAATTGGGGGAGAGGAACATGCCGGCTGCATCTAGCACGTAGCATGTCGTATCAAGTTGAAGCCAGTAGAGCATATGTTCCCTAAAATATATCCAGACGCACGTGTCGTATGTAAATCGGCCGTTGTTGACATTATGCTGGCTGAGCGAACATTATCACTTTCTGCCCCTCCCCCCCCCCCCTCCCCAACCTCTCCCTCATACGCTATCACTACCCCTACACCCTACCGCGCTCCCCCTCTCTTCGGGCCCGACTTTATTACATCACACGCTGAGTTTACTGTCGTTCACGGCCTGGTCATACGACACCCTTTGGACTTGGCCCAAGAGTTAAAAAACAACTCACTGCCGGCATTTCTTGTCAATCATATTAGGGCGAGTCCCATTTTGCCGAGTAAAGGGAGAAATAAAAAAATATCCTAAATAAGTTATGCCTACACGGACAGCGCCGCCCCTACCGAAACTGGCCCAAGTAACAATGAACTGCCCGGCGAGTGAGTGAACGCGTAAGAATAACGCGTAACCAACCGTTTTGCCTAATTAGGTCAGGTCATGCTCTGACCTATATTTCCAATTTGTGAAGACCCCAAATCAAATGTTGGGCCTCGCTGTAGACCGGCCCCCACCGCTCTGTTGGTCAGCCGTTTACCAGGTCACAATGAAAGCGCCGCTACCGCTGACAAACTGTTGTTGGTTTAAACATATTTTATTTCACAATCGGAAAACAGGCAAGGCCTATATTAATTCCTTTTGCACATAATAATATATAATGTAACACACACACACACACACCAGTAAATACAGATTCAAAGAATTAACACTATGTTTGCCATTAGTTCGATGATTTAACCACGCAGCAATAGGTACACTTGATGGCTATTTAAAGAGTTTACTATTTTCGATATATTTATGTACAGCTGTGAAGATTTCTACATTTGTATCGTAAGACAAGGATGGGTTACCAAAAAGAAGTGTGCCTAGTGTCATCGGGGTATGAGTAACTATTTTTCCCATCAGTATTTCGCGCTCATTTGTGTATGTTGGACAAGAATAGAAAAAATGAACGCTATCTTCGCTAGCAGCACCGCAGTTGCACCGCGGGCTGTCGACAATATGCATATGAAATAGATGAGGATTTAAAGTACTGCAATTCATCCTTAGACGCGCGTATATGACATTTGTCTTTCGACTTCGTAGATAATAAAGCTTCCTTAAACTGTGGACGTCTGTTTTCTTACAGAGTTGTCTTTTTAACTCATTGAAATCGGTAGTTGTTCGAATATGGACGGGCAGTTTGTTGGACAGACTGTTGTTGGTTGTGGCGTGTGAGTGGGTTACGTCCTTGTTCACCGTGTCGAGATCCACAGTTCTCGTCCTATCCACTAAAACTCTTCACTTGTCTGTTGCCGGTTGGCTATCAAGATACCGGGTAAAATATCTATTTTGGGCTATACATATCCGGGTGTCTTATACGAAACAGGGGCCGGTTTCATGAAGAATAGTCTTAACGTATGACCGGACATAGTGCTAAAACCCTAAATTGATCATACTAACGACCCAGTCATCAACTAAGACCTAGCTAGCTCTATACAGTATAATGTGTGCCCATAACCGAGAAAAACGTTTCTTGGCTTGGAAAGTAGAACTTAGGTAAATATTTTATGCTGAGTTTTTTTATGAAACCCGCATGTCATCACAATATGGTCGATTCCCTTGCTTTTACATTATAAAGAAAATCACTGGTTTCGTTTTTTCTAACCCCCCCCCCCCCCCCCCCGCCGCCCCTCTTGATAGCAAGTCTATGATTAATACAACGCAGCTTGGTAAGAACTATCATATGTCGCCTGTGGTGCATTACATGTCAACACATTTCTGGTTCCAATAAGGATTTGAGTTAACAAGAAGTATCGCGTTTATTATACAACATCAATCTTGCAACATCGCAACGCATATTATCCAGTACAAGTTACATGGGGGAGTATATGTAAAATATAAATTACATCTCTGTATCACAGCGCTCTACGTTATAAACTACGATGCGCCTTCTCGTTTGTCGCTTACCTCTGAACACAACACTGCACAAAGCGAGCCCCGGATCACTGCCAAACGCGAAATCACAAAAGTTTCACCGGAAATGTATCCACCAATATTCTCTCAAATGGCTTGTACGTTGTCTTTATATCGTTAGCTGCTGGAGGTGTAGTTCGCTCATCTACGCACAGTGATGTACCATGTCGTGGAGATGCGGGGCCCGACTGTGCGGATCTAACAGGACTGCTGTGTGGTATATCTACATGTCTGTGTGTCCAGGTCCTGGTTGGGGGAGCCACCAGGGTTCGTGACACCTGATGTGATGTCATACACGCCGCTGCCTGTTCGTGTTGCTTCGGGCCTATAAATAGCATCAACATAATTATGTTGATGAGGAAAACACTTTAAAGGGAACCGCCAGCCTGGCCTCTAGCGCTGCTTTACCGATTCATATAATACCTAATTATCTATCCTCCAAATTACAGAATTTTTCGTTCTATCTATAGCTCACAATAAAATTTAGAAGTGACCGCCGGGCACGACTTCGCCGCCTACCCAGGCGGCAGCCCTTTTTGGAGGTGTGTCCGCGATTGACCAATCAGGAGGCGATACTCTAATTTATTCAAGTCGGAAATTGCGCCTATTGTGTGAGCAAAACAAGAGCGCTTGATCATCGCTAATATAAAGAGCTGCGATTCGAACTCAAATCATGGCATTGTTGCGGAGTCAATCGTCGCAAGACGTATATCAATTTGTTCGGATGGTACATTTCCATAAAACACTAAGAACATGTTCTACTGCGCGGCTTGGAACTGCCGCTGTTCATCTGTAAATCGCGACCCTGATCTCTCTCTCCGCGAGTGATAAGATAAGGCGGTGCCACATGAATAGTCACAATACGCGTCACTGCTCCCGGCAAAATGGCGCTCTGCTCGAAATTGCTGGGGGCAGGTTGCCTTAATTTTTTTCTCCTTACCAGACGGCCGAAACGAAGCGTTAACACTCGACAATTTAACTTTAAGATGTAAACTTTCGGTGCAGATCACGATTAAATTAGGTTGGACACCCGCTTTAAGGTCGAAGCGGGTTACAGTGGTCTGATCTGAAAAGAGACACGCAGTCGTTATGTATCATTTGTAGTGTGGCTAAAGCGGAAACATTTAAAACGGAGGGTTTTTTAGTTATCTAGAGTAAGTTGTGTGAGTTCAACCCGAATGATTCCAAAAGCTTAGATCATAGAACCCGATCAGGAATCAAAGCCCCCATGCTAGGTATGAATCCATCTCCTGTTGAGGAGGACACGCTCGGTGTGGTTGTGGACCACCCGATCCCTCCCATCCGTTGACAGGGTGACCCAGCTTGCGTGGTGCCTCTGTGGCCAACTGTGGCGTCGGCGTGGTGCCCATGTGGCCCACTGTGGTGCTGGCGTGGTGCCCATGTGGCCCACTGTGGGGCCGGCGTGGTGCCCCTGTGGCCCACTGTGGTGCCGGCGTGGTGCCCCTGTGGCCCACTGTGGTGCTGGCGCGGTGCCCCTGTGGCCCACTGTGGTGCCGGCGTGGTGCCCCTGTGGCCCACTGTGGTGCCGGCGTGGTGCCCTTGCCGAAACCGTCAACCGTTTTCACGTCCAGACGAGAGCACGCCAGTGAGAAAACCAATTCATGCATTCACGTCCCAAAACGTTACAATGTTAAATGTGTGTCGTGTCGTGTATTGCCTTTTGGATAAACTGACAAGAGACGGGTTAGGGTGGTACTAGGTCTTTTCATTATTTTCTCAACAAAGTATTATTACATCACACGATGGTCCACTTGAATTTGCTAAACTGTTGGCTCAGTCTGTAAGCGGCGTACATTGCCTCATGTAAAGTATAGTTTCGGGCTGACTCACTGAAAGTCTGAACAACTACTTACTTGTTGCCCGTATTTCCTGTCAATCATATCAGTGCATTGTAGCACTGGTGGGTGTTAGGACGGGGGGGCGGGGCGCAAGGGACAGAATAGCATGAGTTTGGTGAGTGTTAGGACGGGTGGGGAGAGGGGGCGCAGGGGGCAGGAGAGTGGAGGATGTTAGGACAAAGGGGGGAAGGCGGGTACCAGGAGAGTCTGGCAGCAGAGATTGTGTCGGGTGGTGTCGGTAGGGTGAGGGGCAAGAGAGCATGAGTCTGGTGGGTGTTCGGAGGAGGGGGGCAGGACTATAGTGGTGGTGGTGGGCAGCGGTGGGGGAGGGGCAGGGGTACATCAGTCTTGCGGGGGGGTAGGTGTAGGAGAGCTTGAGTCGGGTGGTGTCGGGGGGGGGGGGGGGCAGGAGAGCATGAGTCTGGTTGGTGTTCGGAGGAGGGGGCAGGACTATAGTGGTGTTGGTGGGCAGCGGTGGGGGAGGGGCAGGGCTACATCAGTCTTGCGGCGGGTAGGTGCAGGAGAGCTTGAGTCGGGTGGTGTCGGGGGGGGGGGGTGGGGCAGGAGAGCATGAGTCTGGTTGGTGTTCGGAGGAGGGGGCAGGACTATAGTGGTGTTGGTGGGCAGCGGTGGGGAGGGGCAGGGCTACATCAGTCTTGCGGCGGGTAGGTGCAGGAGAGCTTGAGTCGGGTGGTGTCGGGGGGGGGGGGGTGGGGCAGGAGAGCATGAGTCTGGTTGGTGTTCGGAGGAGGGGGCAGGACTATAGTGGTGTTGGTGGGCAGCGGTGGGGGAGGGGCAGGGGTACATCAGTCTTGCGGCGGGTAGGTGCAGGAGAGCTTGAGTCGGGTGGTGTCGGTGGGGGGAGGGGCAGGAGAGTATGAGTCTGGTGGGTGTTCGGAGGAGGATGCAGGACTATGGTGGTGTTGGTGGGCAGCGGTGGGGGAGGGGCAGGGGTACATCAGTCTTGCGGGGGGTATGTGTAGGAGAGCTTGAGTTGGGTGGTGTCGGTGGGGGGAGGGGCAGGAGAGCATGAGTCTGGTGGGTGTTCGGAGGAGGGGGCAGGACTATAGTGGTGTTGGTGGGCAGCGGTGGGGGAGGGGCAGAGGTACATCAGTCTTGCGGAGGGGGGGGGGGTAGGTGCAGGAGAGCTTGAGTCGGGTGGTGTCGGTGGGGGGAGGGGCAGGAGAGCATGAGTCTGGTGGGTGTTCGGAGGAGGGGGCAGGACTATGGTGGTGTTGGTGGGCAGCGGTGGGGGAGGGGCAGGGGTACATCAGTCTTGCGGCGGGTAGGTGCAGGAGAGCTTGAGTTGGGTGCTGTCGGTGGGGGGAGGGGCAGGAGAGTATGAGTCTGGTGGGTGTTCGGAGGAGGAGGCAGGACTATAGTGGTGTTGGTGGGCAGCGGTGGGGGAGGGCAGAGGTACATCAGTCTTGCGGGGGGGGGGTAGGTGCAGGAGAGCTTGAGTCGGGTGGTGTCGGTGAGGGGAGGGACAGGAGAGCATG
>OZ025254.1:9770089-9859420 GCA_964019135.1 Arenicola marina | reverse complement strand
GTAGAAAAAAATGACTGTCTCTAACAGCCAGAGGGATAGGACAAACATATAAATTAAATGCTAGTTGCGGAATTAATTACCCCCCCCCCACCTCCGCCCTTCCCCCTCCCACCTCGAACCCCTCGCCCCTTCCCCATATAATATGCTACGTCCCTACGTTGTGTGTAACGAACGGGCGAGTGCCCAGGCATGTTTACCCACTTAGTCAGGACAAGAAGGCCCTGGGGGATGCAGGAATAAGCAAAATAAGAAATCAACTCCTACTCCTCCCCTCCCCTCCCTTCCACCTCTCCTTCCCTTCCCTTCCCTTCCCTTCTGACCCCCCTCCCCTTCCCACCCCACCCCTTCTCCTCCCCTCCCATCCCCTCCCCTTCCCTTCGCTTTCCCTCCGTTCCCGTCTTCCCCTTCCCCCCCTTCCCACCTTCCCCCACGGCCACCCCACGGCTTCCCTTCCCCTCACCTCCCCTCTCCTCCCCTCTCCTCCACCTGCACCTCCCCTCCCGTTCCTACCCCAACCTTCCACCTCCCTTCCCCTCCCCTCCCCTCCGCTCCCCTCCCCCCCCCTCCCCCCCTCCCCCCCCTCCTTCCCCTCCCCACCCCAACCGGCCACCTCCCCTCCCCTCCCCTTTCCTCCGCTCCCCTCCCTTTCTCTCCCCTCTCCACCCCATCCCACCCCTCCCCTCCCCTCCCTTTCCCTCCCCTCTCCACTCCATCCCACCCCTCCCCTTCCCTGCCCTCTCCACCCCATCCCTCCCCTCCCCTCCCCTCCCCTCCCCTCCCCACCCCAACCATCCACCTCCCCTCCCCTCCCCTTTCCTCCGCTCCCTTCCCTTTCCTTCCCCTCTCCACCCCCACCCTATCCCACCCCTCCCCTTTCCTCCCCCCCCCACCCCATCCCACCCCTCCCCCCCACCCTATCCCACCCCTCCCCTTCCCTCCCCTCACGCGATACATGGCCGGTTACGAGATGCGACCAAGCTGCTTCGTCTTGACCTTTGCTATTACTGGTGTGAGACCCCCATCCTGAGACCACGAGTCGTTAGTTCAGTCGGCCCCGGTCGCTGTCCACAGCACATGGAATTATGTTCAATTATTGATAGGAATATTTGCCCTATTTGTCATTTCTTTTCGCCCTTATCTTGAGCCCTCGCCGAGGAATTAACTGACGCCACATTGACGCTGTCACGGGCGCTATGTCACTCTAATATCATGTAAATGTTGCCCTAAGATGCTCGATATTTCATGGCTTGGCTGGCAGCATCCCACAGTAATACTAGTCATCACGTAATCATAGTAATCATGTAGCTACAGCTGGTCAAAAATAACAAAGCCCCTGTCACTCACCCCATGTCACCAAACCTATGCCACTCACCCCATGTCACCCACCCTATGCCACCCACACCATGTCACCCACCCTTTGCCACCCACCATATGCCACTCACCCCATGTCACCCACCATATGCCACCCACACCATGTCACCCACCCTATACCACCCACACCATGTCACCCACCCTATGCCACCCACCATATGCCACTCACCCCATGTCACCTACCCTATGCCACCCACACCATGTCACCCACCCTATGCCACCCACACCGTGTCACCCACCCCATGTCACCCACCCTATGCCACTCACACCATGTCACCCACCCTTTGCCACCCACACCATGTCACCCACCCTATGCCACCCACACCATGTCACCCACCCTATGCCACCCACACTATGTCACCCAACCCATGTCACCCACCCTATGCCACCGACACCATGTAACCCACCCTATGGAACCCACCATATGCCACCCACTCCATGACGCAAAACCATCTGTCACCCCCTCACACACACATACACGATGGTCGCGATATATGTCTTGGCGGAGATATCATCATGTTATATTTCAAGGGCCGCGATCGAGGACATCACAGTCTCTGCCGTCTAACCGGTGAAAAAAGGCGTTTTTTACCCCCTTTCACTTGTCACATCACGTACGACAACACATAGCTTTTTTCCCCCAAAGTTAAACTTCTAGGTCGGTTATTCAGATACGAGCTGAAGTCTATCAAAAGACAAGAACTATTAAATCACATAATGACATGTATAACGCCACGCACATTTGGCAATGTGCGACAACACACACAGTGCTCTCAATGCCTAAACACATTCCTTAAGCGACTTTAGCCACATGCAATGGGTGGGGGGCGGTGTGATCAGTAATTTGAATTTGGTAGACAAACCTGCTGTCTGGTTAAAGAACCACTCAAATAAGTACAAACGTCTGACATCTATGCCTGGATGATTTAAAACGGTTCCGCCAGCAGGAGGGATCTGGAATGGGGGGCCGGGGGGGGGAAGGGGTCCAGTGTACAGTGTACATTTTTCAAAATTCTCAGTGTCGAATGTCGATCTTTCACCATGTTTCTTGTCATTGTTTTCTAAAATGCCATCAACTGTTTTGATGTCGCTTTATCAGATCCTCAGTGTCACAATTTGGGGGTCAATGTCAAATGTCGATTTTTCAACTATGATTGTGTCATCAAGACCTAGTAGGGGGCAGCAGTGTACAGTACAAAGAAATTCGGCAGTGGAATGCAAATAACACCTTAATTTTGACTGATAATTTCGACCGTATAGGCCTAAGGGTGGCACAAGAAATTAATCCACTTTCAAAAAATATTAACTGGTTTCATTACCAAACCTTCTTACCTGTGACCCCTCCATGACCTCTATGGTGGGTCCAGGAAACTGGTCGTTAATGGTGATGATGTCACGTTCGTAACCATCGGCCGTGATGACTACGGAGGCGTTGACAAACCTTCCGATGACGTCATCATATTGTGGTCGATGGAAGGAGTTCTCCACAACCTGGAGACGAGTACCGTTCACCTTGACGTTGTACGTCTTGGACTCCGTGGAATACGTCATCGTGCGTGCCCGGCGCACGTCAAGGTTGTATTCACAGATCGTTGACGTACAAATATCCCCATTGACCGATACACACTGAGAGGCCATGACAAGAAAGGTGACGACGGCCGCGATGGCGCCCGGCATGGTGACGATCATATCTCTGTCACAGAGCAAGGTATATATTGCACGTACTACTTTCCCTCACCGTAGTCCACTTATGAAAGGGTATATTATGTGAATAGCCAAACGAACCGAAAGTATAGACGCCGTCCTGGTCACAGTGTCAGATCCTTCCCCTTGTATAAAGCATTCAGAGCCACGGTCGTCTTTTTATAACTGCTCGCCTTGGTGTGATGGCCTATGTACCGAGTCTCTTAAGCGACGCAGCAAATACCTCGCGGCGTTTTAATACGATATGTCAACGCAAGAACACGTGTTTTGCGTTGCATTAAGCCGACTTAGGCCCAGAGTGATAAGAATGGGTTAAGACGGATGTGTGAGTCACGGCCAAAGAGCGTTAGGCGAGGGCCGTGAGTGTATATGGGAACATACAGGATGGTTATTCAGATGCGTTTGTCATCAAGTCTACTACACACAAAGAGCGTTAAGTAGCATAGTAACATGTGTGCGTAGCACCACCCACGGGGGGTGCGCATTGTACCATGACATAATGCAGAAAGAGTAATGTCAGAATATTATTCTTCAAAACACTCAGTCAATCGAGCATTCCAAGTGAGAACTTTCAATTCATTGTGGCTCCATTTGGAGGGCGAATCACCCAGCAACCGTTTTGTATGAACACGTGATCCTCTCCACGGTTGTCAGGCTTTTAAATAAAAATCCTCGATCCAAATCGTTGTCAATCTACGACCAATCAAAAGATTAGTCCCCGCCGTTTCGCATACTTACATTTTGTGAAAACAGCATTTTTAAGACACACTTACATTTTGTGTAAACAGCATCCACGTCACTTAAAGCATTCACTTTATAAATAGAGTAACCTTTGCCGTAGTTTTTCGCTCACTTTTTTTTAGCCAGTAGGGAGAACCCAGCCTGAGACTGAGTCTGAGTATCTTACGCGCGAAATGTGTATTTTCGTCGTAGCTTCACCAGCTCGTTGTGTTGGGGCTCATGATCAACACACATATTCACTACAATATTAGCATCTTCTTAATTCAGAAAATTCACCCCTGTGGTGAGTACTTTTTGTATTTTAAGCCAGTTCATCGCTCGACAGATGTTCCACTTAGCGCTAAATAACTTTATGCAGCCTAAGTGTGGTTTATGAATACGGCCCCAGGACAAGCACACTTATGGGCCTCCGTACGACTTCTGTCTGCGTCATCTCGGCACACGTTTGGTGGCGAAGAGGGGAGGAGGACACTGTAACTACCAACATCGCTGGATACGCGAGAAAAGTCTATTGCCTTGCGAATGGATGATATGGCGGTCCCACTGGTGCCCGCTCTATGTGGCCCATTCACAGCGTGAATTGGGCAAAAAAAAGTCTCAATGGAACCTCGGATGCAGGTTATTCGGCCGTGCGGAAAATCAAACAGTTTGGCAACATTTCCAACATAGAATGAGGAAGCTAATAACAATACAGTTGTTCACAAGAGACTGGGGCTTGGTATCTGGTCAAGGACAGACCTTGAGCCGCACAAGGGGGCCTCCGCCCAAAAGGGCAAGTATTCACAAACCGTATACTTAGCGCTACGCGAACCTTGTGAGCGCTTGGTGGAAATTATGAAGACCAAGTGTTATATGTATAATTATAATTTGGAATGTGCCCGCAATTTGGTACAGAATATTTCTCGATGACCTCTATGGTCAAGCCAACCAATACGAGTTGGTTGGTGTAAGTAGGGAATGGGGCAATACCTCATCCGAGTCGCGAATGCCCAAAGGCGATATCGCGAATATCGAGGTGTTGACACACTGCTATAACGGATCGCGGTAAATAGGGAAAGGGTCGCGTTGAACCATGAACTGGACGGATAACGGTATCCCAAAATTGCCAACAGTTAATCGCGAATCTCCAACAATTCCTGGGTTCCTTTTCACGGGGATTAGAAAATGTAGCCCCCCCCCCCCCACCCCCTCTCTCCAACTAGGACCCTGTGACCTTTGTAGGTCATATGACGGCAATGGGAAGGGTGATGGGGAGGGGGAGAGGAGCCATGTCTCCATAGAAACCGCGTTTATTTTTTGCGAAGAAATACGTGGGACATTTATCCTGCGCCAACCTGCGAAGAAAGACATGGCGTCTGTATCCTGCACTAACGTTGCTGTTTGCCCACGCAGGGTTCGAACCACACACAGGCCCTCTAGGCTGGCATATCAGGGCGCAATCAACAACAGTCGAACGTACAAGCTGCTGGGGCCTCGAGTGATCTGCAGCCAAATGGGATATTATCACGAAACGGAAGTTACTCAAAAATATGGACAGTTTCATACCCAATAGAACCGCCAAATCCGTTCGCCAAATATATCCGTGTCGTCTTCAGAACAAACTATATAACGAACGGTCACATATACGTGGACCTGATAACTTGACCTCTGGAATCGTTAATTCATCAGTGATGATGGAACTTTGAGCCTGGATCCCAGGGGTACTATGAAGCAGCCACCCCTATGTAAGAGATTGGGCAAAGGTGCAGCGCCCCCGGTGTCAGGTTTGTGAAGCTCTAACATTGTTGAGAAAGAATGTCGATTCCCAACGTAAAATTTAAGCCATACGCCCCCTCCTTTTATTGAGTTGAGTAGAAACGCTATCCGACAGGGCGTGACCCCCCCCCCCCCCCGATCGCAAGTTCCAATGGATCCCCGCCCCACCCCTGTACACATCGTGCTGTTATATAGGTTCGGTGGCGGCCAGTATATATTCGTCAGCAGGGTCCCTGAGGCGCTCTTGTATAGACCATATCTGTAGATCATGAAGGCCCCATCCATACTGCAGCTCACGGTTCAGCGCATCCGTCATGTGTGTCTTCAATGTAATAGGAAGCCCAGACAACACCCACAGAACGCGTAGAGTACACACAACCATTGACGAGATCGCAACACAGAGCGCATCTAAAAATAGTTGAAGGACAGCCATATCACACGACGAAACACGTCACAACGCATTAGACATTACTCACAACACAAAGTACCTGTCAAAACACAGAGTACAGGTCACAACACAGAGTACAGATCATAACAGGGAGTACAGTTCATAACACGGAGTACAAGTCATAACAGAGTACAGGTCATAACTCAGAGTACAGGTCATAACTCAGAGTATATTTCACAACACGGATTCATCACACAGTATACATGTCATAACACAGAGTACAGGTCATAACTCAGAGTACAGGTCATAACTCAGAGTATATTTCACAACACGGAGTACAGGTCATAACACAGTATACAGGTCATAACACAGAGTACAGGTTATTAGTCAGAGTACAGGTCATAACACCGAGTATAGGTAATAAGTCCGAGTACAGGTCACAGAGTAAATATTTAAAAAACGGCAAAGCACATTTTACCAGTTATGACAGTTACGTCTCACTAGCCCACGTCATGTGGCTATAAGACTGGCACAATTCAGACAGGACCCTACAGCAGTGGATAAACGGGGCTACAGTCCGTTCTGCTTGTCACGCCTGTCGTGCACGGACTATTCCGTTCGTTATGTAAGTTCAGAATGTCAACAGTAGGCTAAAAAACTACATTGAACTTAGCCAAAAAGCGACACGAAACGTGAAAAATTGACATTCGACACGGATAATTTTGAAAAATCGACACTGGACACTGGACCTCCATTCCAGACCCTTTTAGGTTCATTTCGCAAAAAAACTTTGAAGTGTCAAACCTTGATTTTTGTCACATAAAAAATGAAAATGGTGTGCATTCAAGTAGTTTAGCCTCAGTTGACAAGGTCCGTGAATGCTTAACTTTATGCATTCCACTTATACAGAAGTAGCCAGCACAAGCACCCAAATATACCCTCCAATACGAATCCTTCTAACCTAAATCACCTTTCGCAAACATTGTTAACTTCAAGATGCTCCCATTCCTTTTTAGTACAGCCAGGCGCGGTTACGGCGTCGTAATCTAAAGCAAAAAAATCCCTGTTTTAAGGCATTATTAATGTCATTTATTCAAAGGGCGTACGCTAACAGGTTTAGAATGGAATGGCCAAACCATAACATGCTACGAAGCCTGACAAGCCAATAGAAAAAGCCCGTAAAACAAACAAAAAATGCAAACCTACAGTGGAGAAGGGGTTTACAAAAGTGGGTCTCCTGGGATTCAAGTGCTCATACAGTGACTGTGACGCACCAAGCGTTTTTTCCTCACCGACCCGGCCACTCCAATAAGAACAGCAGTAGCAACAGATACCGTAGCGGCATATACAATTGTCACGCCGTCAGTAACTGCATAACCGGCCTGCTAAATTTCAACTATGCATGTGGCGCATGACTACGTTGCTCCTTGGGGCCGCCTGCGGTGTTGTTTTGAGTTACTCATCAAGCAATATTTTTTTTCTTTAGAAACGTTTGACTGGAAATTATGTATTCATATACTTAGCATATAAGTACACATATTGTATGCAATAAAAAACGCGATTGTTGTTAAGCTCCTTGTGGGCCAACTTAGTGCATGTCACGTGACAACAGTGTGGCTTTCTTGTGTACTACGTCATCAAAAATTGCTTATTTAGGCAGTTGCTTATTTAGGCACTTGACGACACATGTCTTTCTCACCGAGTTAACATATGCGCAGTCAGAAAATGTATCCAGACAGCTTTTCCAAAATATTTCGGTAATCATAATGTAAGAGAAAAAATGCTGTATGAGCAGCTTTAAACTTTATACTAAGTCGGCCCAGCACACTGCTTTGTTTCGTATCACGCCGCAGCCGGTTGCCTGGACTGATGCGAAGTGAAAATATGTATTGCTACGTACGCCAATGATATGTCGGGCGATATTACATATAGAAACCACGTAAGGGGAGCGTTAAGCGAATTGTTACGATATGTACGGATACGTTATGATGGTTCGTCTAAGTTCGTTGCATGCACACGTGTTTGTTATGACGAAAATTTTCAATTTTCGTCATATGTCAGTCGGTCGTGTTTGTTTGTATGTGTGTAAAAAAGAAACGCACGGGCACAGGGTAAACCACAAGCTGTAGGTAAGTCCAGGATAACAATATAATAGATAAAAACAGGCCAAAAACAGATCTGGGGAAAACATATAACAGATGAAAACAGGTCTGGGGAAAATGAAATAGATCAAAACAGGCCAAAACGAGAATAGATCAAAAATAGCCCAAAACAACAGTGAACAATCGTGAACAATTGCCACATTGCACACTTATGCATGAAAATGGAGACCCCGTGAGGGTAAATATGAGATGAACACTGAAACCAAGGTTTCAGGGGACCGAATAAGACGTGTCTTCATCAGGGGCCGTTCACGTCTCATCGCTGTTTCTGATCGCACACCAAACTAGCCGACCGAGTCGCCGCCCCACAACATAGGATTCATAACAAACCCCAGTCGAGAAGGCGGGCCCGATCAGCTAGCATGGCGGCGAAATGGCCCAACAGCGATCTACCAGACTCTGATAGCAATAGGTTTGGTGAAAATACTGAAACGGTATAGAAAATCATACCTAGTTCAGTGAACCTATAGAGTCTTGGTTACCTGGCGTATGTATGTATGTCTGTCCCACTCAAAAACTGGAAGTCTCCTTCTGGCCTAACGGTTGCATGTATCGGTTAGCAGTCTTTAGTACCTAATAGCTAGGCAATAGGACTACAATATTCTCGTCACGCAGGTCGAAAGGTCAAAGGTCAAGGTCACAGCGATTTTTGGAAAAATAACAAAAAATGTTCATATCTCCGTAAATATTGAAGCTAGAGATCTCTGGTTAGTTTCAAAATGTGCTACCCTCTAAGACGCAGTTTTCGTATATTGATCACTTTTTGATGCGTAATACTCATTTTCGAGGAAAACGAGGTCATAGGTTTTGCGGAAAACGCACTAAATGACCCCTGTCAGTTTTTTTCGCTTTTTGGCACATTTGCCATCAAGCTATCGCTATGATGTTCAAATATGTCATAGAAATATGAATTGTGATGACTTGTGTCGAATCTTAGAGTTTTCTGATGCATCACGTGACGTCACGATGACGTCACTTTCGGTACTTACAAAAAATCATCAAAAATCTGAAAAAAATCACAAAAATACGAGAGTAGCATTATATTGTAGGAAAAGTAGTTCCTCGTATAGCTACAAACTAAAAGGAATACGTTCCTATCTTACTTCCGGTTCCAGGGCCGGGGGAATTTCTCTATGGGACTTCCCATGTTAAAAGGGCTGTATCTTTAGGCTGGGAAAAAAATGTTTTGTCGCGTATGTCGCAAGTGCCTCCAGCAAACAACACCGGGATTTTTGTCTTAGTTAAACATGATACCTAGTAGCAACAGTGCTTATCATATGCCATTGGAGAAAAAAGTGACGTCACAGGATTTTTTCGAAATTTGGCCAATGGTGAAATATATGGCTTTTTGGTGTTAGCAGAGGCTCCCACGGGTGTCCTATTCAAGCCATCACTCAATGTTTGCAGCTGTGGATGGATAATACTAAGCTGAGTCATAATCTGTCAACATGGTTCCATAGCCACATTACTTTTCGGTATATAGTCGAAATCGTTTAACATGGGATCCTATGGGGAAAATGAACTTGATCAAATATGACCTACTTCCGCTCAAGCTATTTCAGTCTCCTTCGCCACACAGTGAGGTAATATCATCTTAAAGCAAGTTATAAGAAAAACACGGCGATCTCTGTATTACTTTTTGTTTCCATGGCAACGAAGCCACTGGCCTAATGATAAACATATAGATTCTGGGCATTTAAAGAAAAATCGTCAGAAATCAGATACAATTGCTAAAATTGCAATCTTTTCGCCAACTAGTTGCCAATACGCATCTTCAGATCACTTAGTGCTTTAATCAGGCGGATGTTGTCTAGTTATGGCGCTAGAGCGCTCCGAAGTGGGACGACACCTTCGAGGGGCCGCCAATGACGAGTGAATGGAGATTGTGTCCATCTTGAAAAAATCGTCAAAAATCAGAAAAACAAGCTACAGCTGTGATGTTTGCATCAAATGGTAGGGAACATTGATGGTCAGAAAAATAGTAAAAGAAACAAATTGGTTGCTATATCACTTCGCTTACAGTGTTCTTTGTACTTGTCGTCGGTCTCCGTGTTTCCGCAATGATAAGCTAATGCAATTTTTGACCATTTCGCCAAGCCATAGTTGAGGGACTAATCTTTCTATCGCCTAGCTCTTTAATCGAATAAGTTGTGGCAGTCAAGCTTGGCATATTGCCGCTTGAACGTTGTCGTGCGTCACGTCATAACGTCACCATAACGTCATGACGTCATATATCTTACGTAGGCTATTACTCAGCTATTACAAGGTATGGCGACTTTCGGGTTGCTTGACGTTGCAGGTCGTGTTCAGGGACAGTTTGTGCCGTGTGTAACTTTTTTGGCGCAGGGGATAAGTATGCGTCAAAAATGACGTCATAGCTAACGTGCTCCTACGAAATGTGGGGTTTGCTTTATTTTCAGCCACTTTGGCAATAGCTGTCATAGCCCGAGTTGATAAGTGGTATATTAAAGAAATAGAAGCCATCTTAAGCATCTTCGCAAACGTCAAATGACGTCATGTCACGTCACGACTACGTATTAATAGATAAAAAGTAAAATTCGTAGCGCCATTCATAATGAGTCAAGCAATCGCTCTTGAGAACCAGATTTCATGGTCACTTAAACTCTAATATGGCATTAAATTCGCGGGCGGAAGATGCATCACATGACGCGATCCTCACGTCACCGGCACAAACGACGGCTTTACCTGTAATTCCGTTAATATCGGTTAATTGCTCATTGCACACTGCTCAAAATAGAGCCTGCGGTGCGCACGTTGTCGGATGAACGCGCTATTTGGCTCAAATTTCCCGTTATACGTGCTGTTTAGCCCGAATTGCCCCGTATACGCGCTGTTTATCCAAAATTGCCCCCAATATGCGCTGTTCAGATCAAATCGCCCGTTATATTCGCTATTTAGCATAAATTGAGCGTTACATGCGCTTTTTAACCAACAATTACCCGCTAGATGCGCAATTTAGCCCAAATTGCTCGTTATACGCGCTGTTTAACCTAAATTGCCAGTTAGATGCCCAGTGTACCTAAAATACCCTGTTACACTCGCTATTTAGTCCAAATTGCCAGTTATGTGCGATATTTAGCTCAAATTGCCTGCTGAAAGCTCTACTTAGGTCGCAAAATCTTTATTTTCCCAACAGAAAGCTCTATTTTGCGAACCAAAAGCTCCATTTTGTCAACAGAAAGCTCTACTTTGCAAACCAAAAGCTCTATTTAGTAAACAGAAAGCTATATGTTGTAAAGAGAAAGCACTATTTTGTCAACAGAAGGCTCTATTTGGAATAAGTTGCTATCCCACGCCGATATATATGCTGAATTGCTCTCTGAAGGTTATATTTGGCCCAGCGAAAGCACTATCTCCCCAGCTTGTACCTTAAAAGCTCCATTTGGGCCAAATTGTATGTGTAATGGCCTACTGGGCCAAATGTACTCACTAAAACTCTATTTTGCCCGCTGAAACCTCTATTTGATCCAAATTGTCAACTGAAGGCACTAATTGACCCTCAGATCCCAATTTGACCCTCAGATCCAGATTTGACCTCTCAGATCCAAATTGACCCCTCATATCTAGATTTGATCCCTCAGATCCAGATTTGACCTCTGAGATCCAGATTTGACCTCTCAGATCCAGATTGACCCCTCAGATCCAGATTTGACCCTCAGATCCAGATTTGATCCCTCAGATCCAGATTTGACCTCTCAGATCCATATTGACCCCTCAGATCCAGATTTGACCCTCAGATCCAGATTTGACTCTTTAGATCCAGATTGACCCCTCAGATCCAGATTTGACCCTCAGATCCAGATTTGATCCCTCAAATCCAGATTTGACCTCTCAGATCCATATTGACCCCTCAGATCCAGATTTGACCCTCAGACCCAGATTTGATCCTTCAGATCCAGATTTGATCCTTCAGATCCAGATTGGACCTCTAAGATCCAGATTGGACCCCTCAGATCCACATTGACCCGTCAGACCCAGATTTAATCTGTCGGATCCAGATTGGACTCATATGATTCTTATTGACTCCCTCAGAAAATGATGGAAGCCGCTAGATATAGATTTGACAAATAGGATGCAGATTGACCCGTCGCATCCCTATTTTACCTTCAGATCCCGATTCGACCTTGGTGATCCTGATTGAACATTGCTAATCCAGATTGAACCCAACGAAACCAGCTTTGACCCGTCGTATACCAATGTGTCCCACGGATCCCGTTTCGAACCGTCGAATTCGACCCTGCACAAAGCTCGATTTGTCCCACACAACCCTAATCGACCCATCAGATCCCTATTGGTCCCACGAATCCTGATTAGAGCTCCCGCATCCCTATTCGAAGACCCTGCGGACCGTCACTAGCGGCGGACAACCCAAGGCATCACCGATACACGCCTGATCACTTCAGGGGGGTGATTTTGTTTAGTCCTCTAATGAATGACCAGTGGCCATGGTGCTGGCTTCCCAACGCACACCCCCAGGAAATCCGGAAACAAAATTTGTTCAAAATTTCACCAAAATGTCATGCAGCGGCAACGTAAGAGACGACCTCAGGCAACAATACACACCATTTGGGCCACCAACTTGTTACTTTTTTTTTTTTTTTTAAGTCCACACTAGGTCGGCACGAGCATTTGTAATACCATTCACTCAAGCCGCTGACCTAATTCCGAGGCCCAGTCTTGACCTCAAAACCAGGCTATCATATTCAATGTAAAGTTCAAGCCAGGGGACCGAGCATATGTACTCAATGTACCGGAATCTAGAAATGGCCCTCATTCCCGTAATAATCATCGTGGAGGGTCGCGGTTTGGATCACCATGTTCAGAAAGACACGCTCTTTGACTCAAAGTCGATTTTCGTCATCATCAGTGTCCTCACTGACTTCTTGTTAGATTCTATGTAGGTCGAGTCAGAGGTCAGTCGGCTATGACTAGTTCCGGGGTTATGTATTTCTACTGTGATTTTTTGGGAATGTGATGCCGGCCGAGTGCACACGCGTAGAAAAAAAGGTATGAAAAATAATCTATTGAAACACGAATGATATAAAGCATGGGATTTGCCGTTCCAACGGGTATGGCCGGTCAGCAGAACAAGTGACCAAGAAAGGGGAATTTACCTGAAAAATAGTCAATAGCGCCCTTGGTTAAACGTCAACTCTCTAAAAAACAAAACTATAAATAAACTACAACGAGCCTGACCTTGCGTGTCTCTGTGGACATCTTCGGATGAAGTCTGCCAACCGTAGCCGTAGGTGTACGAAACTAAATGTCCAGCCTCCTTGAATTCTATGATCACTTTATTTTCGCCGTTGCAGTGGTGGTGGTTGGTTGTAATATCGGACTATGTCGAGAAACAGTATTTCGCCATGCTGACACTCCATTGGCAGCAGACACTTTGTCGCAAATAGACTAAATCACAGACAATGAAAGGCTCTATAGTTGCCATGGTGCGCGTGGCTGGTGCAAATATAGAGCATGCATTGTTCAGAGCACGTTTGACGCCGTGGCAACTACGTCATTTTCTAACCTTGTGCTTTAGTATGTTTGCGAAACTGCGTTTGCTACCAATGGAGTGTTAGCATGGAGAAATATTCTTTATGTCATAAAAAAGCATAACATCATAGTACAAACGTCAGCTTGGCATCATTAAGATGGTCTAGTGTTGCTTTCTCACGTCAGGGATTTTCAGAGCGATCGCCGTAAATTCGCGGAAAATATGGGCCGAAACGTGAGTCTACGGCATTTATGACTTTGACTTTAGATTTATATATACCAATTTTAACGAAGATATCGGCCAAAAACAGTGTGAACGGCATTATTGAATTTGACTAGATCTATAGACTATAGTCAAATTCAATAATGCCGATATTTTCGGCATTATTGAATTCAGTTCATTGGCGCCTCATAATTAGTGGTCTTGGGTCAATGGCGAATGTCGATTTTTCAAATATGCATGTGTGGTCGCAGGGTAAAGATCCCGTGTCCTTCATTGTATAGAGTAGGGGGTTACCCCCGGGGACATGGCTCCACTCTCCCTTCTTCTCCCATTGACGCGATATGACCAAAAGTGGTTAAAGCGTCCTGAATATACAACCAACCAACTAATCTGAGCACAAATTGGTAATAGCCGCACACGCCACCTGTTGGGCCGCGAGGTGACGTCCCGTGTTATATAACAGTAGGTACTCTTTTGTATCTGCCATAAAGCTGGTAGGAATCAGCTGATTACCACATTGCATCAAGCCGCTCAGGTTGCAGGTGATCCTAAACTGTCGCTTTTTATAAAGTGATCCCGCAAATTAAAACATGGGTGATGCGTTGATGTTCGTGTTAACTAGTACACAGACCTCAGTTTTTAATATGAAGGCGGCTAAAAGCCAGTACCAATATCCATTTATAATAACCAAAGTGGCGTAATTTAGAAATGATAGAACATCTGTTCTATTATTGCCATGAAACAAAGCTTTTCTGACTGAGAGTTAACGCTGAAGTAGAAAACTCACTAGATATTAAAAACGCACTGTCTGTAACCGATGTTCTATTCGAGATTCCATTTCACTATACGGCCGATATACTGGAATTGAACTTTGTTATCCTTTGTGGCAAATGGTATATTTATAAAGCAAAAGTTTTACAAAATCAGAGACCGAATTTTAATTTAATTGAGCTCAAAATCGAAGTACAAGCGGAATATCACATTGTTCTCGCGAAAGTATCAAATGATTATAAGACTAGACTGCTTAAGCTATGTACATTGTATTGTGTATTAACACTTTACTACTATTTCGATGTATTATCCAATAATGAATATGACAATTGACTCGTACTTGATGTAGCGTCTTCTAAAGAAATACCAAATAAAATGTAAAAAAAAGCAAAGCGGCGTCGCCGTTGGTAATCCGCAACAAGATGCTCCGTGTTGGGTTGCCAATAATCATGGTGTTTTTACATTTGTGAATATGTTCACATAAAGGGCCTTAGAGCTTACATTTTTTTTGAATGTGGATTTGTTTTTATTTGGTGCGGATCCATGCCAGTAGGCTCGGCATATGTCGTTCGTTTAGTTACCCTTATGCCTGCCTACTTGTTTGTTTCATTCAGATCTCTATCCCGTTATTGAACCAAAGCCAGCGACAGGTCACAAACTCACAATCAATTCACTAAAGGTTAGGCAGTTATGTATATTTAATGCATATCATAACCGATTACGAGACGCCACCTGCAGTGTTAGCAGTGCGGTTAGCATGGCGCGGGCCGCGGCGCCAGGCAGTGTTTTTCGCCTTTGACCTTGAACTTGTGGTGTTTTGACGTATTCACCAGATGGCACTTTTTAATGGTGCATTTAAACCGCCCGCCTAGTTGCACGTGTCACGTTTCTCGGCCACAATATATTGTGCATAAAAGGTGCCTGTTAAAATGTATCTGTATACAAAATACAAAGCGGTGGAAATGAAAAAAATGGCATCCAAATTAGACACTGAAGTTAGGCAGCGTAGCCTATATCGGGGATGGAGCGAGCTGATCAATGCGGGCGGGTAATCATGCCGTTGCAACGTAAATCGTGCGCGGAAATATGCGCAGTAAAACTGTATCATACAATTTTCGATAAAGGTGTTACACCGCCTATACCATAGAACATTTTCCTTCTTTTAGTGACACCCGCAAGACCCTCCATAAAGTCAATATAATGCCCCCACCCCCCCCCCCCTTTCACACATACCCTCAAAACCCAATTAATTAATCCTCTCTCCTGCATGCGCGCCCCACTAGTCCCCTGATATATGTACCCAATGGCCTATAATCTCCATTATATGCGCTTAATTACATGTACATGTATTACTGTGTAACAGTTATATGTTTATTACTCGCTCTAATGTATTGCATCGCCATCTAGATGTTTCCCCTTTACACGTCTCCTAGTCAACAATAGATGGTGTTACGTATCCCGGAGGGGGGAAGGCACTTACTGTTATACGAATCTGGTGGAGGCGAGTTCCGCGGGTGCCCCATGATGGCTGAGGGAGCGGATATTCGTGATGAATAAAGAGCCGATATTTGAAAACTTGCGACCGGGGGTGGGCGGGGGGGGGGGGTGGGGGGGGGCTCTGAAAATGTGCGTACATAGGGTGGATTGCCGTGAAAAAATACCTCTTCCGATTGTCGGTATAACGAGCATTCGAGCTTTGGCGGTGAAAAAAATGCTTTACCGCGGAACCCCCTTGCCCACCACAATGTATTAAATGCCCCCCCCCCCCCCCACCCCCTCCCCCCCGGTACTTATTGACTTCCTGAATGAGTAGATATATAACCCGGGGTCATACTGATTGGTCTCCTTTGACTGCGCCTCCTCTTGACGTCACGAAACCCTTCACCGCCAAATTGTATTAATGACGAAACCTACGAAGATGACTTTTCTCATTAAGTCACTTCTGGCGTTTTACCTGAAACCGACGGAAAACCGAAACCGTTTATGAAACCGGTTTCAACGGGTTGCCCACTTTAAGGCGAACGCATAGTTCCATTTGTTTACAGCATATATTTTGGCAATGGCCACGTTCTTATGAAGTTATGCCAGCATAAATATGTCCGCTAACAAATTAACATCATAATTTTATCCAGAAGTGTCTATTCATTACATTTATCTTTAACTTCGGTGTGTGTGGTGATCGAACTGACAGTTCCGCGGAACCGAAACCGTCAAACCAGCTCTCTCGATAGTTTCAGGGTTTCGAGCAAACCGGTCTCGGTTCTGCTCCTGTCGAACAGTCAGTTCGGCAAACCGATTTTGGTTTCATGTCAATCAAACACGGCCTTTGTCTCATTTGTTAGTGAGTCAGTTTGTTGTCAGGTTTGTAGCCTTTTAAGACCCTTTTTGTGGCCAAACGGCTTTAGATATGGTCGTTGCTCTTTACTTATATATTGCTTAGCGCGATCCCTGAAACGCGGTAACTAATCAGGTCGATAAACTCAATGTCATTGTCTGAAGCAAAAACCGCATGAACACGCAACGGCGGTTCTACGGTAGTCCGACGGCCAGCTACCCTGGGCCTGCAGTCACACACCGCATGAACACGCAATGGCGGTTCTACGGTAGTCCGACGGCCAGCCTCCCCTGGCCTGCAGTCGCACACCGCATGAACACGCAACGGCGGTTCTACGGTAGTCCGACGGCCAGCCTCCCCTGGCCTGCAGTCACACACCGCATGAACACGCAACGGCGGTTCTACTGCACTCTAGGTCTGGCGGTTTAAAGGATATATCAAATCATGCCAAAAAACGCAAAAAAAGTCCGACGAATGAAGACCATGTGTGAATCCATTTAAATGTAGTATCCACACAGCTCCTTAATTTATTCACGGGTTGAACCGAAGCCCCCGTTTGTTTGGCGATTAAATGAAGAATCACTTTCATTAATAATGACTTTTATTAAAAAGTCACCTAATTTCGGCGATATTGGTGTACTAGCCTAGGCAAACCTGTGGTGGATCCAAACAAAATATAGCCAATGACTGCCGGGGGTCACCAATTGCCTACTTTCCTTAGCTTACGCATGAAGGTGATCTGACATGTGTCATCCATCCACCAAGACGTGATGTTGTTATACGACTGATACACGTAACCGGGATCGTGCAGAATTTCGCACATTCTACAGAAACTTCGTCCGAACATGTCGTCCCGTGACTGTATGACTTCGTAGTGTTCTTTCCACTTGAAGTACTCTAGATATGCCGTCTGGTTGCGCCCCAGATACTGGAGGTACTCCGCCAGATCCTTGGGGTTCGGGTAGTCCTGGATGTCTATGACCGCCTTGTCGGGTACCATGGATCTGTAGTCCGCTTTACCGTACACAATGGGAACTAAATCGTATAGGAACAGCCGCCACATTTTCTCTGATACGTAATCCGTGCAGTATGTGTTCTCGAAGGCCAGGTAAAATTTGTAGTCCGCCTCGAATTGGTGGTAGCAAGAGAGCGTCTCGTGCTTGTCGCACGAGTAGTTGCCGCATAACCCCCAGATGTCCACCCCGATGTACAGTTGTAGCTCCTCCACGTACCATTCCCTCTTTCCAAAAGAGTGGCAGTGGCTCACCATCCAGACGACGTCCTTCTGCTTGCTGTTGGGTCCTCGGTCCGTGTAATAAGCCGGCTCGCTGCCGTTGGCCCTGGGCACGACCATGCCGTACGGGATGGGGATATCCGAGTCCCGCCGGTAGGTCATGGTCAGGTTGAAGATCTCGTGGAAGTTATTCATCAGCTTCTTGCTGGCCGCTAGGTGGGGCTCGCGCTGTACGAAGACGTATTTTTGGTGCGGCAGGCGCATCTCCGGTAGAGGTTCCACGTTGAAAGGCGTGTGAAAGACGACGGCTTCAGCTCGGGCCAGCCACGACCGGTCGGTGGTCGTTTGGCAGTTACTCACGGGGCACTTGTGGTCCAGGAACGGCTGGTGGCCGAAGCCGAAGTGATACATCCAATCCTCAAAGAAGGGATTCCAGAAGAGGATAGTCTTCAGAGAGCCGTCCTCTATCACCAGGCCGGGGAGTTCGGGGGACGGCGGCAGGTTTGGGGTCAATTCCGTCAGATTGAACTCCCCGTCACCGGAGAGGACCATGCTGCCCGCTGGTGGTGATAAAGATGAAGGTGGTGGCGCTATCCCTGCGATAAGCGCAGCACCGCTTCCGGTCTCCTCCCGCCGGGATCCTGGCGCCACCGGGGACGGAAACCCGCCGGCGTTTATCACATCCTCTTCCAGCAGGGCTTCCAGCCTGTCTCTGTCCAGGGCAACACGGCGGGGGATGGAGTCCAGAAGGTAAAAGTTCACGGCGACCACGTATAATCCGACTGCCACCGCCAAACCGAAGATGAGATTCAGGAGGGTATCCGGAGAAACCCGCACCTCCCAAAAGTGTCGTCTGGATGAGGCCATGGTCCGTAATGGTATCTCTCTCAGATGTGTGCTGCTTGTCTAGCGCCACATTATCCCAGCACGTCTCTGCTGTAGGCCTGCCAGGATAAAACTAGCATAGATAGAACAATATGACAATACAGTAAAAGTTATCTAAGTCTACCCACGGCGGGACTGCCGCTTATCGATCGACTTAGGGAGGTGGTCGGGTTACAGAATAACAACGTATCGGTCCGATACTTTACCTTTTGGAACCAAGTCCAAATGGCGCAATCTAACTCTTCGCTATTAACACGGATCTGAATGCGCTTGCGACTCGGTTCTTCATTCGCCTCGTCTGCCATAATGTAATCAGTTTACGTTTGAGTATATTCTGAACTGTTGATTTTCCGATGCCAAAGTTATCAGCAAGCTATTGATTGTTCTACCTGCCGTGAAAGTGGAAGCTCCTTCGCATTTATTTTATATTGTACAGCGATTCGATTATGGGGTTAAAATTCAAATTGTCCGATCTCAAGTAGGAGTTGATTGAGTGGAGGGTCAGGGGCTGGTTGGCGAGAGGGTCAGGGGTTGGTTGATGGGAGGGTCAGGCGTTGGGTGATGGGAGGGTCAGGAGTTGGTTGGTGGGATGGTCAGGGGTTGGTTGGTAGGAGGGTCAGGGGTTGGTTGGTGGATGGGTCAGGGGTTGGTTGATGGAAAGGCCAGGGGTTGGTTGGTAGGAGGGTCAGGGTTTGGTTGGTGGATGTGTCAGGCGTTGGTTGGCGGGCGGATCAGGGTTTGGTTGGTAGGAGGGTCAGGGGTTGGTTGGTGGATGGGTCAGGTGTTGGTTGGTGGGAGGGTCAGGGGTTGGTTTGTGGGAGGATCAGGGGTTGGTTGGTGGATGGGTCAGGCGTTGGTCGGTGGGAGGTCCAAGGGTTGGTTGGTGAGAGAGTCACGGATGGTTGGTGAAAGAGTCAGGGGTTGGTTTGTGGGAGCGTCAGGGTTGGTTGGGGAGAGTGTCAAGGTTGGTTGGGGGAAGTGTCATTGGTTGGTTGGTGGGAGGGTCAGGGGTTGGTTGCTGGGAGGGTCAAGGGTTGGTTGGTGGAAGGGCCAGGGGTTAATTGGTGGGAAGGTCAGAGATTGGTTGGCGTGAGGGTCACGGGTTGATTGGTGGATGGGTCAAGGGTTTGTTGGTGGGAAAGTCAGAGATTGGTTGGTGGGAGGGTCAGAGATTGGTTGGTGGGAGGGTCAGAGATTGGTTGGTGGGAGGGTCAGAGACTGGTTGGTGGGAGGGTCAGGGATTGGTTGGTGGGAGGGTCAGAGATTGGTTGGTGGGAGGGTCAGGGGTTGGTTGGCAGAAAGGTCAGGGGTTGGTTGGTGGCAAGGTCACGGGTTGCTTGGCGGAAGGGCCAGGGGTTGGTCGGTGGAAGGGTCAGGGGTACTATGGCACTAAGAATTATCTCATTCAACTTTATTCCATAGCCTGCCATTAACATGCTGTCTGTCCTCGTTACTCTCTCAGACTAACCCCCTGACCTGCCATCAACATGCTGTCTGTGCTCGTTACTCACTCAGACTATCCCCCTGGCCCGCCATCAACATGCTGTCTGTGCTCGTTACTCTCTCAGACTATCCCCCTGGCCTGCCATCAACATGCTGTCTGTCCTCGTTACTCACTCAGACTATCCCCTGTCCTGCCATCAACATGCGGTCTGTGCTCGTTACTCACTCAGACTATCCCCCTGGCCTGATATCAACATGCTGTCTGTGCTCGTTACTCTCTCAGACTATCCCCCGGGCCTGCCATCAACATGCTGCCTATGCTCGTTACTCTCTCAGACTATCCCCCTGGCCTGCCATCAACATGCTGTCTGTGCTCGTTACTCACTCAGACTATCCCCCTGGCCCGCCATCAACATGCTGTCTGTGCTCGTTACTCTCTCAGACCATCCCCCTGGCCTGCCATCAACATGCTGTCTGTGCTCGTTACTCACTCAGACTATCCCCTGTCCTGCCATCAACATGCGGTCTGTGCTCGTTACTCACTCAGACTATCCCCCTGGCCTGACATCAACATGCTGTCTGTGCTCGTTACTCTCTCAGACTATCCCCCGCGCCTGCCATCAACATGCTGCCTATGCTCGTTACTCTCTCAGACTATCCCCCTGGCCCGCCATCAACATGCTGTCTGTGCTCGTTACTCTCTCAGACTATCCCCCTGGCCTGCCATCAACATGCTGTCTGTGCTCGTTACTCACTCAGACTATCCCCCTGGCCCGCCATCAACATGCTGTCTGTGCTCGTTACTCTCTCAGACTATCCCCCTGGCCTGCCATCAACATGCTGTCTGTCCTCGTTACTTACTCAGACTACCCCCTGGCCTGCCATCAACATGCTGTCTGTGGTCGTTACTCTCTCAGACTATCCCCCTGGCCCGCCATCAACATACTGTCTGTCCTCGTTATTCTCTCAGACTATATTCCTGGCCCGCCATCAACATGCTGTCTGTGCTCGTTACTCTCTCAGACTATATCCCTGGCTTGCCATCAACATGCTGTCTGTGCTCGTTACTCACTCAGACTATCCCCCTGGCCCGCCATCAACATGCTGTCTGTGCTCGTTACTCACTCAGACTGTCCCCCTGGCCTGCCATCAACATGCTGTCTGTGCTCGTTACTCTCTCAGACTATCCCCCTGGCCTGACATCAACATGCTGTCTGTGCTCGTTACTCACTCAGACTGTCCCCCTGGCCTGCCATCAACATGCTGTCTGTGCTCGTTACTCTCTCAGACTATCCCCCTGACCTGCCATCAACATGCTGTCTGTGCTCGTTACTCACTCAGACTGTCCCCCTGGCCTGCCATCAACATGCTGTCTGTGCCCGTTACTCTCTCAGACTATATCCCTGGCCCGCCATCAACATGCTGTCTGTGCTCGTTACTCACTCAGACTGTCCCCCTGGCCTGCCATCAACATGCTGTCTGTGCTCGTTACTCTCTCAGACTATCCCCCTGGCCTGACATCAACATGCCGTCTGTGCTCGTTACTCTCTCAGACTATCCCCCTGGCCTGACATCAACATGCTGTCTGTGGTCGTTACTCACTCAGACTATCCCCCTGGCCTGACATCAACATGCTGTCTGTGCTCGTTACTCTCTCAGACTATCCCCCTGGCCTGCCATCAACATGCTGTCTGTGGTCGTTACTCACTCAGACTATCCCCCTGGCCTGACATCAACTTGCTGTCTGTGCTCGTTACTCTCTCAGACTATCCCCCTGGCCTGCCATCAACATGCTGTCTGTGGTCGTTACTCTCTCAGACTATCCCCCTGGCCTGCCATCAACATGCTGTCTGTGGTCGTTACTCTCTCAGACTATCCACCTGGCCTGCCTTCAACATGCTGTCTGTGCTCGTTACTCACTCAGACTATCCCCCTGGCCTGCCATCAACATGCTGTCTGTGGTCGTTACTCTCTCAGACTATCCCCCTGGCCTGACATCAACATGCTGTCTGTGCTCGTTACTCACTCAGACTACCCCCCCTAGCCTGCCATCAACATGCTGTCTGTTGTCGTTACTCACTCAGACTATCCCCCTGGCCTGCCATCAACATGCTGTCTGTGGTCGTTACTCTCTCAGACTATCCCCCTGGCCTGACATCAACATGCTGTCTGTGCTCGTTGCTCACTCAGACTGCCCCCCCTAGCCTGCCATCAACATGCTGTCTGTTGTCGTTACTCACTTAGACTATCCCCCTGGCCTGCCATCAACATGCTGTCTGTGCTCGTTACTCTCTCAGACTATCCCCCTGGCCTGCCATCAACATGCTGTCTGTCCTCGTTACTCTCTCAGACTATCCCCCTGGCCTGCCATCAACATGCTCTCTGTGGTCGTTACTGTCTCAGACTATCCCCCTGGCCTGACATCAACATGCTGTCTGTGCTCGTTACTCTCTCAGACTATCCCCCTGGCCTGCCATCAACATGCTGTCTGTTGTCGTTACTCTCTCAGACTATCCCCCTGGCCCGCCATCAACATGCTGTCTGTGGTCGTTACTCTCTCAGACTATCCCCCTGGCCTGACATCAACATGCTGTCTCTCCTCGTTACTCTCTCAGACTATCCCCCTGGCCCGCCATCAACATGCTGTCTGTCCTCGTTACTCTCTCAGACTATCCCCCTGGTCCGCCATCAACATGCTGTCTGTCCTCGTTACTTACTCAGACTATCCCCCGGGCCTGCCATCAACATGCTGTCTGTTGTCGTTACTCACTCAAACTATCCCCCTGGCCTGCCATCAACATGCTGTCTCTCCTCGTTACTCACTCAGACTATCCCCCTGGCCTGCCATCAACATGCTGTCTGTCCTCGTTACTCACTCAGACTATCCCCCTGGCCTGCCATCAACATGCTGTCTCTCCTCGTTACTCACTCAGACTATCCCCCTGGCCCGCCATCAACATGCTGTCTGTCCTCGTTACTCACTCAGACTATCCCCCTGGCCTGCCATCAACATGCTGTCTCTCCTCGTTACTCACTCAGACTATCCCCCTGGCCCGCCATCAACATGCTGTCTGTGCTCGTTACTCTCTCAGACTATCCCCCTGGCCCGCCATCAACATGCTGTCTGTGCTCGTTACTCTCTCAGACTATCCCCCTGGCCTGCCATCAACATGCTGTCTCTCCTCGTTACTCACTCAGACTATCCCCCTGGCCCGCCATCAACATGCTGTCTGTGCTCGTTACTCACTCAGACTATCCCCCTGGCCCGCCATCAACATGCTGTCTGTGCTCGTTACTCTCTCAGACTATCCCCCTGGCCCGCCATCAACATGCTGTCTGTGCTCGTTACTCTCTCAGACTATCCCCCTGGCCCGCCATCAACATGCTGTCTGTGCTCGTTACTCTCTCAGACTATCCCCCTGGCCTGCCATCAACATGCTGTCTGTGCTCGTTACTCTCTCAGACTATCCCCCTGGCCCGCCATCAACATGCTGTCTGTGCTCGTTACTCTCTCAGACTATCCCCCTGGCCCGCCATCAACATGCTGTCTGTGCTCGTTACTCTCTCAGACTATCCCCCTGGCCTGCCATCAACATGCTGTCTGTCCTCGTTACTCTCTCAGACTATCCCCCTGGCCTGCCATCAACATGCTGTCTGTCCTCGTTACTCTCTCAGACTATCCTCCTGGCCTGCCATCAACATGCTGTCTGCTGTCGTTACTCTCTCAGACTATCCCCCTGGCCTGCCATCAACATGCTGTCTGTGGTCGTTACTCTCTCAGACTATCCCCCTGGCCTGCCATCAACATGCTGTCTGTGCTCGTTACTCACTCAGACTATCCCCCTGGCCTGCCATCAACATGCTGTCTGTGCTCGTTACTCACTCAGACTATCCCCCTGGCCTGCCATCAACATGCTGTCTGTGCTCGTTACTCACTCAGACTATCCCCCTGGCCTGCCATCAACATGCTGTCTGTGGTCGTTACTCTCTCAGACTATCCCCCTGGCCTGCCATCAACATGCTGTCTGTGCTCGTTACTCACTCAGACTATCCCCCTGGCCTGCCATCAACATGCTGTCTGTGGTCGTTACTCTCTCAGACTATCCCCCTGGCCTGCCATCAACATGCTGTCTGTGCTCGTTACTCTCTCAGACTATCCTCCTGGCCTGCCATCAACATGCTGTCTGCTGTCGTTACTCTCTCAGACTATCCCCCTGGCCTGCCATCAACATGCTGTCTGTGGTCGTTACTCTCTCAGACTATCCCCCTGGCCTGCCATCAACATGCTGTCTGTGCTCGTTACTCACTCAGACTATCCCCCTGGCCTGCCATCAACATGCTGTCTGTGCTCGTTACTCACTCAGACTATCCCCCTGGCCTGCCATCAACATGCTGTCTGTGCTCGTTACTCACTCAGACTATCCCCCTGGCCTGCCATCAACATGCTGTCTGTGGTCGTTACTCTCTCAGACTATCCCCCTGGCCTGCCATCAACATGCTGTCTGTGCTCGTTACTCACTCAGACTATCCCCCTGGCCTGCCATCAACATGCTGTCTGTGCTCGTTACTCACTCAGACTATCCCCCTGGCCTGCCATCAACATGCTGTCTGTGGTCGTTACTCTCTCAGACTATCCCCCTGGCCTGCCATCAACATGCTGTCTGTGCTCGTTACTCACTCAGACTATCCCCCTGGCCTGCCATCAACATGCTGTCTGTGCTCGTTACTCACTCAGACTATCCCCCTGGCCTGCCATCAACATGCTATCTGTGCTCGTTACTCTCTCAGACTATCCCTTTGGCCTGTCATCAACATGCTGTCTGTACTCGTTACTCTCTCAGACTATCCCCCTGGCCCTCCATCAACATGCTGCCTATGCTCGTTACTCTCTCAGACTATCCCCCTGGCCTGCCATCAACATGCTGTCTGTCCTCGTTACTCACTCAGACTATCCCCCTGGCCTGCCATCAACATGCTGTCTGTGCTCGTTACTCTCTCAGACTATGCCCCTGGCCTGACGTCAACATGCTGTCTGTGCTCGTTACTCACTCAGACTATCCCCCTGGCCTGACATCAACATGCTGTCTGTGCTCGTTACTCTCTCAGACTATCCCCCTGGCCTGCCATCAACATGCTGTCTGTGCTCGTTACTCACTCAGACTATCCCCCTGGCCTGCCATCAACATGCTGTCTGTGCTCGTTACTCTCTCAGACTATCCCCCTGGCCTGCCATCAACATGCTGTCTGTCCTCGTTACTCTCTCAGACTATCCCCCTGGCCTGCCATCAACATGCTGTCTGTGGTCGTTACTCTCTCAGACTATCCCCCTGGCCTGACATCAACATGCTGTCTGTGCTCGTTACTCTCTCAGACTATCCCCCTGGCCTGCCATCAACATGCTGTCTGTTGTCGTTACTCTCTCAGACTATCCCCCTGGCCCGCCATCAACATGCTGTCTGTGGTCGTTACTCTCTCTGGCTATCCCCCTGGCCCGCCATCAACATGCTGTCTGTCCTCGTTACTCTCTCAGACTATCCCCCTGGCCTGCCATCAACATGCTGTCTGTCCTCGTTACTCACTCAGACTATCCCCCGGGCCTGCCATTAACATGCTGTCTGTGGTCGTTACTCACTCAGACTATCCCCCTGGCCTGCCATCAACATGCTGTCTCTCCTCGTTACTCACTCAGACTATCCCCCTAGCCTGCCATCAACATGCTGTCTGTGCTCGTTACTCTCTCAGACTACCCCCCTGGCCTACCTGCCTGCCGCTTGATGCCCAAGCCCTCTAGTTATCCTACTCTGGGTCTACCATTCAGGGCCCGTAAGTTCGAAACGCCAGGGGCAAAGCATTTTGCCCTAGAATAGGACATTATCATCATTATTGTGAGCGGGGCGAAATATTTGGCCCCCGTCGTTCGAACTTACGGGCCCACAATTCTAACGTGACACTGGATTGAGTCTGCCTAACGCGGCGTCTATACGGCGGTTATCCGGCGCTGTTGACTGACGAGTGCTCGTATGGCTACATAGAACTCACGCAGTGTAGTGTTACATTGACACCTTGACGATATATCGATTAAACATTAAATTATTAAATGTCCGTCCGACAATCCAATGGCGGTTCATCAAGGTTTAATTAACTTGACATTTTCGGTACAAGTTACCGTCTGCCTCGCCAGACATGAAATCTCCCATATCCGATATACAGCCGCGATGCATATGTATGTTCAATATTAAATTCAATAGTAACGTTTATTTCTAACCTCTGTTTTCCACTAATCGTCAGCGCATTGTGAAATAATCATGGTTTTCTGCGGTGTCATCGTCAATGTTTATTCTGCGTGAAGTTACCTCTACCAAATGGCCTTATGTCTCAACTGGAGTCTCAACGGCGCATACGTTATTTTTGTCCCTGAATAATAAATGTCAGATTATTTCGAAGAAACGGGTCATTTCTTGTTTCTTGTTTAATTGTTGTCTACATTTTCATATTGATCTTACCTGTAATTGTTAAATATCATGAACGATGCCCATAGTTTGATGACGTAGTACACAAGTATGCGTACTTATGTGTACCATGTCCGACAGAAAATGTTGTCTCTAAAAGCACCTTCTGTTTAATTGTTGTACACAGCAGCATTGTTTTCATACAATAGGGACGTCTATATATGATTGCCACCTAAACGGTTAAATTGTGTCTTAGAAAAACATGCATTATGTGCAATTGTCATCGTATATCTCGTTCTCGTTACGCGTTAGATTCGGTTGTAAAATAAATATTTTGAGGTGGGTTCCATGCCTTTGAGATGGGTTCCATGCCAGCGACATTTATGTCTTAATGGAACTCTCCTCGGTCAATGCTACTTTGTATCAGGTAGTAGTGCAACATTATTTGGTTCTCATATATATGTTTCTTTTTATTATCGTGTACTTTTTATTATCATGTACTCCTTGTAACACGGCATTGGTACAATAAATGATATTCTCTTTCTCGTAGCAATGAATTATAAGTAAAATCTACATATATTAGCCATTTTGAATCAAACTATTTATTTTGTCGTGACTAGGGACTAGTGAACCATGCTAGTGGCTACTGACCGCCACTGGTGGCTAATGACCTCTGCAAGTAGGTAATGACCGCAACTAGAGGCTAATGACCGCCACTGGTGGCTAATGACCTCCGCTAGAGGCTAATGACCGCAACTAGAGACTCATGACCGCCACTGGTGGCTAATGACCTCTGCAAGTTGGTAATGACCGCCACTGGTGGCTAATGACCGCCACTGGTGGCTAATGACCGCCACTGGTGGCTAATGACCTCCGCTAGAGACTAATGACCGCAACTAGAGGCTAATGACCGCCACTGGTGGCTAATGACCGCCACTGGTGGCTAATGACCTCCGCTAGAGACTAATGACCGCAACTAGAGGCTAATGACCGCCACTGGTGGCTAATGACCGCCACTGGTAGCTAATGACCTCCGCTAGAGGCTAATGACCGCAACTAGAGGCTAATGACCGCCACTGGTGGCTAATGACCGCCACTGGTAGCTAATGACCGCCACTGGTAGCTAATGACCTCCGCTAGAGGCTAATGACCGCAACTAGAGGCTAATGACCGCCACTGGTGGCTAATGACCTCTGCAAGTTGGTAATGACCGCCACTGGGGGCTGATGACCGCAGCTGGTGGCTAATGACCGCCGCTGGTGGTTAATGAACTTTCTTAGTGGCTGATGACCTCCGCTAGAGGCTAATGACCTTTGCTAGTCGCTAATGACCTCCGCTAGAGGCTAATGACCGCAACTAGAGGCTAATGACCGCCACTGGTGGCTAATGACCTTTGCTGGTGGCTAATGACCGCCACTGGTGACTAATGACCTCTGCTAGAGGCTCAGGACCTCCGCTAGACTCTAATGACCGCCACTGGTGGCTAAGGACCTTCGCTAGTGGCTAATAACCTTTGCTAGTGTCTAATGACATCTGCTAGTGGCTAATGACACCTGCTAGTGGCCGTTAGTGACTAATGACCGTTAAGGGTTAATGACCCTTATGGGTTAATGACCCTTATGGGTTAATGACCATTAGAGGTTAATGACCGTTAAGGGTTAATGACCATTAACGGTTAATAGCCGTTAATGGTTAATAGCCGATAAGGGTTAATAGCCATTAAGGGTTAATGCCCGCGCTGGTGCTGATGGATCTCGGGTCGGGGATACCAAAAAGGTAAAAAGGTATGATATGATTGCTGTTTCCATGTGACGCGGTCCCTCCGACTTTCAAATAACTCAAGCGGTCCTAGTTTTAACTAAAACCATATCATGGAATAAATAATTCACATTAATATTATGTCATTAATAAAATGCGGAAGCCTTACTACGCCTTAACACGCTAGAGATGCTCACACAGCAAGTTTTCATTTAATTATAAATTTATTTAACATTTTGGGGAAACGTTCTAGACCTTCTCCTTGTATGACTGTGTGAATGTTAACTGTGTGAAATAGATGAAGGTGTTAGATGCAGGTGTTATCTTATGTTAAAGATTATGTTATATATATGTAAGATATGTTATATTATTTTATGTTAAAGGGAAAAAGCTTCAGAAAATTCCTATTTCGCAGTGCACAAGAAATTCACACTTTCCCCCACTAACTCTACCAGAGTGGTTAAACAGAATGAAGTTTTGCAACATGCAGTGTTATATATTACATGCATTTCCGGATAAAACATTCCTCTTGAAGTATAACCCTAATATCGACAGCACTACTAATGGTGAAGGAAGGTCAAGGAAAATATAGTAAAAAGTAGTAAAAATGTACAATCTACACTGGGCCGTGCACGTAAATGAAATGCAAATGAGGTTCTTGGAATACATTTCAGGATTGCCCCACAAATAGTGCGTACCATAGTGATATTGTGTTAAATACGTAACTCACCTGTATAATGTAATATGTATAGCGTTGGTATCAAGAGGCGTGGTGTACCAGTCCGGGGGGGATCATGTAATCGTATTGGCAACGAGACTCCCCTTGTGGGGGCAGCCAGTCTCCACGGGTACCAGGAGGCCGCCAGAGGGAGTTGTGGCGATTCACAGATGCACGTGGCCGGCTCTCCAAGTCCACTTTGTCAACGTCATCAGTTGACAAGTTACGACCCGACGTAGGGATCAATACACACAGCTATCACCAGCGACCGAAAGAGTCCCGGTTCACGTCTCATAATGGAGCTGATTCGGGAATGATGGCGGCTGTAGCCAGTAGCTACTCGTCCAGAACAGGGTAATGTTACAAAGTGTCGCATGGGTGCGATCCCAGTAAACAGCTGCACCTTTCAGCTCAGGCAAAAAAAGCCTTGCAACGTGGAGGCAGGCCACAATTATAGATTAAAGTTCAGACAATATACTAACACTCCATCGATTTCTAACCCCGTTTAAATGAGCTACGCCTTTTTAATCAGCAACGGTGTTTCCGGCTGATTAGATTAATATTTACTATTGACTATAGGTGTTTGACAGAAGGCGTGGGGAACATCCAAGCCTAACGATGATACACGGGTCAACGATTACCAGCGTGTGTGTGGTATATGTGTACTCGACGTGACCACGATGCGAACACGATGTGAACATGATGTGAACAAGATGTGAACACGACGTGAACACGTTGTAAACACTGTGTGAACACGGTGTAGACATGGTGTGAACATCATGTGAACACGATGTGATCACAGTTTGAACACAGTGTGAACACATTGTGAACACAGTGTGAACACAATATGTTAACGATATGTTACTGAACTAACTTTTGTTCTATAAGCTCTATTGTAACCAAAATAGGCTATAAAATAGGCCAAAACTGACGAATTGTCACATTTGTGCCTTTCGGCGCATATATACCATCACTAAATATCTTGGTATTTGCTTGTAATACATCAAATACATGCAAATTTGGTGGAGGAAATATTATTTGATGTGACATAGATTGATATTGGTTGCCATTTAACCCTACAAATTCCCCAAAAAATATTGACTTTAGTTCTGAAAAAATCCGCCAGGCGCCACCCGCTCTCACCCTTCACACGATGCGAAGACCATGACGTAAGCACGATGTCAACACGATGCCAACACGATGTCGACAAGATGTGAAACCGCTTTAATATGATGTGTACATACTTTAATGCGATGTTAACACGATGAGAACACACAGTGAACTCGGAGCGAACCTAACGTGAAATCGACATGGACATGATGTCAATACGTAGAGAACACACTTAACAAGGTACAAATACGATGTGAATAGAAGTAAACACGATGTGAATACGACGAAAACACACTTTAATACGACGTACCCGATGTGACTTAAGGCCATGATACATCTAAAAAGTTTCGGTAACTTTATGACCGAAACAAGTTTCGGACACAAAGTTGGGTCCCAAATTCAAACATGTTGAAACTTCGGAAACAATGTTTCGGTCACAAAGTTACCGAAATATTTCAGGATACACCAGTGAAAAGTTTTGGAAATAATGGTAACTATGAGAAAACTAGGAGAAGAATATGTGTGTTAACACCGTGCTAAGACGCTGAGAACACGCTGCGAACTCACGTGTCAACAGGCTGCCAACACACTTAAATACAATGTCAGAGGGATGACAACATGATGTGCACAGGATATAAATACAATGTTAACACGATATGAATACAATGTCAACAGGATATAAATACAATGTTGACACGATATGAATACAATGTCAACACGATATGAATACAATGTCAACACGATATGATTACAATGTCAACACGATATGAATACAATGTCAACACGATATGAATACAATGTCAACACGATATGAATGCAATGTCAACACGATATGGATACAATGTCAACACGATATGAATAGAATGTCAACACGATATGGATACAATGTCAAAACGATATGAATACAATGTCAACACGATATGAATGCAATGTCAACACGATATGAATACAATGTCAACACTATATGAATGCAATGTCAACACGATATGAATATAATGTCAACACGATATAAATACAATGTCAACACGATATGAACGCAATGTCAACACGATATGAATACAATGTCAACACGATATGAATACAATGTCACCACGATATGAATATAATGTCAACACTATTTGAATGAAATGTCAACACGATATGAATACAATGTCAACACGATATGAATACAATGTCAACACGATATGAATACAATGTCAACACGATATGAATATAATGTCAACACGATATGAATGCAATGTCAACACGATATGAATATAATGTCAACACGATATGAATACAATGTCAACACGATATGAATACAATGTCAACACGATATGAATACAATGTCAACACTATTTGAATGAAATGTCAACACGATATGAATACAATGTCAACACTATTTGAATGAAATGTCAACACGATATGAATACAATGTCAACACGATATGAATATAATGTCAACACGATATGAATACAATGTCACCACGATATGAATATAATGTCAACACTATTTGAATGAAATGTCAACACGATATGAATACAATGTCAACACGACATGAATGCAATGTCAACACGATATGAATACAATGTACAACCTCACCTGGCGCTGTGTCACCAGACAACCTCACCTGGCACTGTCACCAGACAACCTCACCTGACCCTATGTCATCAGACAACCTCACCTGGCCCTATGTCACCAGACAACCTCACCTGGCACTATGTCACCAGACAACCTCACCTGGCACTATGTCACCAGACAACCTCACCTGGCCCTATGTCACCAGATAACCTCACCTGGCCCTATGTCATCAGACAACCTCACCTGGCACTGTCACCAGACAACCTCACCTGACCCTATGTCACCAGATAACCTCACCTGGCCCTATGTCATCAGACAACCTCACCTGGCACTATGTCACCAGACAACCTCATCTGGCCCTATGTCATCAGACAACCTCACCTGGCCCTATGTCATCAGACAACCTCACCTGGCCCTATGTCATCAGACAACCCCACCTGGCCCTATGTCATCAGACAACCCCACCTGGCGCTATGTCATCAGACAACCTCACCTGGCCCTATGTCATCAGACAACCTCACCTGGCACTATGTCACCAGACAACCTCACCTGGCCCTATGTCATCAGACAACCTCACCTGGCACTATGTCACCAGACAACCTCACCTGGCACTGTCACCAGACAACCTCACCTGGCACTATGTCACCAGACAACCTCACCTGACACTATGTCACCAGACAACCTCACCTGACACTATGTCACCAGACAACCTCACCTGGCGCTATGTCATCAGACAACCTCACCTGGCCCTATGTCATCAGACAACCTCACCTGGCACTATGTCACCAGACAACCTCACCTGGCACTGTCACCAGACAACCTCACCTGGCACTATGTCACCAGACAACCTCACCTGGCGCTATGTCATCAGACAAACTCGCTTGGCCGATGATTTATTCACTAAATGTATGGCTGTCATCAGACAACCTTACCCCGCCCCTTGCCATGGCAAACTAAAATATCATAACGCGCACGAGATAGTATACCGTAAGTTGGCTTTGTATCCGGAGAAGGACATCCACTTTTAGGTTTGACGTCTCTGTTACATTAGGTTTGACGTCTCTGTTACATTAGGTTTGACGTCTCTGTTACATTAGGTTAATTATTCCCCGTATATTTTCAAGTTGTACACTAATCCCTTATTTTGATTTCACTGCCGTATGCCGTATATATCAGAGCGTAATCGCGGGAATGGGGACATCCCTTTTTTTGATTTCACTGCCGTATGCCGTATGTATATCAAGAGAATAACAGATCCGTTTGTATTTGCATTGTACTCCGGACCTCGTTTTCGGGCGAAACTCGAACGGTGCTATTCTTCCGGGAGAGCATATCCCGCCCAGCATAATGATTATATATATTTCTAGATTGTATATGGATTATATATATTTCTAGATTGTATATGGATTATATATATATTTCTAGATTGTATATGGATTATATATATTTCTAGAATGTATATGGATTATATATATTTCTAGATTGTATATGGATTATATATATTTCTAGATTGTATATGGATTATATATATTTCTAGATTGTATATGGATTATATTTATATTTCTAGATTGTATATGGATTATATATATTTCTAGATTGTATATGGATTATATATATATTTCTAGATTGTATATGGATTATATATATTTCTAGAATGTATATGGATTATATATATTTCTAGATTGTATATGGATTATATATATTTCTAGATTGTATATGGATTATATATATATTTCTAGACTGTATATGGATTATATATATTTCTAGATTGTATATGGTTTATATATATTTCTAGATTGTATATGGATTATACATATATTTCTAGATTGTATATGGATTATATATATTTCTAGATTGTATATGGATTATATATATATTTCTAGATTGTATATGGATTATATATATTTCTAGATTGTATATGGTTTATATATATTTCTAGATTGTATATGGATTATACATATTTCTTAATTGTACATGGATTCAGTGGCGGATCTAGGGTGTTAGGGGGGTTGCAACCCCCCCCCCCCCCCTCTTGGGAAACTGAAATTGCACTGTTAAAGTCGGGTTCTCCAAGCCCCCCCCCCCCCCCTCCGGTCGCAAGTTTTTCAGAGAGTACACTCCTCGGTCGGAAGGTTTCAGATAGCAACCCCCCCCCCCTTGGCAAATTCCTAGATCCGCCCTGATTATATATATTTCTCGATTGTATATGGATTACATAGGGGGTTGCACCCCCCCCCCCCCCCCAGCTCCCTTGGGACCTTGAGCATCAACTGCAAAAGTCTGGTTTCCGGCGAAATACATTGTAAAGTGACATTTTGTGGATAACCCCCCACCCCCCTCAAACCCCTTCCCGGTCGCAAACCGCCCCCTTCCCCTGTCAAATTCCTACATCCGCCCGTGCGTATATGTATTATTATTTAGCAGCACGTACCGCGCATACTGCACACAATCAAACTCTCAACGAATCACATTAATTTCGACTAGACATGTGTACACCAGCGTACACTGTAATTGACACTGTTTATCTTTGTATATATCGGACAGTTTTAATGTCATCACACCATTCAGCATCCAAGCCCATGGGACATTTATTTGTCCAGCTGACCCAGTTAAAGCAAGGCGGTCGCCCATTCCAATGCGACAACCGGGACGACCGAATGCCCGGCAGAGAAACCACGTGGAACAGTGGTGTTATCTGGTGAAGCTACCAAACATTGGTTCCATGTACATAGTGCAAGGTTCTTTCGTCTCCACATTGAATGCCTCAGCCACTGCAGGACAACATCGTACTATATACGGCACACATAATACAATGATAAGAACTGACCGCCCCCTCCACATATCTACCATGCTCTAGGAAGAATCTAAAAACTGAACGGATTTAAAAAGTTAGTTAATAAATTTCCATGTGATATTTCCTAAAACACGTGCTAACATCTCCTAATATGAAGGAATTGTTTACAAGAACTCGGACATACGTTAGTGGAGAGTCAATCAGTGAAATAAGGCGGTGCGTAAAGCGCCCTGGAACAGCTTAAAGTGTTCGTGCCACGCCAAAACAACTTCAGCTCATATTAATCTTCTGTGTTTCCACGCTTATATCATGGAGCCCCAAATAGTAGAAGGGCATACTTTTTCCACTTGTTTTCGCACATACCAATTTAACTTCTGCGAGCAAGGAAAGTGACGTCAAAGGGGAATACACAACGCATGTGCTTTTATATTGAGACTCAGATTCTGTCTGCTCATTGGCTTGAACGAAACCCACTCAACCATGAAAACAATACACGCCCTCGACCACAGATATCTACGCACTGCATCAAAGCTCACCTGCCAATCTTGTGACATTATTGGGGAATTTTCAAATAACGCTCAGATGCAATGCTCCCAGAAATAAACCTGCCGGATCTCATTTTTGCTACTTTGGCTAACGCGTTTATAGTGATATCGTGGAATAAAAAAATGTAAACTCCCAGTACAACAAATTGTTGTTTGTTTATCTTCCCTAAAGCAACTTAAGTCTGAGCTAAACAAAATCATGGCACGAACACTTTAAGTAAACAGCAAAATGAGGCCAATTGACTTATGTTAGTTGAGGACTCTGGTGTGGTTTAAGGCCAAACCATACGCATGTATGTTGTCAAATGTGCGAAACAGGGCGAATACATTCCTTTTTTATACGGGAAAATATCGAAAAACATTAGGCAATTTCAGATGGCCCGTCTATTTCCCCAGCAATAGCACAGGTAAGACACGACGTCTCAGGATTAGAGCTAGGAATGAGACTTAGATACAAAGGAGAGAAGCATCCAGTGTAATAAGGCAAATTCCTTTTTTCTCTGTCGTCCACGTTGTGCAAGCAGTTGGTCCGTTGGTTGTATATTCAGGACGCTTACGGCACGTGGATCGGTGGTTCGAGCCCCGCTGTGGCCATATCTGTGTGGTCGCAGGATAACGATCCCATGTCTTTCTTCGTAAAGAGTAGTGGGTTATCCTCGGGGACATGGCTCCACTGTCCCTTCCTTCTCCCATTGACGCGATATGACCAAAAGTGGTTAAAGCGTCCTGAATATACAATCAACCACCCAACCATACCCTACTAACGCACGAAATGATGTATCCCCAAACATTAACTTGCACGAGTGGGGGTGGGGGGCAGAAAAAAAATGTGGTGCTGGGGTCGGAGTAAAGTGGGACAAGGCCTAGAGGTAAGCGGGAGGTGGTGGTGATGAGGGGGGTAGAGGGATGGTGATGCTAGTCACACCACCCAGGATAGAGGGGGGGGTGGGGGGTAGGTAGGGCTGGTACTGCCACAGCGTTGCTGTGTCTGTACGAAGCGCGACCCCGGAGTTCTGTGATTGGGTCCGTCCGGACTGCTGTCGTGTATGGGTAGAGTAGAGTAAAGACTGTGGGGTCTTTATCCAAGCCGAGTCCGGTCGCAGGCAGCGAGTGATGCTGTATGTGTGTTGCCAGCTGCCAATCGTGTCGCCAACTGGGTCGCATACGTGAAGCCTTTTCCCACACGCTGATAACGATGAACACTACGCGAGGAGGAATCCGGGGGGGGGGGGGGGGCGTGGAGGGGGCGGAATTAGGGGGGGGGGGTAACTGACCGGAATTGGTGCCTTTAACTTATAATTACTTGTGCATATGCTTTGACAAAACACAATTCTGCAATCAACGGCAATAGATCCAGAAGGCCGTTTTACAATACAAAATCTGAGGCGTGGACCCAACCCCCCTTTGAATGATATCTGGGGCGGGCGTGAACCCTCCCCCCCCTCCCCCGTCGCCAGCTTTCAGTGCCCCCCCCCCCTGGTCGTCAAAAAATGTGGCACCCCCCCCAGTCGCAATTTGTTTCAGAGCCCTCCCCCCCCCCTCTCTCGGTCCCAAGCTTCAATGGACCCCCCCCCCCCCTTCTTTTAAAAATCCCTGGTTCCGCCCATGTCTACAATATATGCTGCAAAAATACATAGTGATTCGCTTTATACATAACTGTAACATTGGCTTGAAATGTCTTGGTAAATGCGATAAAGACACTTGTTTTGCTTGCGTGTTACACTGTACACTCTTACGGATGCTGCGCTGGCTCAATTTTTAGCCACAAATAGCTATAATTCTGGCACTAAGGCCATACAGGGCGCCCAAGTATGGCGATGATGGACAAAGGCCATACAGGGCGCCCAAGTATGGCGATGGACAAAGGCCATACAGGGCGCCCAAGTATGGCGATGGACAAAAGCCCTTTTGCTGATTTTGAAACTGAAATGTTTCAATAGCTTTAAAAGAAAACAAATGTTAAAACAGATATTATTTCCCCGATTTTTCTCTACAGATTAGCGACTGATATAATTAATCTTTTAGTTTCAGAAATAAAACTGACTTGAGTGAAAAACGGTAGAATTTGCCCCCGCATACTTTTGGCCTTGACCTTGGGGTTACGGTTATTGGCCTTGACCGTTATAGAGTTACGGTGCATCAGAAAAATAACCATGTAGATGATTATTAACTTAAACGGGGTTGGCGGATGACCTTGGCGCAGTGGCCACCAGTGGATGCCTGGAGATCAAAGCATCATTTATGCCGCATCATGTCGATTATTTCCCACGAACGTGTGTATCTGAATCTCAGAACTTTGTAAAATGAAATATCCAAAAGCAAAGAACGTCATAAAAACTTGCTGGAAAATGGTTCATCTCAACGCGCTTGTACTTTTTAAGACTTTTACCTTCATTGAGGCCTGCGAGCGGCGCAGGCGACACGGCTACGCCCCCCCCCCCCCCCCCGCCGTCCCATCACTACACCCTACTCACTCACTACCCGTGGCGATGGGCGGCAGGTGGCACCAGCTTAGTCTGCGACGTGACCTCGCTCTCCCACCGCGACCTCCAACCACCCTCGCCTCCCCCCCCCCCCCCCCTCACCTCTAACCCCCTCCCCCCCCCCCCACTAGCCCAGGCGACCCTGCCTGGCCTACACCGACATCGACAACAACACACCGCCACGCTCGATGAGTGCGCATGCGCGCAGACCGCCCCTTGCGCTTCCCAACCCCTTCCCCCCTTCCATCCCCAGCCGCCCTGTTCTCCCGCCACCCTCACCCGCTCCCCGCTTACCGCCTCCAGTCGCCGCCGCCGCCTCCAGTCGCCGCCGCCGCGCATTACAGCCGCCGCCAGCCGCTGTGGTAGTATCGACCAAAAACCATTGCCTATACTAGCAGCCAACCGCCATCCCCATCCCGATAGACGACTGCGGCCTGATTATCCACACCCCCACCCCCACCAACACCCATACCTACCCCCACCCCCTCCCTCCACTGACCCTCCCTCCACCCTATCTGATCCCCGCCATGTGTGACATACGGTGAGACAAGCACGCAGCCACACGTCATCAGACCCGCAAAGGACGCGTCTACACGCGATTTCCCCGGGATTATACACCACACCATCACCATATCACCGATCTCCATCTACTCCAGCCAGCCAGCCAGCAGCACGCCGTCTCTCTCTCTCTCTCTCTCTCCACCAGGCCTGAAGGGGGAACATGGCGCCCAAGTATGGCGATGGACAGCGACAGGGGGTAGCAGCACACCTGGCCAGCGCGTCGTCGCACCTGAGCTGGCGGAGTCTGCTGGGTTTCACCATCTTATTGGGCTTCGCGGCCGCCAGCGAGAATAACGCCTGGGACCTGGGCGACACCGGTAGGTCACGTGACCGGAAACGCCGGGCGAGCTGCAATCTCGTCCCAAAAGTCAAATTATTGTGTGCTGCGTCGTTAATGTGGCGATTTCCGTCGCGTTCGTGTGATCAAGCTGGTCGTATTGTGGGAGGAATTGTCGCAGGAATGGTAGTCTGGCGGGTAGTGCATGCGGATAATTGTGTTAATCGCCGTAGTTAAAGTAAGCCATGAAATAGTCGTAATACTAATAGGTGGGTAGCTGTATAAATCAGTCGTGCTGGATGTTGGAGATCTACTGGGTGCAGAAGTACCACTGGGGCTCGGAAATATGCCACTGGCTATAGCAGTGGTTAGAAATATAGCATTGGGTGTAGCAATAGTGTTAAGGGCAGACTTCTAGTACTGGTTGCAATAGTAGTACTAGGGATGGAAGATATAGTACTGGTTGCAACAGTAGTACTAGTGATGGAAGATATAGTACTGGTTGCAGCAGTAGTACTAGTGATGGAAGATAAAGTACTGGTTGCAGCAGTAGTACTAGTGATGGAAGATATAGTACTGGTTGCAGCAGTAGTACTAGTGATGGAAGATATAGTTCTGGTTGCAGCAGTAGTACTAGTGATGGAAGATATAGTACTGGTTGCAGCAGTAGTGCTAGTGATGGAAGATATAGTACTGGCTGCAGCAGTAGTACTAGTGATGGAAGATATAGTACTGGTTGCAGCAGTAGTACTAGGAATGGAAGATATAGTACTGGTTGCAGCAGTAGTACTAGTGATGGAAGATATAGTACTGGTTGCAGCAGTAGTGCTAGTGATGGAAGATATAGTACTGGCTGCAGCAGTAGTACTAGTGATGGAAGATATAGTACTGGTTGCAGCAGTAGTACTAGGGATGGAAGATATAGTACTGGTTGCAGCAGTAGTACTAGTGATGGAAGATATAGTACTGGTTGCATCAGTAGTACTAGTGATGGAAGATATAGTACTGGTTGCAGCAGTAGTACTAGTGATGGAAGATAAAGCACTGGTTGCAACAGTAGTACTAGTGATGGAAGATAAAGTACTGGTTGCAACAGTAGTACTAGTGATGGAAGATATAGTACTGGTTGCAACAGTAGTACTAGTGATGGAATATATAGTACTGGTTGCAGCAGTAGTACTAGTGATGGAAGATATAGTACTGGTTGCAGCAGTAGTACTAGGGATGGAAGATATAGTACTGGTTGCAGCAGTAGTACTAGGGATTGGAGATATAGTACTGGTTGCAGCAGTAGTACTAGGGATTGGAGATATAGTACTGGTTGCAGCAGTAGTACTAGGGATGGAAGATATAGCACCGGTTGCAGCAGTAGTACTAGGGAATGGAGATATAGTACTGGTTGCAGCAGTAGTACTAGGGATTGGAGATATAGTACTGGTTGCAGCAGTAGTACTAGGGATTGCAGATATAGTACTGCTTGCAGCAGTAGTACTAGTGTTGGAAGATATAGTACTGGTTGCAGCAGTAGTACTAGAGATTGGAGATATAGTACTGGTTGCAGCAGTAGTACTAGGGATTGGAAATATAGTACTGGTTGCAACAGTAGTACTAGGGATTGAAGATATAATACTGGTTGCAGCAGCAGTACTAGGAATTGCAGATATTGTACTGGTTGCAGCAGTAGTACTAGTGATGGAAGATATAGTGCTGGTTGCAGCAGTAGTACTAGTGATGGAAGATATAGTACTGGTTGCAGCAGTAGTACTAGTGATGGAAGATATTGTACTGGTTGCAGCAGTAGTACTAGTGATTGGAGATATAATACTGGTTGCTGCAGCAGTAGTACTAGGGATTGGAGATATAGTACTGGTTGCAGCAGTAGTACTTGGGATTGGAGATATAGTACTGGTTTCAGCAGTAGTACTAGGGATTGGAGATATAGTACTGGTTGCAGCAGTAGTATTAGGCATGGAAGACATAGTACTGGTTGTAGCAGTAGTAGTAGGGATTGGAGATATAGTACTGGTTGCAGCAGTAGTATTAGTGATGGAAGATATAGTACTGGTTGCAGCAGTAGTACTAGGGATTGGAGATATAGTACTGGTTGCAGCAGTAGTACTAGGAATTGGAGATATAGTACTGGTTGCAGCAGTCGTATTAGGGACTGGAGATATAGTACTGGTTGCCGCAGTAGTACTAGAGATTGGAGATATAGGACTGGTTGCAGCAGTAGTACTAGGGATTGGAGATATAGTACTGGTTGCAGCAGTAGTACTAGTGATTTGAGATATAGTACTGGTTGCAGCAGTAGTACTAGGGATGGGAGATATAGTACTGGTTGCAGCAGTAGTACTAGTGGTAGAAGATATAGTACTGGTTGCAGCAGTAGTACTAGGGATTGGAGATATAATACTGTTTGCTGCAGCAGTAGAACTAGGGATTGGAGATATAGTACTGGTTGCAGCAATAGTACTAGGGATGGAAGATATAGTGCTGGTGGCAGCAGTAGTACTAGTGATGGACGATATAGTACTGGTTGCAGCAGTAGTACTAGTGAATGGAGATATAGTACTGGTTGCAGCAGTAATACTAGGGATGGAATATATAGTACTGGTTGCAGCAGTAATATTAGGGATTGGAGATATGGTACTGGTTGCAACAGTAGTACTAGGGATTTGAGATATAGTACTGGTTGCAGCAGTAGTACTAGGGATTGGAGATATGGTACTGGTTGCAGCAGTAGTACTAGTGATGGAAGATATAGTACTGGTTGCAGCAGTAATACTATTGATGGAAGATATAGTACTGGTTGCAGCACTAGTACTAGTGATGGAAGATATAGTACTGGTTGCAGCAGTAGTACTAGGGATTGGATATATAGTACTGGTTGCAGCAGTAGTACTAGGGATTGGAGATATAGTACTGGTTGCAGCAGTAGTGCCAGTGATGGAAGATATATTACTGGTTGCAGCAGTAGTACTAGGGATTGGAGATATAGTACTGGTTGCAGCAGTAGTACTAGGGATTGGAGATATAGTACTGGTTGCATCAGTAGTACTAGGGATGGAAGATATAGTACTGGTTGCAGCGGTAGTACTAGTGATGGAAGATATAGTACTGGTTGCAGCAGTAGTACTAGTGATGGAAAATATCGTACTGGTTGCTGCAGTAGTGCTAGGGATTGGATATATAGTACTGGTTGCAGCAGTAGTACTAGTGATTGGAGATATAGTACTGGTTGCAGCAGTAGTACTTGAGATTGGAGATGTAGTATTGGTTGCAGCAGTAGTACTAGGGATTGGAGATATAGTACTGGTTGCAGCAGTAGTACTAGGGATGGAAGATATAGTACTGGTTGCAGCAGTAGTACTAGGGATTGGAGATATAGTACTGGTTGCAGCAGTAGTACTAGGAATTGGAGATATATTACTGGTTGCAGCAGTCGTATTAGGGATTGGAGATATAGTACTGGTTGCCGCAGTAGTACTAGGGATTGGAGATATAGGACTGGTTGCAGCAGTAGTACTAGGGATTGGAGATATAGTACTGGTTGCAGCAGTAGTACTAGTGATTTGAGATATAGTACTGGTTGCAGCAGTAGTACTAGGGATGGGAGATATAGTACTGGTTGCAGCAGTAGTACTAGTGGTGGAAGATATAGTACTGGTTGCAGCAGTAGTACTAGGGATTGGAGATATAATACTGGTTGCTGCAGCAGTAGAACTAGGGATTGGAGATATAGTACTGGTTGCAGCAATAGTACTAGGGATGGAAGATATAGTGCTGGTTGCAGCAGTAGTACTAGTGATGGACGATATAGTACTGGTTGCAGCAGTAGTACTAGTGATTGGAGATATAGTACTGGTTGCAGCAGTAATACTAGGGATGGAATATATAGTACTGGTTGCAGCAGTAATATTAGGGATTGGAGATATGGTACTGGTTGCAACAGTAGTACTAGGGATTTGAGATATAGTACTGGCTGCAGCAGTAGTACTAGGGATTGGAGATATGGTACTGGTTGCAGCAGTAGTACTAGTGATGGAAGATATAGTACTGGTTGCAGCAGTAATACTAGTAATGGAAGATATAGTACTGGTTGCAGCAGTAGTACTAGTGGTAGAAGATATAGTACTGGTTGCAGCAGTAGTACTAGGGATTGGAGATATAATACTGTTTGCTGCAGCAGTAGAACTAGGGATTGGAGATATAGTACTGGTTGCAGCAATAGTACTAGGGATGGAAGATATAGTGCTGGTGGCAGCAGTAGTACTAGTGATGGACGATATAGTACTGGTTGCAGCAGTAGTACTAGTGATTGGAGATATAGTACTGGTTGCAGCAGTAATACTAGGGATGGAATATATAGTACTGGTTGCAGCAGTAATATTAGGGATTGGAGATATGGTACTGGTTGCAACAGTAGTACTAGGGATTTGAGATATAGTACTGGTTGCAGCAGTAGTACTAGGGATTGGAGATATGGTACTGGTTGCAGCAGTAGTACTAGTGATGGAAGATATAGTACTGGTTGCAGCAGTAATACTAGTGATGGAAGATATAGTACTGGTTGCAGCACTAGTACTAGTGATGGACGATATAGTACTGGTTGCAGCAGTAGTACTAGGGATTGGATATATAGTACTGGTTGCAGCAGTAGTACTAGGGATTGGAGATATAGTACTGGTTGCAGCAGTAGTGCCAGTGATGGAAGATATATTACTGGTTGCAGCAGTAGTACTAGGGATTGGAGATATAGTACTGGTTGCAGCAGTAGTACTAGGGATTGGAGATATAGTACTGGTTGCATCAGTAGTACTAGGGATGGAAGATATAGTACTGGTTGCAGCGGTAGTACTAGTGATGGAAGATATAGTACTGGTTGCAGCAGTAGTACTAGTGATGGAAAATATCGTACTGGTTGCTGCAGTAGTGCTAGGGATTGGATATATAGTACTGGTTGCAGCAGTAGTACTAGTGATTGGAGATATAGTACTGGTTGCAGCAGTAGTACTTGAGATTGGAGATGTAGTATTGGTTGCAGCAGTAGTACTAGGGATTGGAGATATAGTACTGGTTGCAGCAGTAGTACTAGGGATGGAAGATATAGTACTGGTTGCAGCAGTAGTACTAGGGATTGGAGATATAGTACTGGTTGCAGCAGTAGTACTAGGAATTGGAGATATATTACTGGTTGCAGCAGTCGTATTAGGGATTGGAGATATAGTACTGGTTGCCGCAGTAGTACTAGGGATTGGAGATATAGGACTGGTTGCAGCAGTAGTACTATGGATTGGAGATATAGTACTGGTTGCAGCAGTAGTACTAGTGATTTGAGATATAGTACTGGTTGCAGCAGTAGTACTAGGGATGGGAGATATAGTACTGGTTGCAGCAGTAGTACTAGTGGTGGAAGATATAGTACTGGTTGCAGCAGTAGTACTAGGGATTGGAGATATAATACTGGTTGCTGCAGCAGTAGAACTAGGGATTGGAGATATAGTACTGGTTGCAGCAATAGTACTAGGGATGGAAGATATAGTGCTGGTTGCAGCAGTAGTACTAGTGATGGACGATATAGTACTGGTTGCAGCAGTAGTACTAGTGATTGGAGATATAGTACTGGTTGCAGCAGTAATACTAGGGATGGAATATATAGTACTGGTTGCAGCAGTAATATTAGGGATTGGAGATATGGTACTGGTTGCAACAGTAGTACTAGGGATTTGAGATATAGTACTGGCTGCAGCAGTAGTACTAGGGATTGGAGATATGGTACTGGTTGCAGCAGTAGTACTAGTGATGGAAGATATAGTACTGGTTGCAGCAGTAATACTAGTAATGGAAGATATAGTACTGGTTGCAGCACTAGTACTAGTGATGGAAGATATAGTACTGGTTGCAGCAGTAGTACTAGGGATTGGATATATAGTACTGGTTGCAGCAGTAGTACTAGGGATTGGAGATATAGTACTGGTTGCAGCAGTAGTGCCAGTGATGGAAGATATATTACTGGTTGCAGCAGTAGTACTAGGGATTGGAGATATAGTACTGGTTGCAGCAGTAGTACTAGGGATTGGAGATATAGTACTGGTTGCAGCAGTAGTACTAGGGATGGAAGATATAGTACTGGTTGCAGCGGTAGTACTAGTGATGGAAGATATAGTACTGGTTGCAGCAGTAGTACTAGTGATGGAAGATATCGTACTGGTTGCTGCAGTAGTGCTAGGGATTGGATATATAGTACTGGTTGCAGCAGTAGTACTAGTGATTGGAGATATAGTACTGGTTGCAGCAGTAGTACTTGAGATTAGAGATGTAGTATTGGTTGCAGCAGTAGTACTAGGGATTGGAGATATAGTACTGGTTGCAGCAGTAGTACTAGGAATGGAAGATATAGTACTGGTTGCAGCAGTAGTACTAGGGATGGAAGATATAGTACTGGTTGCAGAAGTAGTACTAGGGATGGAAGATATAATACTGGTTGCATCAGCAGTAGTATTAGGGATTGGAGATATAGTACTGGTTGCAGCAGTAGTACCAGGGATTGGAGATATAGTACTGGTTGCAGCAGTAGTACTAGGGATGGAAGATATAGTACTGGTTGCAGCAGTAGTACTAGGGATTGGATATATAGTACTGGTTGCAGCAGTAGTACTAGGGATTGGAGACATAGTACTGGTTGCAGCAGTAGTACTAGGGATTGGAGATATAGTACTGGTTGCAGCAGTAGTACTAGTGATGGAAGATATAATACTGGTTGCATCAGCAGTAGTACTAGGGATTAGAGATATAGTACTGGTTGCAGCAGTAGTACCAGGGATTGGAGATACAGTACTGGTTGCAGCAGTAGTTCTAGGGATTGGAGATATAGTATTGGTTGCAGCAGTAGTACTAGGGATTGGAGATATAGTAATGGTTGCAGCAGTAGTACTAGGGGTGGAAGATATAGTACTGGTTGCAGCGGTAGTACTAGTGATGGAAGATATAGTACTGGTTGCAGCAGTAGTACTAGTGATGGAAGATATAGTACTGGTTGCAGCAGTAGTACTAGTGATGGAAGATATAGTACTGGTTGCAACAGTAGTACTAGTGATGGAAGATATAGTACTGGTTGCAGCAGTAGTACTAGTGATGGAAGATATAGTTCTGGTTGCAGCAGTAGTACTAGTGATTGGAGATATAGTACTGGTTGCAGCAGTAGTGCTAGTGATGGAAGATATAGTACTGGTTGCAGCAGTAGTACTTTGGATTTTAGATATAGTATTGGTTGCAGCAGTAGTACTAGGGGTTGGAGATATAGTACTGGTTGCAGCAGTAGTACTAGGGATTGGAGATATAGTACTGGTTACAGCCCTACTACTAGGGATGAAAGATATAGTACTGGTTGCAGCAGTAGTACTAGGGATTGGAGATATAGTACTGGTTGCAGCAGTAGTACTAGTAATGGAAGATATAGTACTGGTTGCAGCAGTAGTACTAGGGATTGGATATATAGTACTGGTTGCAGCAGTAGTACTACGGATTGGAGATATAGTACTGGTTGCAGCAGTAGTATTAGGGATGGAAGATATAGTACTGGTTGCAGCAGTAGTACTGGGGATAGAAGATATAGTACTGGTTGCAGCAGTAGTACTAGGGATGGAAAATATATAGTATTGGTTGCAGCAGTAGTACTAGTGGTGGAAGATATAGTACTGGTTGCAGCAGTAGTACTAGGGATTGGAGATATAATACTGGTTGCTGCAGCAGTAGAACTAGGGATTGGAGATATAGTACTGGTTGCAGCAATAGTACTAGGGATGGAAGATATAGTGCTGGTTGCAGCAGTAGTACTAGGGATTGGAGATATAGTACTGGTTGCAGCAGTAGTACTAGGGATGGAAGATATAGTACTGGTTGCAGCGGTAGTACTAGTGATGGAAGATATAGTACTGGTTGCAGCAGTAGTACTAGTGATGGAAGATATCGTACTGGTTGCTGCAGTAGTGCTAGGGATTGGATATATAGTACTGGTTGCAGCAGTAGTACTAGTGATGGAAGATATCGTACTGGTTGCTGCAGTAGTGCTAGGGATTGGATATATAGTACTGGTTGCAGCAGTAGTACTAGTGATTGGAGATATAGTACTGGTTGCAGCAGTAGTACTTGAGATTAGAGATGTAGTATTGGTTGCAGCAGTAGTACTAGGGATTGGAGATATAGTACTGGTTGCAACAGTAGTACTAGTGATGGAATATATAGTACTGGTTGCAGCAGTAGTACTAGTGATGGAAGATATAGTACTGGTTGCAGCAGTAGTACTAGGGATGGAAGATATAGTACTGGTTGCAGCAGTAGTACTAGGGATTGGAGATATAGTACTGGTTGCAGCAGTAGTACTAGGGATTGGAGATATAGTACTGGTTGCAGCAGTAGTACTAGGGATGGAAGATATAGCACCGGTTGCAGCAGTAGTACTAGGGAATGGAGATATAGTACTGGTTGCAGCAGTAGTACTAGGGATTGGAGATATAGTACTGGTTGCAGCAGTAGTACTAGGGATTGCAGATATAGTACTGCTTGCAGCAGTAGTACTAGTGTTGGAAGATATAGTACTGGTTGCAGCAGTAGTACTAGAGATTGGAGATATAGTACTGGTTGCAGCAGTAGTACTAGGGATTGGAAATATAGTACTGGTTGCAACAGTAGTACTAGGGATTGAAGATATAATACTGGTTGCAGCAGCAGTACTAGGAATTGCAGATATTGTACTGGTTGCAACAGTAGTACTAGTGATGGAAGATATAGTGCTGGTTGCAGCAGTAGTACTAGTGATGGAAGATATAGTACTGGTTGCAGCAGTAGTACTAGTGATGGAAGATATTGTACTGGTTGCAGCAGTAGTACTAGTGATTGGAGATATAATACTGGTTGCTGCAGCAGTAGTACTAGGGATTGGAGATATAGTACTGGTTGCAGCAGTAGTACTTGGGATTGGAGATATAGTACTGGTTTCAGCAGTAGTACTAGGGATTGGAGATATAGTACTGGTTGCAGCAGTAGTATTAGGCATGGAAGACATAGTACTGGTTGTAGCAGTAGTAGTAGGGATTGGAGATATAGTACTGGTTGCAGCAGTAGTATTAGTGATGGAAGATATAGTACTGGTTGCAGCAGTAGTACTAGGGATTGGAGATATAGTACTGGTTGCAGCAGTAGTACTAGGAATTGGAGATATAGTACTGGTTGCAGCAGTCGTATTAGGGACTGGAGATATAGTACTGGTTGCCGCAGTAGTACTAGAGATTGGAGATATAGGACTGGTTGCAGCAGTAGTACTAGGGATTGGAGATATAGTACTGGTTGCAGCAGTAGTACTAGTGATTTGAGATATAGTACTGGTTGCAGCAGTAGTACTAGGGATGGGAGATATAGTACTGGTTGCAGCAGTAGTACTAGTGGTAGAAGATATAATACTGGTTGCAGCAGTAGTACTAGGGATTGGAGATATAATACTGTTTGCTGCAGCAGTAGAACTAGGGATTGGAGATATAGTACTGGTTGCAGCAATAGTACTAGGGATGGAAGATATAGTGCTGGTGGCAGCAGTAGTACTAGTGATGGACGATATAGTACTGGTTGCAGCATTAGTACTAGTGATTGGAGATATAGTACTGGTTGCAGCAGTAATACTAGGGATGGAATATATAGTACTGGTTGCAGCAGTAATATTAGGGATTGGAGATATGGTACTGGTTGCAACAGTAGTACTAGGGATTTGAGATATAGTACTGGTTGCAGCAGTAGTACTAGGGATTGGAGATATGGTACTGGTTGCAGCAGTAGTACTAGTGATGGAAGATATAGTACTGGTTGCAGCAGTAATACTAGTGATGGAAGATATAGTACTGGTTGCAGCACTAGTACTAGTGATGGAAGATATAGTACTGGTTGCAGCAGTAGTACTAGGGATTGGATATATAGTACTGGTTGCAGCAGTAGTACTAGGGATTGGAGATATAGTACTGGTTGCAGCAGTAGTGCCAGTGATGGAAGATATATTACTGGTTGCAGCAGTAGTGCCAGTGATGGAAGATATATTACTGGTTGCAGCAGTAGTACTAGGGATTGGAGATATAGTACTGGTTGCAGCAGTAGTACTAGGGATTGGAGATATAGTACTGGTTGCATCAGTAGTACTAGGGATGGAAGATATAGTACTGGTTGCAGCGGTAGTATTAGTGATGGAAGATATAGTACTGGTTGCAGCAGTAGTACTAGTGATGGAAAATATCGTACTGGTTGCTGCAGTAGTGCTAGGGATTGGATATATAGTACTGGTTGCAGCAGTAGTACTAGTGATTGGAGATATAGTACTGGTTGCAGCAGTAGTACTTGAGATTGGAGATGTAGTATTGGTTGCAGCAGTAGTACTTGGGATTGGAGATATAGTACTGGTTGCAGCAGTAGTACTAGGGATGGAAGATATAGTACTGGTTGCAGCAGTAGTACTAGGGATTGGAGATATAGTACTGGTTGCAGCAGTAGTACTAGGAATTGGAGATATATTACTGGTTGCAGCAGTCGTATTAGGGATTGGAGATATAGTACTGGTTGCCGCAGTAGTACTAGGGATTGGAGATATAGGACTGGTTGCAGCAGTAGTACTAGGGATTGGAGATATAGTACTGGTTGCAGCAGTAGTACTAGTGATTTGAGATATAGTACTGGTTGCAGCAGTAGTACTAGGGATGGGAGATATAGTACTGGTTGCAGCAGTAGTACTAGTGGTGGAAGATATAGTACTGGTTGCAGCAGTAGTACTAGGGATTGGAGATATAATACTGGTTGCTGCAGCAGTAGAACTAGGGATTGGAGATATAGTACTGGTTGCAGCAATAGTACTAGGGATGGAAGATATAGTGCTGGTTGCAGCAGTAGTACTAGTGATGGACGATATAGTACTGGTTGCAGCAGTAGTACTAGTGATTGGAGATATAGTACTGGTTGCAGCAGTAATACTAGGGATGGAATATATAGTACTGGTTGCAGCAGTAATATTAGGGATTGGAGATATGGTACTGGTTGCAACAGTAGTACTAGGGATTTGAGATATAGTACTGGCTGCAGCAGTAGTACTAGGGATTGGAGATATAGTACTGGTTGCAGCAGTAGTACTAGTGATGGAAGATATAGTACTGGTTGCAGCAGTAATACTAGTAATGGAAGATATAGTACTGGTTGCAGCACTAGTACTAGTGATGGAAGATATAGTACTGGTTGCAGCAGTAGTACTAGGGATTGGATATATAGTACTGGTTGCAGCAGTAGTACTAGGGATTGGAGATATAGTACTGGTTGCAGCAGTAGTGCCAGTGATGGAAGATATATTACTGGTTGCAGCAGTAGTACTAGGGATTGGAGATATAGTACTGGTTGCAGCAGTAGTACTAGGGATTGGAGATATAGTACTGGTTGCAGCAGTAGTACTAGGGATGGAAGATATAGTACTGGTTGCAGCGGTAGTACTAGTGATGGAAGATATAGTACTGGTTGCAGCAGTAGTACTAGTGATGGAAGATATCGTACTGGTTGCTGCAGTAGTGCTAGGGATTGGATATATAGTACTGGTTGCAGCAGTAGTACTAGTGATTGGAGATATAGTACTGGTTGCAGCAGTAGTACTTGAGATTAGAGATGTAGTATTGGTTGCAGCAGTAGTACTAGGGATTGGAGATATAGTACTGGTTGCAGCAGTAGTACTAGGAATGGAAGATATAGTACTGGTTGCAGCAGTAGTACTAGGGATGGAAGATATAGTACTGGTTGCAGAAGTAGTACTAGGGATGGAAGATATAATACTGGTTGCATCAGCAGTAGTATTAGGGATTGGAGATATAGTACTGGTTGCAGCAGTAGTACCAGGGATTGGAGATATAGTACTGGTTGCAGCAGTAGTACTAGGGATGGAAGATATAGTACTGGTTGCAGCAGTAGTACTAGGGATTGGATATATAGTACTGGTTGCAGCAGTAGTACTAGGGATTGGAGACATAGTACTGGTTGCAGCAGTAGTACTAGGGATTGGAGATATAGTACTGGTTGCAGCAGTAGTACTAGTGATGGAAGATATAATACTGGTTGCATCAGCAGTAGTACTAGGGATTAGAGATATAGTACTGGTTGCAGCAGTAGTACCAGGGATTGGAGATACAGTACTGGTTGCAGCAGTAGTTCTAGGGATTGGAGATATAGTATTGGTTGCAGCAGTAGTACTAGGGATTGGAGATATAGTAATGGTTGCAGCAGTAGTACTAGGGGTGGAAGATATAGTACTGGTTGCAGCGGTAGTACTAGTGATGGAAGATATAGTACTGGTTGCAGCAGTAGTACTAGTGATGGAAGATATAGTACTGGTTGCAGCAGTAGTACTAGTGATGGAAGATATAGTACTGGTTGCAACAGTAGTACTAGTGATGGAAGATATAGTACTGGTTGCAGCAGTAGTACTAGTGATGGAAGATATAGTTCTGGTTGCAGCAGTAGTACTAGTGATTGGAGATATAGTACTGGTTGCAGCAGTAGTGCTAGTGATGGAAGATATAGTACTGGTTGCAGCAGTAGTACTTTGGATTTTAGATATAGTATTGGTTGCAGCAGTAGTACTAGGGGTTGGAGATATAGTACTGGTTGCAGCAGTAGTACTAGGGATTGGAGATATAGTACTGGTTACAGCCCTACTACTAGGGATGAAAGATATAGTACTGGTTGCAGCAGTAGTACTAGGGATTGGAGATATAGTACTGGTTGCAGCAGTAGTACTAGTAATGGAAGATATAGTACTGGTTGCAGCAGTAGTACTAGGGATTGGATATATAGTACTGGTTGCAGCAGTAGTACTACGGATTGGAGATATAGTACTGGTTGCAGCAGTAGTACTAGGGATGGAAGATATAGTACTGGTTGCAGCAGTAGTACTGGGGATAGAAGATATAGTACTGGTTGCAGCAGTAGTACTAGGGATGGAAAATATATAGTATTGGTTGCAGCAGTAGTACTAGTGGTGGAAGATATAGTACTGGTTGCAGCAGTAGTACTAGGGATTGGAGATATAATACTGGTTGCTGCAGCAGTAGAACTAGGGATTGGAGATATAGTACTGGTTGCAGCAATAGTACTAGGGATGGAAGATATAGTGCTGGTTGCAGCAGTAGTACTAGTGATGGACGATATAGTACTGGTTGCAGCAGTAGTACTAGTGATTGGAGATATAGTACTGGTTGCAGCAGTAATACTAGGGATGGAATATATAGTACTGGTTGCAGCAGTAATATTAGGGATTGGAGATATGGTACTGGTTGCAACAGTAGTACTAGGGATTTGAGATATAGTACTGGCTGCAGCAGTAGTACTAGGGATTGGAGATATGGTACTGGTTGCAGCAGTAGTACTAGTGATGGAAGATATAGTACTGGTTGCAGCAGTAATACTAGTAATGGAAGATATAGTACTGGTTGCAGCACTAGTACTAGTGATAGAAGATATAGTACTGGTTGCAGCAGTAGTACTAGGGATTGGATATATAGTACTGGTTGCAGCAGTAGTACTAGGGATTGGAGATATAGTACTGGTTGCAGCAGTAGTGCCAGTGATGGAAGATATATTACTGGTTGCAGCAGTAGTACTAGGGATTGGAGATATAGTACTGGTTGCAGCAGTAGTACTAGGGATTGGAGATATAGTACTGGTTGCAGCAGTAGTACTAGGGATGGAAGATATAGTACTGGTTGCAGCGGTAGTACTAGTGATGGAAGATATAGTACTGGTTGCAGCAGTAGTACTAGTGATGGAAGATATCGTACTGGTTGCTGCAGTAGTGCTAGGGATTGGATATATAGTACTGGTTGCAGCAGTAGTACTAGTGATTGGAGATATAGTACTGGTTGCAGCAGTAGTACTTGAGATTAGAGATGTAGTATTGGTTGCAGCAGTAGTACTAGGGATTGGAGATATAGTACTGGTTGCAGCAGTAGTACTAGGAATGGAAGATATAGTACTGGTTGCAGCAGTAGTACTAGGGATGGAAGATATAGTACTGGTTGCAGAAGTAGTACTAGGGATGGAAGATATAATACTGGTTGCATCAGCAGTAGTATTAGGGATTGGAGATATAGTACTGGTTGCAGCAGTAGTACCAGGGAATGGAGATATAGTACTGGTTGCAGCAGTAGTACTAGGGATGGAAGATATAGTACTGGTTGCAGCAGTAGTACTAGGGATTGGATATATAGTACTGGTTGCAGCAGTAGTACTAGGGATTGGAGACATAGTACTGGTTGCAGCAGTAGTACTAGGGATTGGAGATATAGTACTGGTTGCAGCAGTAGTACTAGTGATGGAAGATATAATACTGGTTGCATCAGCAGTAGTACTAGGGATTAGAGATATAGTACTGGTTGCAGCAGTAGTACCAGGGATTGGAGATACAGTACTGGTTGCAGCAGTAGTTCTAGGGATTGGAGATATAGTATTGGTTGCAGCAGTAGTACTAGGGATTGGAGATATAGTAATGGTTGCAGCAGTAGTACTAGGGGTGGAAGATATAGTACTGGTTGCAGCGGTAGTACTAGTGATGGAAGATATAGTACTGGTTGCAGCAGTAGTACTAGTGATGGAAGATATAGTACTGGTTGCAACAGTAGTACTAGTGATGGAAGATATAGTACTGGTTGCAGCAGTAGTACTAGTGATGGAAGATATAGTTCTGGTTGCAGCAGTAGTACTAGTGATTGGAGATATAGTACTGGTTGCAGCAGTAGTGCTAGTGATGGAAGATATAGTACTGGTTGCAGCAGTAGTACTTTGGATTTTAGATATAGTATTGGTTGCAGCAGTAGTACTAGGGGTTGGAGATATAGTACTGGTTGCAGCAGTAGTACTAGGGATTGGAGATATAGTACTGGTTACAGCCCTACTACTAGGGATGAAAGATATAGTACTGGTTGCAGCAGTAGTACTAGGGATTGGAGATATAGTACTGGTTGCAGCAGTAGTACTAGTAATGGAAGATATAGTACTGGTTGCAGCAGTAGTACTAGGGATTGGATATATAGTACTGGTTGCAGCAGTAGTACTACGGATTGGAGATATAGTACTGGTTGCAGCAGTAGTACTAGGGATGGAAGATATAGTACTGGTTGCAGCAGTAGTACTGGGGATAGAAGATATAGTACTGGTTGCAGCAGTAGTACTAGGGATGGAAAATATATAGTATTGGTTGCAGCAGTAGTCCTAGGGATTGGAGATATAGTACTGGTTGCAGCAGTAGTACTAGGGATGGAAGATATAGTACTGGTTGCAGCTGTAGTACTAGGGATGTGAGATATAGTACTGGTTGCAGCAGTAGTACTAGGGATTGGAGATATAGTACTGGTTGCAGCAGTAGTACTAGGGATTGGAGATATAGTACTGGTTGCAGCAGTAGTACTAGTGATGGAAGAAATAGTACTGGTTGCCACAGTAGTACTAGGGATTGGAGATATATTACTGGTTGCAGCAGTAGTACCAGTCGTGCAGATATTATACTGTTTGCAGTTGTGGTACTAAACGATGAGCCCTGCACACGGCAGCTGTATTAGGGATTGGAGAGCCATAGTTTTCGCATCGCACATTACGGTCATGAAGTTGTATTATTGATTCAGTCTTCTAAGGTGGCGCTGTAATCAGCTATATATAGACTTGGGGAACTCCCATGATTCATCCAGACAGGTAGCACGGGGTAGCGCGTGGCACATCCTCATCGCAATCATATTTACACGTTTGATCTTCGTGTTCGATTCTAAATACTTAATACGTTACCGGGTTTGGGGGGATTCCGCTCGGTCGGGGTATTTTTTGGCGGTAACCCGCTCTATGAACGCACATTTTCAGAGTCCCCCCTCCATATGGTCATCTTTTTCATCACAAATGTTGGCTCTGGCAGGCGGGGCAAGGGGCAAGCGAGCACCCCCCCCCCCCTCCCCCCCAGGATTTGCCTGTTACGTAACAGCAAGGGCAGTGAAGAAGGTGCGTTGCCAACGTATGTGAAACATGGGCCACATTCTGTACCACGTGATAAGGTCGGGTTATGCTGGCTCCAGTGGCAGACGGGGATCACTCATCTGACAAACGATAAGGCCATACACTCCACAACATCTGTGTTCCCTGTAACGGCGGGTGGGGGCCGGTGGGGTGGGGGGGAGGACGGATGCCTGGGTAGAGGGGGGGGGGCTCCCTAACTCAGTTGGTAATCAGCCTGTTGTGCTGCAGATTAACAGGTCGTGGTTACGAACCCTGACACCTGCAATTTATGCAAATTTCACCCGACCGCATTTTAGTGTCCCTGGAGGTTTAATGTAATGGTTGGCCCAATAACGGGGGGTGGGGGAGGGATTTCCATTCTTCGGGATTGGGCTTTTTATTTCACCGTGAACTGGTAATGAGGAAAATAATTCTTCGTGAACTGGGAACGAGGTATTAGCCGACCGCCTTGATCAAGGCTTTTCATTAATCGTGAACTGGAAATTTTCATATTAAATAACCGTGAAGCGGGAAATCGTCAATGTACTATCATATCAGCCCTTCCATTGTATGCGGGGAGTTCTTCTAATAAACTTATTTTAATTCATCTTGATCTGGGAATAAATACATTTTTATTCGTGATCTGTGAATATGAAGCCCCCTTGCCTCCCTTGCCCCCATCCCCCACCCCCCACAGTATGAACGCTGAAACCTGCATGAGGACTGGTTGAAAACACTGCTGAATATTGCAAGAATACTGAATTCTGTATGACAAATCTATAAAGTACAGTAAGAATACTGAACACTGCATGCATACTGAATTCTGTATAAGTGATGCTGATGCTTCTCCAGGTAGGCCTACATACTCGTTACCTCCAACACATACTCGTTACCTCCCCAGGTAGGCCTACATACTCGTTACCATTGCCTCCAACAGCGCCGAATCCAGGAGTTTGAAAAGGGGGGGTCCAAACTTGCGAAACGGAGGGGGGGTCTACTCTGAACAAAACTGCGACGGGGGAATCCACCAACGTTTTGACGACCGAGGGGGAGAGGTCCACGCCGCCTCAGATAGCGTTCTTCCTCAAAAGGGATCCGCCCTTGCACCAATGTTTAAATGACACACTAAAAGGACGCCTTCAAGAAGAAACCTTCAAGATGACGCCTTCAAGATGACGCCTTCAAGGTGACGCCTTGGAACTTAAAAACACCAGCAGCCAGCACATAATAATAACAAAAGTTGAAGATGTATTGGAAATAAACACCCCTGGATATGTCGTCATAGGCGTCTATGACGACTGTTTAACACGCGTTATGGCTGGCATTATCGATCTGTTGTGGTGTTGATTGAGGCCCTCGGGATGCCCACCGAATGTCGACGGGAAAGAAGGCAAGCGCACAACACAACGTAGTAATAAATACAACATAATCGCATGTTCGCAAAATGATGGACAGAACTAATATTAATTACCCTTGGGGGTTGCGGCACCATCTCAGAGTGTAATCAGAGGCGTGGGCAGGAATTCTGGAAAGAGGGGCCCAATAAATTGTTCCACCAAAATGGGAGAAAAGGCGTGTAAAAGCCTGAGACTTAGGTGACCGTGGTGCATGTTACGTTTCATTTGAAAATTCTTTAATCGTTGGCAAGATATAGAACACATAAACTACGAAGCTTCATATGCATTGTAAAATATAAGTAGAGGCCAGGGGGCGCAGAATTTGAAAAAGGGGGGAGCACATAATTTTAAATGGGGGGTACAAATATACCTTAGGGGGGGCACGTGCCCCCTGTGCCCCCTGTGCCCCCCCCCCCCATTCCCTGGACACGCCCATGGTAATGATGAGGGTCTTATCCAACCAACGTGGGTACCCAACCTCACTCCAGTGCCACCCGATTAGGAGCGCTGGCATTCAGCGCTCTGACCAGCACTCTGGCCAGCGCTCTGGCCAGCGCTTTGGCCACATGAGTGTTAACGGCAGGTGGATCGGTGGTTCGCGCCCCGCTGTGGCCATGTCTGGGTGGTGCGAAGAAAGATCCCATGTCTTTGTTTCGCAAAGATTACGGGGTTACCCCGTGGACATGGCTCCACTCTTCGCTGTCCTAAATACGTTGTGTCCTAAATATACAATCAACCAAGCTCACTCCACTATATTCTAAAGCTCGCTTCAGTTGATTTTATTTCATTTACCCCCATTCCTCCTCGCCGAAGTTTAAAAATCGGTTTCCATTTTCTTACCTTGATGAAACACTTATGGAACCCTGAGTGTAATCCACCTAACAATCATTCTTGTGACTTTGTCAAGACGCTATTGGCTTGCAATATTGCGACCAAACCGATTTCAACGTTATCTTGAAGTGTAATGGCTTTGCGAGATGTTGATCTACGCTCTCCCCTAAACATCGAGGCCACGAATTGTTTAATGTAAAACATTTCTCTTCGTTTTAGACCAGTTCGTGAAGAGTACGGTCCGGGTGAAACGAGATGATCCTTCCAGGCCGACCCTACGCATCGTTACACTGGAGGTAAGTTGGCTTCGGGTGGGCAACAGACATACGATTAATTTTCGTTGCTTTCACAATTAATAGGGCTATAAAGTCTCGTTCGATTAGACTTCCGGTTTACTCATTTTGAGGACAAACAAACGAAGCACGTGTTCGGAACGAGTTTAGAATCTCTGCGCACACTGGTATCCTGACTATCTGTGACGTAGGCGTGACGTGTATGTTACGCAAAGAGAGAGACTGGGAACCAGACTACCTGCGCAAAAGCCAGGCGCCGAGGGGTGGGTCCATTGCGGAAAGCCTAGCGCTATGATTAAGAATATTTAAGAAATATAGCTTCACAAAACGGATAGATGACATATTTTTTTTCGTTTACGCCATCACAATGACGAATATTTGTTACGACGGGACAATACGACTGAGAAACTAACGTTTTTTTGCATTTCCTACGAAAACGAGGCATTATGACGTCACACGGAGTCTCCCCGGTGACAACGTTGGCGCAACGCTTCAAACAGAAAACTTACAAAAATGAAGAAACTTGGTCTTTTCGTGATCCAAATGTGATACGAAAACATCCAACTGGTCTTATTTAATCTTTACCATGTGGTTTAATGACGCACCCGTGTGTTGTTACTCCATGCACTGCACATTTTGACAGCGGAATGGTTAAGTCGCTCACTTGCTCTCGCCATTTTTGTTACCGCGGAGGCACGCGAAACTCTGTGACGTCACTCTCTGTTTGGTGAACTTGCGAAAGCCCGGGTGCAGGGCTAAATTTAGAACGTTATTATGACGAAAATTGAAAATTTTCGTCATAATAACATAATAATGTCGGTCGGTCGTGTTTGTTTGTCTGTTTCTATATATATATGTATGTATGTATGTATGTATGTATGTCTGTTTCACGCAAAAACGGGAAGTCTTCTTATGGCCTAACAACTGCATGCATCGGTTCGCAGTCTTCAGTACCTTATAGCCACGCAGTAGGGCTAGAACATACTCGTCACCCAGGTCAAAAGGTCAAAGGTCAAGGTCACAGCGATTTTTTGGAGAAAAAAAACTAAGAATGCATATATCTCCGTTAATATTAAAGCTAGAGATTCCGGGTGAGTTGCAAAATGTGCTACACTTTAAGGCGCAGTTTTCGGGTATTGTTCACTTTTTGATGCGTAATAGTCATTTCGAGTAAAATGAGGTCGTACTTTTTGCGGAAAACGCACTAAATGACCTCTGTCAGTTTTCTCGCTTTTAGGCACATTTGCCATCAAGCTATCGCTATGATGTTCTAATATGCCATAGAAATATGAATTGAGATGAGTTGTGTCGAATGTTAGAGTTCTCTGATGCGTCACGTGACGTCACGATGACGTCACTTTTGGAACTTAAAATAATTCGTCAAAAATCAGGAAAAAATCCCAAAAATGAGTGAGTAGCACCATATTGTAGGAAACGTAGTTCCTCGTATAGCTGCGAACTAAAAACAATATGTTCCTATCTTACTTCCGGTTCCAGGGCCGACGGCAGTTCTCTATGGCACTTCCCATGTTAAAGCGCTGTATCTTTAGGCTGGGAAAAATGTTTTGTCGTGTATTTCACAAGTGCCTCCAGCAAGCGACACCGGCATTTTTTTCTTAGTTAAACATGATACATAGTAGCCTCAGTGCTTATCGCATGCGATTGGAGCAACTAGTGACGTCACAGGATTTTTTTGAAATTTGGCCAATGGTAAAAGATACGGCTTTTGGGTGTTAGCAGAGGCTGCCACGGGTGTCCTATTCAAGCCATCACTCAATGCTTGCCCCTGTGGATGGATAATATTAAGCTGAGTCATAATCTGTCAACATGGTTCCATAGCCACATTACTTTTCGGTATATAGTCGAAATCGTTTAACATGGGATCCTATGGGGAAAAATGAACTTGATCGAATATGACCTACTTCCGCTCAAGCTATTTCAGTCTCCTTCGCCACACAGTGAGGTAATATCACCTTAAAGCAAGTTATAAGAAAAAACACGGCGATATCTGTATTACTTTTTGTTTCCATGGCAACGAAGCCACTGGCCTAACGATAAACATACAGATTCTTGCCATTGAAAGAAAAATCGTCAACAATCAGATAAAAATGCTAAAATTGCATTCTTTTCGCCAACTAGTTGCCAATAAGCATCTACAGATCACTTAATGCTTCAATCAGGCGGATGTTGCTCAGTTATGGTGCTTCAAAGTGGGACGACACTTTTGCGGGGCCACCAATGATGAGTGAATGGAGATTGTGTCCATCTTTAAAACAACGTCAAAATTAAGAAAAACATGCCAGAGCTGTGATCTTTACGCCAAATGGTAGAGACCATCGATCGGCAGAGAACTATTGCATGTTCTTTGTTCTTGTCCTAGGTCTCCGTGTCTCCGCAATGATGAACTAATGCAACTTTTGGCCATTTCGTCAAGCCATAGCTGAAGGACTATTCTTTCTATCGCCTAGCTCTTCAATCGAAATAAGTTGTGGCAGTAAACCTTGGCGTATTGCCAGTTGGACGTTGTCGTGCGTCACGTCATAACGTCACTATGACGTCATGACGTCACACATCGTACGTAAGCTATTACTCAGCTATTATAAGGTATGGCGACTTTCGGGTCGCTTTACGTTGCAGGTCGTGTTCAGGGACAGTTTGTGCCGTGTGTAACTATTTTGGCGCAGGGGATATGTATGAGTCAAAAATGACGTCATAGCTAACGTGCCCCTACGAAATGTTGGGTTTGCTTTACTTTTAGCCACTTTGGCAATAGCTGTCATAACCCGAGTTGATAAGTACACATATTAAAGAAATAGAAGCCATCTTGAGCATTTGCGCGAACGTCAAATGACGTCATGTCACGTCACGATGACGTATTATTAGATAAAATGTAACATTCGTAGCGCCATTCATAATGAGTCAAGCAATCGCTCTTGAGAACAAAATTTCATGTTCACTTAAACACGTCGTCTTCAGAGACACCTATGGCGAGGGGGCTACTAAGTGTGCGTCAACGTCATAGCTTACGTGCTCCTACGAAAGTTTGGGCCTGCTTGATGTTCAGCTAATTTGGCAATAGTTACCATCACCCACAAGTTCATGAGTTCACCCATGATTTCGTAAGTAGGTATACTTAACAAAATAGAAGCCATCGCGAATATTGTCGTGATCGTCAAATAAAGTTCGTGAAGTCACGAAGACATAATAAATAAAAGATACGAAAGTACCGTTAATATTGCTTCAAGAGAAGCGCCTTGGCTTCAAACTGGATGTCCAATTAAGCTCCGCCTACAGTGCCACACTGCCTGTCGAAGGCAGCATTTAGCCCAAATTGCCCCTATAAGGCCCTTTAGCCAAAATTGGCCCTGACGACTCGTAACGTCGCCATTAATACAGCTTCCAAATGTACTTATGTATTTTCGTCCTCGACCTATGGTCGAATATCTCTTGTTTTTAGCTTTCGAGTGTTTTGAAGACGGATTTTTCCTTGTATATTCCCAAAGTTCTGCGCTTCATCGCCTCCAAATATTTTAACGTATATCTCCCATAGCCATGTTTAGTGAAATGATACTCACAGTCTTTAGAATAAACCTGGAAAGAAATTGACTTGTAGCTGCCTATACTTCAACATGGAGCACGTGTGTTTGTTTGTCCCCAAAACTGAAGTCTCGTGGCCCGATCGCGAGAACTGTATAGCCCTATACTCGTTGGTTTCAAAATTATTCATATTGGTTTCACAATGATTTTTAGTTGATTTCACAATGATTTTCAATTGATTTCACAATGATTTTAACTGAATTTTACAATGATTGTAAGATAATTTCACAATGATTTTATGTTGATTTCGCAATGATTTTAAGTTGATTTCGCAATGATTTTAGGTTTATTTCACGATGACTTTAAGTTGATTTCACAAAGAATTCTAGTTTGCATCTCAATGATTTCCCGTTATTCCAGCACCCACCATACGTGCTTATCGACCAGAAAGCGGACGGGTCTAAGAGTTACACCGGGTTCCTGCCGGACATGATTTACCAGCTCTCGCGAATGGTCTCGTTCGAGTACGAGTTCTACGAGAGCCCGGATGGTCGCTGGGGGGCGCCACAAGCCGACGGCAGGTGGAACGGAATGATCGGCGAGCTAATGAAAAGACAGGTCGGCGAAAGATAACTCACTAATTGAATGGAATTTCTATATAGAAAGTAAACCATGGAACGTGCATTAAATGCGCTTAATAATTATTATTGGGATACATGAAATGTGTTTGCTACATTACAGCATTATATTACATCATTGGCGCCTTGGTTTATAAAGTCATCCTCACTTTTTACTACTAAACTCCAACCATCGTTCTGCTTACTAACTCTATGTGCTCACAACGCAATCACTGGTCGGTTTGTTGCTTTGGTGATCAAATGGTTTCATTGCCATACCAGTGAAAATATCCAAGAGTTTAATATAAATGGATTAAAGTACGTCACATTCAGATAAAGATGGATTTTATCATGTGAATTATTTGTCTGCGTTGATTATAGTCGGTTTTACCCCCATTGCATTACCATGAACTAGTATTTGTTTTATGGTGTACGAAATTGCAATACTTTCTTGTTACCTCCTTCGATATATCAGGGGCCGCCTCGATAGCTCAGTCGCCACCTGAGGGCCTAACGGCACGTGGATCCGATGTTCGCGCCCCATGTCTGTGTGGTCGCAGGATAAAGATCCCGTGTCCTTCTTTGCAAAGAGTAGGGGGGTTACCCCCAGGGACGGGGCCCCATTCTCCCTTAAATCCTTCTCCCAGTGACGCGATATAACCAACAGTGGTTAAAAGCGTCCTGAATATACAACCAACCGGTATATCAGTATGTATCAGTATCAATACGCGGCCTAAACCCACCCTATTTCCCTTCATATCACATCAGTATATCAATGGAAGCCTCAGTGGCGACCCTAACGAGGGAGCTGACCTATGTGCGTCAGCACTGACCATGACCGCTGAGCGGGAGAACGTGGTTGACTTCGTGGTTTCCTACCACCATCTTGGATTCATCCCGGTCGTCCGCAAGAAGTACATGAATCAAAACGAGACAGACAGCTGGCCCTTCGACTTCAACATCTTCAAGCCCCTGGCCGCTGAGGTGTGGGGCATGGCCGTCATGGCTGTCATAGTGGTCAGTACATCGTTATTATTGCCAAAGACTTCTCAGTATTGTTAATTAATGTAGGAGCGGATCCGGGAATTTGAAAGGATTGGGTTGGGGGGGGGGGGGTCCAAGATTGCGACCAGGGGGCGGGGAGGGGGAGCCTCCGGGCCAAATTGCGACCGGGGGATCCATCAATTTGTTGATGACCTGAGAGGAGGTTCACTGAAAACTTGCCACCGGGGGTGGGGGGGGGGGGGGGGTGCGGCATGGGGGGTCCACGCCTCAGATGGCCTAAGTTTTGTTGCATTGAAAAACGGCATTGTTCTTTAAACAGGGGGGGGGTCCCCCTGCCCCCAACCCCCCCCCCCTGGGTCCGCCTTTGTTTTTGTTATTCCATTTAAATTATATTGGAGGGTGGGGTCGGGGGGTCTTCTCCCTGGTGTATTGGTTAGAGCCGTAGGGGGGTCAGAACCCTGACCCAGACAATGGGGCCCGGTTCATTCCTCCCGTATAGGCATCGCCCCGGGAGGTTCCGGGGGACATCAGTGTGTCTAAGTGATATTTATTCATTGGTTGCATGGTAACTTAGGGTCCGTTTTGCATCTGGAACCCGTGTTCCTTCGAAGCTTCTTCCCCGCTCCAACTCATAAATAGGAGTGAAGTTGATGTCATCTTTACCATGTGTGTCTAATTTCTGGTATATCTCCCTGTGTTTTTGGAACGACAGCTTCATTTTTTGTTGTTACCGCGATTTTTTGTAATATATATACACGTTATGCACATGGTGAAAATAGACGAACATTGACTAACTACATATATATATATATATATATATATATATATATATTCACTGGTGTACTTGTCAGGTTGGCCTGATGTTGTGGGGCATGAATCACTTTAACCCCTACGAGTGGGGTGGCCGCTACGGTCTGGGCCTGGCCACGGAGCACCAGAAGAACTCCTTCAGCCTGGCTGGTTCCATGTGGTTCGTCTTCAGCACCTTCCAGTGGCAAGGTAAGGGGAATGCACTACTCCAACTTCGGCAGTGGCAGATCCAAGGGTCCAGATGGGGGTCGCCCCCCCCCCCCTTTTTAAGCGAGGCTGCTCGTTTTTGTAATGCAAACTGTGCGCCTAACTCCCCACCCCCACCCCCACCTCAACCCCCACACTCTGTGGTTTGTACTGGACATATATTTTTGTACTGGACATATATTTTTTATCCCATGTCGGGTTAAACTTTCCCCCGCCCCCAGTCGTAAGCTTTCCGAACGTTACAATTATAATGTATATACTATTTTTCTAGCAAAGGCATTATGTGGACTGGGCGAGCATGTGTCACATCTTCATTGGTGGTTATACTATGCGGGCGATAATGTGTCACATCTTCGTTGGTGGTTATAGCATGTGGGCGATAATGTGTCACATCTTCTTTGGTGGTTATACTATGTGGGCGATAATGTGTCGCATCTTTCTTTGATGGTTATACCATGTGGGCGATAATGTGTCGCATCTTTCTTTGGTGGTTATACCATGTGGGCGATAACATGTCACATCTTCGTTGGTGGTTATACCATGTGGGCGATAATGCGTCACATCTTTCTTTGGTGGTTATACCATGTGGGCGATAATGTGTCACATCTTTCTTTGGTGGCAAGACCATGAGGGCGATAATGTGTCGCATCTTCGTTGGTGGTTATACCATGTGGGCGATGATGTGTCACATCTTTCTTTGGTGGTTATACCATGTGGGCGATACTGTGTCGCATCTTCGTTGGTGGTTATACCACGTTGGCGATAATGTGTCACATCCTTGTTGATGTGCATGCCATGTGGGAGATTATGTGTCACATGTTCGTTGATGTGTATGCCATGTGGGCGATAATGTGTCACATCTCCGTTGGTGGTTTCTACCCCATGGGCGATAATGTGTCGCATATTCGTTGGTGGTTATACCACGTGGGAGATAATGGGTCGCATATTCGTTGGTGGTTATACCACGTGGGCGATAATGTGTCACATCTTCGTAGGTGGTCATACCACGTGGGCGATAATGTGTAACATCTTCGTTGATGGCTATACCATGTGGGCGATAATGTGTCGCATCTTTCTTTGATGGTTATACCATGTGGGCGATAATGTGTCGCATCTTTCTTTGGTGGTTATACCATGTGGGCGATAACGTGTCACATCTTCGTTGGTGGCTATACCATGTGGGCGATAATGTGTCGCATCTTTCTTTGGTGGTAAAACCATGTGGGCGATAATGTGTCGCATTCTCGTTGGTGGTTATACCATGTGGGCGATGATGTGTCACATCTTTCTTTGGTGGTTATACCATGTGGGCGATACTGTGTGGCATCTTCGTTGGTGGTTATACCACGTGGGCGATAATGTGTCACATCCTTGTTGATGTGCATGCCATGTGGGAGATAATGTGTCACATGTTCGTTGATGTGTATGCCATGTGGGCGATAATGTGTCACATCTCCGTTGGTGGTTATACCCCATGGGCGATAATGTGTCGCATATTCGTTGGTGGTTATACCATGTGGGAGATAATGTGTCGCATATTCGTTGGTGGTTATACCACGTGGGCGATAATGTGTCACATCTTCGTAGGTGGTTATACCACGTGGGCGATAATGTGTCACATCTTCGTTGATGGGTATGCCATGTGGGCGATAATGTCGCATATTCGTTGGTGGTTATACCACGTGGGCGATAATGTGTCACATCTTCGTTGATGGGTATGCCATGTGGGCGATAATGTGTCGCATATTCGTTGGTGGTTATACCACGTGGGCGATAATGTGTCATATCTTCGTTGGTGGTTATACCACGTGGGCGATAATGTGTCACATCTTCGTTGATGGGTATGCCATGTGGGCGATAATGTGTCCCATGTTTTTCGGAGGTTATATCAAGTAGAGATATTGTGTTGCTTCTTAAGTTAAATGTCCAACGATTCCTTCAGCATTTGATCTTTCTGCTCTCATTTCATAATTACATAATTCCACATATGGAACAAGTGTGAATCTACCATAAACGCTTAATATTATTTAAAGCCCATTCACTACGTATTAATGGTTTGGTTAAATGGTAAAACACGTCCTAGTGAATATCATTCTCCATAGGTTTCGAGAGGGCGCCACGGTCGATCGCCTCCAAAGTGCTCACGTGCTTCTGGTTCTTCTTCGTCACGGTTACCCTGGCAACGTACACCGGGGGATTGGTCAACCACTTGTTCTGGGCCAGTATGGTGCACGGGGTCAATCCCACGCGATCTCCCATCATTGACCTGAAGGATCTGGTCCTGGGCCAAGGTCAGATATAGGTTACGGCACTCGCATTTTAACCCATGATATTTGAACTTATGCTAATTATGTCTCAATGAAGTTGTTTAAAATGGTCAAATATCATCTTCAAGCCTTCAGCTGTGCAGTATCCCCGTTTGTATTAACGCCTAAAGAGCAGTGATAGAAATAATGAGGGGGGGGGCAGTATTTGTCAACCTGCTACCCTAAGCAAATCGACTTAATGATAAGTAATAAAAGACTTGGTAATGGTTTTCCTGGCGATGAACACTCACCAAAAGCATTTTCAGAATGAATGAGACAATTTAAGAAACATTTAAGTCTACATCATATTTGCATTATAAACATCATCCAATTAGGGCCGGAGAAACTATAACGTAACCTACTTTTCCTGCGTAATTGGCACCCTTATTTCGAATGCCGCAGTACCCAGGATGCACGTGGCTCCCTTCTATTTTTTGTCGCTAACACATTTTCAAAATGTGGAGCGCCATTCAAGTAGAATGCGTAGCGCTCAGTAGCGGTCGGGAAGGGGTAAGTGGCGATACAGGCATATTTGAAACATGGACCTTCGACATTGACCCCCAAATTACGACACTGGGGATCTGGAAAAGCGACATTGACACAGATTTTTGAAGAAAAAAAAACGACACTGAAAACTTAGCCAAAACGTTATACGGAACGTTGTAAAAAATCGACATTCGACACTTAGAATTTTAAAAACTCGACACTGGACACTGGACCCCACCCTTCCACACCCCTCTTAGTATAGTTTCTAAATACGGGTGCGGATTAAATGATATCCTACGCCTCCGATCCCATCTGGATCGGTTACCCGACACCACCGCCACACATATGACCCCTCCATATATAATACATTTATTTCACACATATATAGGCAAGGATTTCAAGTACGGCGTCGTGCGCGGTGGCTCCATCTACCAGTACGTGACGCAGGTGGCCGCGCTGAAGTGGCCCGAGTTCAACCAGATGAAGTCGTACTGGGAATCGGAAGCGGGTCAGCAGCAGTTGGTCAACTCTACGGACGAGGGACTCCGGCGCGTTCGCGAGGAGAAATACGCCTTCATCATGGAGTCGATGTCGGCTAAATACCACCTGAACCAGGCGCCCTGCGACTTGGCCACGGTCGGGGAGCAGTTCGGGGTGCGCTCCTACGGCCTGGCCCTACCCCGCGACAGCCCGTACCTGGCCCAATTCCACTTGTCGTTGCTGCAGCTGATGGAGGAAGGGGAGGTCGACGCCCTGGAAGAGCAGTGGTGGACGGGGCGCGGCGAGTGCTGGAACGTTACCGTGATGGAGCGCCACCTGGAGAGATTGTCGCAGCTGTTCGTCAACAAACCCAAGCAGGTCAATCTGTCTATGTTCTGGGGGGTCCTCGTCCTGCTCGTCGTCGGCGTAATCATCAGCCTCATCACGGCCGTAGTCGAGATCCTCTACTACAAGTACAAGGGACGGGTGAGTACGGCGTGACGTCATATTCTGTACTCTTGCCTTAATTCAAACTAATTATACTCATCTGTCTGAATAGGGTAATCAACTCATACCTTGCGGGTTGCGGGGTCGGGAGGGATGGGGGGGGGGGAGGCGGGGATATATGGGTAAATAGAGCCTCTGCTGCAAGTACAAGGGACAGGTGTGACGTCGGCGTGACATCATTCTGTCCTCGGGCCTCAATTCCAATTATACTAACAACAGGTTAAAAAGTTTTAAAAGTGTGTCAACTCATACGCTCATTGCGGGGTTGGGAGGGATTGCGGAGTGGGGGGGGGGGGGGGCTATATCGATAAATAGAGCGTATACTACAAGTACAAGGGACGGGTGATAACGGCGTGACGTCATATCCGGTCCTCGGGCCTCAATTCAAATTATACTGAAGTCATCTGTCCTGTGAATGGCGGTGTCGGGTGAAATGGGGGGGAGGGGGGGGGCAGGTGGATATATCGATAAATATAGCTTCTATCGCAGGTACAAGAGGTGGGTGTGTAAGGCGTGACGTCATACCCTGCCTGCCCTCGGGGATACATATAGAAAGTCCCGGCCTTAACTCAAATTAAACTAAGCTCATCTGTCTGAATAAAAGTTAAGACTCATCTCCTGAGGATATGGCTAAAGGAATATGTTTAAAGATGTCTGAAGACAAACCACACAGCCAGGATAGTTTAATAACGCAAACAGTATCCGCAGTGATGTCATCATATGACATCATATCAGTTGCGGGTCATCAGCAAGGCTGGGTGCACCTAACGAATGTGTGACGTCACAGATAGAATCTCACATCAGTGGGTCCGTAAGTAAGCTGAGTTGTAGATGAACATGTCGTGAATGCGTTTGGGAAAAGTTAGACTGAACTCGTTGCCATGGTCCCGGGAGGTTTCCTGGCCCAATAGACCTATCCACACTCCGACACTAAGCCCCGCCCAAGCTTCTTTTTCTTTAATCGTGAGTATGAAATTGACAAGCATAGCTGATGGTACATGTGAGAAGTGCTCATCTCTTAAACTGACAAGAAAGTGACACGCTGCTTGGTTTGTCCGACTTGTTGGTCCGACATAACGCACGTGGAATACCTTTTTTCGCCACATGACTGGATGGGCGCATTTCTTTGGGCCAGGTTCGGTATCCCGCCCCAGGCCCGCAACACGGGACAGAGAACTTCCGAGTGTGCCGATAGGGATATGCCTATTCCAATGAAATGCACACACCGTTCACATCCGGTGCACATTAAGGCACTGGAACCAACCTACTCTCATCACCTTTTAATCAGACGCCATCTTCTCCCGAATGCCCCGTGCTGTTTAGAACGGGGCACATCGGCATACCGAATGCATGCGCGCGCACCCATACCCGGGTGATAGAAGTGTCGGGCAGTGAACCGATGCGTTATGTGCGTATTCGGTCCACCGTAGGGATACACCCGGGTTACCAAAGAAACGTGCCAAATAAAAGCAGCATTGACGTCAGCAGTGACGTCAGTTAATGATCGACAGCCTGGATCTATTGTCTATTGGGCCTTCGTGTGCATAAAGGCGGCATACAACACCCCAGCATTTCATTTACTTTTATTTTGCTCCATATGTGACGTCACATGCTCTAATTAATAACCCGATGTGTTTGGAAGTTGCTGCAATGTTAAAGGTTGCTAGGTTGCTCTTGGCAATTGCCAACAATCATATACAGTCATTTGATGCTTCATAAACTCCCGTGCTTTGTTGGTCGTCGCATGTAGCTACTTCTTGGGCCTCGCTGATTGATCAAAACTGATGCTTGGCTTTAGAGCAACTCATAAACTTGCGTTAACGACGAAATCAAATCTTGTTGCTGTAAAAATGTGTAAATTTGTAAAAAAAATATTTGCAACGTCTACGTTGGTATAAATTGTGAATAGCAACTAAATTGAAAAGTATTTGCCTGGGCGACTATTAGAGTAAATTATCCTGGCTATCCATGCTTGTGGCGTATTTCAGGAAAAGATGGCGGAAAGCCTCACAGGCAAGTATATGGTAATAGTAACGCATGCTACTCCCGAGTGGTGCATACATACATAACCGCATGTGATTATAGAAACGCGAACAACGTACTAACATATTCCATACTTTCAGAGTTGTTTTATTATTGTTCGTGCTTATTTACGAGAATTAAAATTGTTTCATTTATGATGGCCTCATCTCTGAAACGGCTTCGATAGCTGACTATCGGGAAACAATCGTGAGCAGGATTAACTATGGTGTCAAGTATTCATGCGTCACCTCTACCATTAATATAAGTTACACTGGAACTTCTCATGCTGGCTTATAATTTCATTGCCCAATTCCGTAGACCGCATCTAGTACAATGCTGCCCTCTACTGGCTGAGCCAGTCACAGTGACCTGTAGGTAGAAGGCAGGCAGACTTCTGTACTGGCTACCTATGGGTGAAGCCTTCGCCAGATATCACCATTGTCATGTGTGGTAGCTACGGAATTCGGCTCCGGAATGAAAGTTCCGATCATTTATGATTGTACTAATGGCATAATATTGCATTGGAGTGCCATTGTCTGTCTCGAATGGACGGGCCGCATTAACACCTTAACAATGCGCCACACCAAGGCCTCCATGACGCCAATATCACGTTTAAAAACAGACCAAAATCACAATAAACTGTTATATAATGTTAACAAACAGGCCAAAATCAAATTGAACTGCTGTACCGAGCGCGAATCATTGTTTCAGTAAAGCTCACGTATTTCTTATGCCTTGCATTTACCGCAATAATCGATTTCGTGTTGTTTAACGCGGAGTAGAAACCCTGTATGCCATGTTTATCTATACTTACAGATAATTATATTTAACTGAAGTAACTGTAATAACTATTAACACTATCTCATGGAGATCTAGTTAACAAAGTTTGATAGTTTCGAAGCATGACTTCAACATGATATATATGAATGAAAAGATGTGGTACCATTAAAGCATGGTTTATAGTTTGATCGGTAAGTCTTTAGCCGGGTTGTATGTAGTAGGTCCATGTGAAACACCCTCTCATGAGGCTTGATCCCCTTTTATTATACCTACATGAGGGCATGTTTCATCGGAAACCATTTCAGATTTTTCTCGGTAGGTTTAGTGGACCAATTAAGTGTACAAACACCTGATCCAAGACCAGCATACGAAGCACAGTTACAGGCAACTTTCACAGACAACAGTCCTCCAACGACAATTGGTTGAGGCGGTGTATATTCCTAGTCAGAGATACTGAGGGCTATGTTGCATGTCCATTTACATGTATGTTTCAATTTACGAGATATGTGTAATAAGATGACAACTCCTGGTTTATATACTGGATGTTTATTCGGAGCTGTCATTCGAAGAAGTGAGACAGAGGCTTGTCATGGTATTGAGCAAATTATTTTATAGAAGGGTAATAACGCTCTCTTAAAAGTCGGCAGTTAGGAGTGTCACAAGCCTGGTATGCAGGCTGTATGGTATGCAGGTCGTGGGTTCGCGCCCCGGTTCTTGCATAGTAGTTGCATACAAGCGCATTGTATTCTCCGGGGATGTTTGTATGCTTTAATATTACGAAGGTATGGTCGGCAGTGATGGCTGCGCGTACCAGATGTATGTTTACGTCCAGCTTTCTATTTATGACAGGGCTAGGTAACAGACGGACCACGTGGTCATACTTTGAAGCTTGATAATTGTTGCGGCAGATGGCGATCGCAGGCCACATATTCAACGACGGATTAGGCTTAACCATGTTTGGCAGTACACAACGGGAAACAGACCACAGTTAGGCCTTGAAGCCTGACTATTTCTATTGGAGTACATGGCGGAAAACATGTCACAGAGTCAGACCTTAAAGCTTGATCCTTGCTGTTGCAGTACATGGCGGGAAACAGGCCGCAGGGTCAGACCTTATAGCTTGATCCTTCCTGTTGCAGTACATGGCGCCAAACAGGCCGCAGGATCAGACCTTATAGCTTGATCCTTTCTGTTGCAGTACATGGCGGGAAACAGGCCGCAGGGTCAGACCTTATAGCTTGATCCTTTCTGTTGCAGTACATGGCGGGAAACAGGCCGCAGGATCCGACCTTATAGCTTGATCCTTTCTGTTGCAGTACATGGCGGGAAACAGGTCGCAGGATCAGACCTTATAGCTTGATCCTTTCTGTTGCAGTACATGGCGGGAAACAGGCCGCAGGGTCAGACCTTATAGCTTGATCCTTCCTGTTGCAGTACATGGCGCGAAACAGGCCGCAGGATCAGACCTTATAGCTTGATCCTTTCTGTTGCAGTACATGGCGGGAAACAGGCCGCAGGGTCAGACCTTATAGCTTGATCCTTTCTGTTGCAGTACATGGCGGGAAACAGGCCGCAGGATCAGACCTTATAGCTTGATCCTTTCTGTTGCAGTACATGGCGGGAAACAGGCCGCAGAATCAGAGCTTAAAGCTTGATCCTTTCTGTTGCAGTACATGGCACGAAACAGGCCGCAGGATCAGACCTTATAGCTTGATCCTTTCTGTTGCAGTACATGGCGGGAAACAGGTCGCAGGATCAGACTTTAAAGCTTGATCCTTTCTGTTGCAGTACATGGCACGAAACAGGCCGCAGGATCAGACCTTATAGCTTGATCCTTTCTGTTGCAGTACATGGCGGGAAACAGGTCGCAGGATCAGACCTTATAGCTTGATCCTTTCTGTTGCAGTACATGGCGGGAAACAGGTCGCAGGATCAGACTTTAAAGCTTGATCCTTTCTGTTGCAGTACATGGCACGAAACAGGCCGCAGGATCAGACCTTATAGCTTGATCTTTTCTGTTGCAGTACATGGCGGGAAACAGGCCGCAGGGTCAGACCTTGAAGCTTGATCCATTCTGTTGCAGTACATGGCGGGAAACAGGCCGCAGGGTCAGACCTTATAGCTCGATCCTTTCTGTCGCAGTACATGGCGGGAAACAGGCCGCAGGGTCAGACCTTATAGCTTGATCCTTTTTGTTGCAGTACATGGCGCGAAACAGGCCGCAGGATGAGACCTTAAAGCTGGATCCTTTCTGTTGCAGTACATGGCGGGAAACAGGCCGCAGGGTCAGACCTAATAGCTTGATCCTTTCTGTTGCAATACATGGCGGGAAACAGGCCGCAGGGTCAGACCTTGAAGCTTGATCCTTTCTGTTGCAGTACATGGCGGGAAACAGGTCGCAGGATCAGACCTTATAGCTTGATCCTTTCTGTTGCAGTACATGGCGGGAAACAGGGCGCAGGGTCAGACCTTGAAGCTTGATCCTTTCTGTTGCAGTACATGGCGGGAAACAGGCCGCAGGGTCAGACCTTATAGATTGAGCCTTTCTGTTGCAGTACATGGCGGGAAACAGGCCGCAGGGTCAGACCTTATAGCTTGATCCTTTTTGTTGCAGTACATGGCGCGAAACAGGCCGCAGGATGAGACCTTAAAGCTTGATCCTTTCTGTTGCAGTACATGGCGGGAAACAGGCCGCAGGATCAGACCTTATAGCTTGATCCTTGCTGTTGCAGTACATGGCGGGAAACAGGCCGCAGGGTCAGACCTTATAGCTTGATCCTTTCTGTTGCAATACATGGCGGGAAACAGGTCGCAGGATCAGACCTTATAGCTTGATTCTTTCTGTTGCAGTACATGGCGGGAAACAGGTCGCAGGATCAGACTTTAAAGCTTGATCCTTTCTGTTGCAGTACATGGCACGAAACAGGCCGCAGGGTCAGACCTTATAGCTTGATCCTTTCTGTTGCAGTACATGGCGGGAAACAGGCCGCAGGGTCAGACCTTGAAGCTTGATCCTTTCTGTTGCAGTACATGGTGGGAAACAGGCCGCAGGGTCAGACCTTATAGCTTGATCCTTTCTGTTGCAGTACATGGCGGGAAACAGGCCGCAGGGTCAGACCTTATAGCTTGATCCTTTTTGTTGCTGTACATGGCGCGAAACAGGCCGCAGGATGAGACCTTAAAGCTTGATCCTTTCTGTTGCAGTACATGGCGGGAAACAGGCCGCAGGGTCAGACCTTATAGCTTGATCCTTTCTGTTGCAATACATGGCGGGAAACAGGCCGCAGGGTCAGACCTTATAGCTTGATCCTTTTTGTTGCAGTACATGGCGGGAAACAGGCCGCAGGATCAGACCTTCAAGCTTGATCCTTTCTGTTGCAGTACATGGCGGGAAACAGGCCGCAGGATCAGACCTTATAGCTTGATCCTTTCTGTTGCAGTACATGGCGAGAAACAGGCCGCAGGATCAGACCTTGAAGCTTGATCCTTTCTGTTGCAGTACATGGCGGGAAACAGGCCGCAGGGTCAGACCTTATAGCTTGATCCTTTCTGTTGCAGTACATGGCGCGAAACAGGCCGCAGGATGAGACCTTAAAGCTTGATCCTTTTTGTTGCAGTACATGGCGGGAAACAGGCCGCAGGGTCAGACTTTGAAACTTGATGCTGATGACGGAAACATCTAGACACACTGGAGGCTGCTAGGTGGCGCCACCTCCTTGGGGGACAACCAATGACAACCGTGTAGTAATGTGGCTACTGTCCAATCAAATCCTCAATGACGACTGGCACTTGCAAAACAACGTATGGTGTACCAAGAGCTAGGTATATTCAACGCCTTTGTAATTAAGTATCTGAGCTTGTAGTCGCGAATCGTGACTTTTCTTGTAAGCGGAAGCGACATAAGTTGGTTTCAATCTACTCTAGATACTTATATGTGCCACGTGAACACCCTTTGTTAAGATAAGTTGGTGGAAAAGCTACTCAGACCTTTATATTCAACTGTTGTGACTCATGAACCCGCTTTGTAAACACGAGATCAATCAACCAAGAAATTACTTTTATGTGTAGACTCGTGAACACCGCTTCTTAACATGTTCTTAAGGTGAAATAAATGTGGTAAGAAAATATACTCAGAAGTATATACTCATCTGTGACTACTAATGAACACCCTTTGGTAAGGTCTTGTAGGTTGTCCTAACATCTACTTACGTGTTATATACGTTATAAGCATGACATACGTTTGGCAGTAAATATACTCAGACGTCTAAAAGAATGTGTTGGATACTCCTCGTAGACGCGACAATAAGCTAATGATTAAGTCTCCTTTCGTGTTGTCTATGTTGTTAACTTCTCATTTACCGCCGCACTATTTTCACACTTTCCGCCGCACTATCTGCACACTTTCTGCTGCAATTTGCACACTTTCGGCGGCGCTATTTACACACTTCCCGCCGCACTATTTTCACACTTCCCGCCGCACTATTTACACACTTTCCGACGCAATATTTGCACACTTCCCGCAGCACATATTGTGATTACGACATCCACCGCTAAGGCGCTTGCCACACATACAAATACTGCACAAACAAATAGTCAGATTTTCTATGCCAGGAGAAATAGGTCGATGTTTTTGTTTTCATGTTAAATGGTGAATTAACGATGTTATGAATCCAGCTTGCTAGCAATCGTATCCAATTTGTATACCTAATAATATTAGACCAACTATGGTAGAATGTAATATCGTGTGGGGTAGCCATGGACCCCTGTTAATGGCCAGTTATTTCCACTCGGTTCTTCAGTCAGACTAATTCCCGGTGCAGTATCTGTTCCATTAGGGAAATTGACTCTTAACGGTAAATTATATGTGCATACATATAATTGTGGATACATGATGCATCGTTGCTTTCTGTCACCTTTCTGCTACTGACCAAAATAACCGACAGCTTAACAATGTTCTATGTTGACATTAAATAAAACGATAGCCGATTGCGTTAAAATGATCACTGTGGAAAACTTCAGAGGAATGTTGTTAATGAAGAAAGGCTTCAGTTGAATGTTGTTAATGAGGGAAGGCTTCTGAGGAATGTTGTTAATGAAGAAAGGCTTCAGTTGAATGTTGTTAATGAAGAAAGGCTTCAGTTGAATGTTGTTAATGAGGGAAGGCTTCTGAGGAATGTTGTTAATGAAGAAAGGCTTCAGTTGAATGTTGTTAATGAAGAAAGGCTTCAGTTGAATGTTGTTAATGAAGATCACTGTGGAAGGCTTCAGAAGAATGTTGTTAATGAGGGAAGGTTTTAGCTGAATGTTGTTAATGAGGGAAGATTTTAGCTGAATGTTTTAATGAAGATAAAATAATGGTTTGAGCTTAATGTTGTTAATGAAGATCACGGTGGAAGGTTTCAGAGGAATGTTGTTAATGACTCAAGATTTCAACTGAATGTTTTAATGAAGATGAAATAATGGTTTCAGTTGAATGTTGTTAATGAGGATCACTGCGGAATGCTTCAGAGGAATGTTGTTAATGAGTGCAAGCTTCAGCTGAATTTTTTTAATAGAGATAAAATAATGGTTTTAGCTGAATGTTGTTAATGAGTATCACTGCGGGATGTTGTTAATTGGGGAAGGCTTTAGCCGAGTGTTGTTAATAAAGGAAGATTTCAGCTGAATATTGTTAATGAGGATCACGGTGGAAGGCTTCAGCGAAGTTAATTGCATTCATATGGTAACGGACCGAAAACTAGTTCCAAATTTTGGTTTTTAGTGAATTGTATTGGGTATGGGAAGCATTTTGATATATCAGTCCCACTGAATGGCCATATATACGCATTGGTAAATGAACGACTCGCCTATGCTTTTGTATATTGCCGACAATGATAATACTCTCATTGCCATCTGTGTGCCCGCCCACACCCAGCTGTACTCTGCCGCCAACACCCAGCTGTACTCTGCCGCCCACACCCAGCTGTACTCTGCCGCCCACACCCAGCTGTACTCTGCCGCCCACACCCAGCTGTACTCTGCCGCCCACACCCAGCTGTACTCTGCCGCCCACACCCAGCTGTACTCTGCCGCCCACACCCAGCTGTACTCTGCCGCCCACACCCAGCTGTACTCTGCCGCCCACACCCAGCTGTACTCTGCCGCCCACACCCAGCTGTACTCTGCGGCCCCCACCGAGCTGTACTCTGCCGCCCACACCCAGCTGTACTCTGCCGCCCACACCCAGCTGTACTCTGCCGCCCACACCCAGCTGTACTCTGCCGCCAACACTGCTGTACTCTGCCGCCCACACCCAGCTGTACTCTGCCGCCAACAATGCTGTACTCTGCTGCCCACACCCAGCTGTACTCTGCCGCCCACACTGCTGTACTCTGCCGCCCACACCCAGCTGTACTCTGCCGCCAACACTGCTGTACTCTGCTGCCCACACCCAGCTGTACTCTGCCGCCCACACCCAGCTGTACTCTGCCGCCCACACCCAGCTGTACTCTGCCGCCCACACCCAGCTGTACTCTGCCGCCCACACCCAGCTGTACTCTGCCGCCCACACCCAGCTGTACTCTGCCGCCCACACCCAGCTGTACTCTGCCGCCCACACCCAGCTGTACTCTGCCGCCCACACCCAGCTGTACTCTGCGGCCCCCACCGAGCTGTACTCTGCCGCCCACACCCAGCTGTACTCTGTCGCCCACACCCAGCTGTACTCTGCCGCCCACACCCAGCTGTACTCTGCCGCCAACACTGCTGTACTCTGCCGCCCACACCCAGCTGTACTCTGCCGCCAACACTGCTGTACTCTGCTGCCCACACCCAGCTGTACTCTGCCGCCAACACTGCTGTACTCTGCCGCCGACACCCAGCTGTACTCTGCCGCCAACACTGCTGTACTCTGCTGCCCACACCCAGCTGTACTCTGCCGCCCACACCCAGCTGTACTCTGCCGCCCACACCCAGCTGTACTCTGCCGCCCACACCCAGCTGTACTCTGCCGCCCACACCCAGCTGTACTCTGCCGCCCACACCCAGCTGTACTCTGCCGCCAACACTGCTGAACAGGTTATTAGAATGACATATTGCATGCATTAATAAATCGTTGAATGTTAAGATGATAGCCCATGCCACGTAGAAATAATGTTAAAGCAAGAACCATTTTGTCGGTCAACAAAGCAGAAACACGTGTTTGCTAAGCTGACATGGCCTTCAAATCTCGTATGGTGTTGTATTGTGTGCAAGCAGACACCGTTTGTTGCATGAAGCCTAACTACCAAACCATCATGATCGCTTCCTTTCATTTCGTTGCCAAATTTCGTATATCGTATTGTAGACTGGTGCCCCCCTCAGTGCGAGTGAGATTATAGTCACCCAAGCGGACAGGCGGCCTTTGCAGAGGGCAGCCTTTGTACTGCCTTCAGTAAGCATGGGGGATCCTTTCACCAGACCGTATTCCACGGGGCGTCTAATCAGCTCGGCACCTCATTCGAGGTTTTCAAGTTTTCACTCGGTCGGCCTGGGTAAAACAAAAATACGGAATGAGTGCTGGTATAACCATAAAGCACTTACACAGAGGCGACCATACAGTGTAGGTAGACTTAGGTTGACTTGACGAACGATTGCAACACCTACAGATGTTATTAATGCTTCATAGATTTTGTCGACGTTTCCAAGATGTGCACTTTTTGTCTAGCTGCATCTCTGATATCTGAAATATTCTTTGTATTATTCAAGAACGGTTTAAACCGTGTATGTCTTATATAGTTGGGTGATTTGTGGTGTTATGCGTAACAATGGATCTATATAGGAAGAAGACTAAATACGTAGTTCACCGAGGAACGCACACGCCTTATGACCATTTGAAAGCGGTTAACCTACTACTCGCCTTAACCTACTACTCGATACGTATTTAGTACAATGTATTTGATAAAATAGTTGATAGATTTTCATTCACTGTATAAATTATATATTTTTGTTACAGAATATATAAAATAGCGAGTAAATAGATATACGCTTTTTTGGTAATGGCGCAAATATACTTAATGGTGAGGAGCCTATGAAATTGGATGCCATCTGATCTTATCGTTATGAAAATAAAGTGTAAATTGATATAATCTTTTTGGTCAATATATGTATGGCGAAAATATACTTGAACATGTTAGGTGCCTATGGAATTATGTATCATCTAGTCCTATCGTGGAGTGAATAAAGTTCACCTGATGGGATACTTCTACGGAGTTTTGTTTGCATTCTTCCTTTGTCTTTTTATCTTTATCTTATGAATTTATTTTAGGATTATTATTCCGGAATATTATTATGAACATTTTTTCCACATTCGATGTCACGTTGAGTGGCAAGTCACATATACATTTTTCTTGAGGTTGAGTGGCAACAGATCAAATGTTGCGCGAGGGTAAATTTCATGCATGAATCTAAGTGAGAACTATGAAGCTAGTAACATTTAATATTTTGGCACTGACAATGGAACAATCTTCCACTCTGATATAAATGAATGAATTGTATTATGTACTTTTCACCCCAGCTTGTCCCACATTCAAAACTCTATACACTGCATTTCACGTAAAAGATTAATTAATTCATCCATTCCTTACATACAAAGTTTGACGTTTATTCTCACAAGGACATATTTTCAGGTTACTCACACAGCAGTAGCCTTCCTGGGGAACTAACATGTTCTTAGTGCATATGAACAGACCCATTGTATACCAGAGATAATAGGGCTTGTCGCTAAGATATTTTGTTTAGCCTAATGGCGCATAGCGTGTGGAGAAGTGTTGTTTCTTGTGTACTACGTCATCAAAACCTGCGCACGGCCTCCACGTTTTGCTTTTTCAAACTTATAGTGTGATAATGTATCAACTGAAACTCTGGGTGAACGGAACAATATCCCGGAGATAGTCACAAATCTTACATGGCGTACACAAGGGTATATTCGCTAAACAAAGCCCAACCATCTGGATCCGCGCCTGAATTCATCCTGTCAGTACCATCCCCACCCACGTCAGTACCATCCCCACCCACGTCAGTACCATCTCCACCCACGTCAGTAACATCCCCACCCACGTCAGTACCATCCCCACCCACGTCAGTTCCATCCCCACCCACGTCAGTTCCATCCCCACCCACGTCAGTACCATCCCCACCCACGTCAGTACCATCCCCACCCACGTCAGTACCATCCCCACCCACGTCAGTACCATCCCCACCCACGTCAGTACCATCCGCACGCACCTCAGTACCATCTCCACCTACGTCAGTGCCCCCCCCCCACCCACGTCAGTACCATCCCCACCCACTTCAGTACCATCCCCACCCACCTCAGTACCTTCCCCACCCACGTCAGTACCATCCCCACCCACCTCAGTACCTTCCCCACCCACGTCAGTACCATCCCCACCCACCTCAGTACCTTCCCCACCCACGTCAGTACCATCCCCACCCACGTCAGTACCATCCCCACCCACGTCAGTACCATCCCCACCCACGTCAGTACCATCCCCACCCACGTCAGTACCATCCGCACGCACCTCAGTACCATCTCCACCTACGTCAGTGCCCCCCCCCCCACCCACTTCAGTACCATCCCCACCCACGTCAGTACCATCCGCACGCACCTCAGTACCATCTCCACCTACGTCAGTGCCCCCCCCCCCACCCACGTCAGTACCATCCCCACCCACGTCAGTACCATCCCCACCCACTTCAGTACCATCCCCACCCACCTCAGTACCTTCCCCACCCACGTCAGTACCATCCCCACCCACCTCAGTACCATCCCCACCTACGTCAGTACCATCCCCACCCACTTCAGTACCACCCCCACCCACGTCAGTACCATCCCCACCCACGTCACTACCATCCCCACCCACTTCAGTACCATCCCCACCCACCTCAGTACCATCCCCACCCACGTCAGTACCATCCCCACCCACCTCAGTACCATCCCCACCTACGTCAGTACCATCCCCACCCACTTCAGTACCATCCCCACCCACCTCAGTACCATCCCCACCCACGTCAGTACCATCCCCACCCACGTCAGTACCATCCCCACCCACGTCAGTACCATCCCCACCCACGTCAGTTCCATCCCCACCCACTTCAGTACCATCCCCAACCACCTCAGTACCATCCCCACCCACGTCAGTACCATCCCCACGCACCTCAGTACCATCCCCACCCACGTCAGTACCATCCCCACCCACTTCAGTACCATCCCCACCCACCTCAGTACCATCCCCACCCACTTCAGTACCATCCACACCCACGTCAGTACCATCCCCACGCACCTCAGTACCATCCCCACCCACGTCAGTACCATCCCCACCCACTTCAGTACCATCCCCACCCACCTCAGTACCATCCACACCCAGTTCAGTACCATCCACACCCACCTCAGTACCATCCCCACCCACGTCACTACCAGCCCCACCCACATCAGTACCATCCCCACCCACCTCAGTACCATCCCCACCCACCTCAGTACCAGCCCCACTCACTTCAGTACCATCCCCACCCACGTCAGTACCATCCACACCCACATCACTACCATCCCCACCCACTTCAGTACCAGCCCCACCCACATCAGTACCATCCCCACCCACCTCAGTACCATTCCCACCTACGTCAGTACCATCCACACCCACCTCAGTACCAGCCCCACCCACATCAGTACCATCCACACCCACCTCAGTACCATCCACACCCACCTCAGTACCATCCCCACCCACATCAGTACCATCCCCACCCACGTCAGTACCATCCCCACCCACATCAGTACCATCCCCACCCACCTCAGTAGCACCCTCAGTGCCAATTCGTATTCCGGCCCAGAGGATTTGTTCACAATAGCGAATTCACAAATCAATGTTCACCTCGGATAGAACAAACAGAAATGTAAATTGATCAACAGCAATGCAAATACAGAAACAAATCAGTCCTGTGACATAATTGCACACCAGGGCAAGAATCAGTAAGAAGTATATAAAAAAAATCAAAAAAATCAGCATGACATCTTGGGAAAAACAGTCACGAGAAACGCTTGGTACTGACTATGTATAATAGATTAATAGATTATAGAATTATAGTTTGAAACATTGATGTGTTATCTTCAATGGTAAATGCAGATGAACCGTGGAGGAGCAGGTCGCATAGGATGTCACAATTAATTGGATTACCCCCGTTACAACACTGCAACTGCGATCACCACTCCAGCCACTGCTATCACCATTCCAGCCACTGCTATCACCACTCCAGCCACTGCTATCACCACTGCAGCCACTGCTATCACCACTGCAGCCACTGCTATCACCACTCCAGCCACTGCTATCACCACTGCAGCCACTGCTATCACCACTCCACCCACTGCTATCACCACTCCAGCCACTGCTATCACCACTTCAGCCACTGATATCACCACTGCAGCCACTGCCATCACCACTATATCCCGCCCCGCGGCAGCCCACATCACACCATTTTCGCTTGCCGTGGCCTGCACTGAATTCCCCAATTGACTAATGCTGAACCAACAAGGGTGATTGATGGGAAAGTCCCCAATTTCCACCCTAACGACATGATAGCTTAATGAGCGACCGTCAATATTGCGTCGACCATTATATCTCCGGCGTGTGATTCGATAAACTCACGCCATGGCAGTGTGCGACACTGGGCGCATTTCTTTGGTACCCCGGGTGTATCCCCAAGGTGGACCGAATACGCACATTACGCATCGGTTCACCGCCCGACACTTCTTTCACCCGGTTATGGGTGCGCGCGCATGCAATCGGTATGCCGATGTGCCCCGTTCTAAACAGCAAGGGGCATTCGGGAGAAGATGGCGGCTGATTGAAAGGTGATAAGAGTATGTTGGTTGCTTTAAGGTGCACCGGATGTGAACGGTGTGTGCATTTCATTGGAATAGGCATATCCCTATCGGCACACTCGGAAGTTCTCTGTCACGTGTTGCGGGCCCTGGGCGGGATACCGAACCTGGCCCAAATAAATGCGCCCACTAACGTTCGACCGGCGGGTCGAGTCGAGTATTTTACTGGTCAGTCGGGTGTCAATGCCGAGCCACTGGACCGGCCGGTCTTGTAACAATTTCGTCGCACTATAAACTGTCGGAAACGATGTTTCAGTAATACCAATCTTTTATTTTTATTAAAAACTATGGTGCGTGAGCGCGCTGCTTAAGACCAAGTCCAGCTATTGTCTTGCATCCGTAACAACGAGCCAGGATACCCCGCCTTTATAAATATGAATATTGATGACTATTGGCCTTCCCAGAATGCAGCTATATATAAGCACTTGTCCTACTGAGCATAATCCTGTGGCAGCATCTGCCCGTCAAAAAGCATGAATTATGTCGTGTTCTATTTTTGTATTACTACATACCGCAAATAATTGAGTCTTGTTCTAATTTTATTTCATACGTGACGCAATTCATTAGGTCGCGTCGCAAATCGAATAACTACATGACGTTAAATATTGGTCGTGTTATAATTCGAATCGCAGCTTCACCAAGTCAATTATTAATTCTATTTGCGTTGCTACCCAATCAATATCGGCATGTGTGAAAATAGTACTAGAACGCATGTAGTAACTGATTTGAGACATAACGAAACTCGAATTGTGACATGACCCCTGAATTGAAGCATATGTCTTCATATTCAGCGACACGACGCAATTAGAATTGTGACATAATGCCCGAATAGAACCAGTCGGGTTCTCAGGGGGCCAGTCTGGATCCTAGGGATCCAATCTGGAACCGACGGGTTAAATCAGGATCTGAATCAATCAAATCTGCTACTTAGTGCAACTCATTGTCCGCCAAAAGCGCTATTTGGCCAAAAATGACCGTTGAAAGCGCTATGTAGCCCAAGGTGTCCGCTGAAAGCGCTATCTACCCCAAATTGTCCATTGAATGTGCTATTTATGCAAACATTGCCAGGTCCAGTTTTGAAAATTTGAAAATCGGTACACGACGCAATTCATGCTTTTGACGGGCTGATGGTGCGATAGTATGCCCCAAGCAGAAGCACACATGCGACAGGACAAATGAACAGGATAAATTAGTTTGGACAGCTGGAATTGGTAGTATACAATCGTTGAGAGGGCACTGTGTGCAGACATCCTGTTCGTATCGTTTGACATATTTCGATTATTTTTCTCGCACAGTGGGAAAAATGTGGTACTTTGTGAAAGGGGCAAACCTTCAAAGTCGCCAAAACCGAAAAGTAATTCTGGGAATACGTGTGAGGGGGGAGGGGGGGGGGGTGATCTTCACTCTGCATGCCCTCATCAGGTCTAGTGATACGGCATCCGGTCGAGTGTACTTACTACCTTACAAGACCGGTCGGTCTTGTAGAACTTAAAGCTTGTTTCACACACTGCCAGGGTAATGTGTTCGTAGTACACGCTTCAGAGTGAGTGCCAGACTCATACCCTGGTAATGTGTTCGTAGTACACGCTTCAGACTGAGCGCCAGACTCATACCCTTGTAATGTGTTCGTAGTACACGCTTCAGACTGAGCGCCAGACTCATACCCTGGTAATGTGTTCGTAGTACACGCTTCAGACTGAGCGCCAGACTCATACCCTGGTAATGTGTTCGTAGTACACGCTTCAGACTGAGCGCCAGACGCATACGGTGCTCTTCCTCAAAAAGGAGTGGGGGGGAGGACCCCATGGAACCAACTCCCCCCCCCCCCCCACGGGATCCGTCGTTGGGGGGCACGAAGGCTCGGTTTCAAAATAACGGGAGAAGTGTGTCTGCTCTTTATAATTGCCACTCGCGGACTCACTCACTCCGCTAGGGCTCCTTAAAATGGCGGAGCTTGCGTGGCGCCGCTGTGCGGAGAGCTTGAATAATTGCGTTAAAATAAGTCAAAGGGTCGTCAGCAGACCGTCCAAAGTGGGGCAGTGGGGCAGGGGGGAAAACCTTCCATGCAGTAAGGGGAGTGGGGGCTACGCTTAATACCAGCTGGAACAGGTTCGGCGACAAAACAGGCTGGATTCACTCCTGCGAAAAACAAGCAGTATTACCAATATACACTTGCGATCAGTAAAACATCATATGATGCCATTATACCAGACATAAATGCTAGATGCGACGCATGGGGACCTGCCTACTGGAGAGCATCGTGTCGAGGCAGGCAAACTCACTATAATCACACTATAACCAGCCAGCAATAGCGCTATTTTTTTTTCTTTTGCTTGCATGTCGGTATATGTCCCAGTCTGTAGTATCACACACGTATCTCGCCCCGGGGATGCATGGTGTTACTATGTCCCAGTCTGTAGTATCACACACGTATCTCGCCCCAGGGATGCATGGTGTTACTATGTCCCAGTCTGTCGTATCACACACGTATCTCGCCCCAGGGATGCATGGTGTTACTATGTCCCAGTCTGTAGTATCACACACGTATCTCGCCCCAGGGATGCATGGTGTTACTGTGTCCCAGTCTGTAGTATCACACACGTATCTCGCCCCTGGGATGCATGGGGTTACTATGTCCCAGTCTGTAGTATCACACACGTATCTCGCCCCAGGGATGCATGGTGTTACTATGTCCCAGTCTGTAGTATCACACACGTATCTCGCCCCGGGGATGCATGATGTTACTATGTCCCAGTCTGTAGAATCACACACGTATCTCGCCCCGGGGATGCATGGTGTTACTGTGTCCCAGTCTGTAGTATCACACACGTATCTCGCCCCAGGGATGCATGGTGTTACTATCTCCCAGTCTGTAGTATCACACACGTATCTCGCCCCAGGGATGCATGGTGTTACTATGTCCCAGTCTGTAGTATCACACACGTATCTCGCCCCTGGGATGCATGGTGTTACTATGTCCCAGTCTGTAGTATCACACACGTATCTCGCCCCTGGGATGCATGGTGTTACTATGTCCCAGTCTGTAGTATCACACACGTATCTCGCCCCGGGGATGCATGGTGTTACTGTGTCCCAGTCTGTAGTATCACACACGTATCTCGCCCCAGGGATGCATGGTGTTACTATGTCCCAGTCTGTAGTATCACACACGTATCTCGCCCCAGGGATGCATGGTGTTACTATGTCCCAGTCTGTAGTATCACACACGTATCTCGCCCCAGGGATGCATGGTGTTACTATGTCCCAGTCTGTAGTATCACACACGTATCTCGCCCCGGGGATGCATGGTGTTACTATGTCCCAGTGTGTAGTGTCATACACGTATCTCGCCCCAGGGATGCATGGTGTTACTATCTCCCAGTCTGTAGTATCACACACGTATCTCGCCCCAGGGATGCATGGTGTTACTATCTCCCAGTCTGTAGTATCACACACGTATCTCGCCCCAGGGATGCATGGTGTTACTATCTCCCAGTCTGTAGTATCACACACGTATCTCGCCCCAGGGATGCATGGTGTTACTATGTCCCAGTCTGTAGTATCACACACGTATCTCGCCCCGGGGATGCATGGTGTTACTATGTCCCAGTCTGTAGTATCACACACGTATCTCGCCCCAGAGATGCATGGTGTTACTATGTCCCAGTCTGTAGTATCACACACGTATCTCGCCCCAGGGATGCATGGTGTTATTATGTCCCAGTCTGTAGTATCACACACGTATCTCGCCCCAGGGATGCATGGTGTTACTATGTCCCAGTCTGTAGTATCACACACGTATCTCGCCCCAGGGATGCATGGTGTTACTATCTCCCAGTCTGTAGTATCACACACGTATCTCGCCCCAGGGATGCATGGTGTTACTATCTCCCAGTCTGTAGTATCACACACGTATCTCGCCCCAGGGATGCATGGTGTTACTATGTCCCAGTCTGTAGTATCACACACGTATCTCGCCCCAGGGATGCATGGTGTTACTATGTCCCAGTCTGTAGTATCACACACGTATCTCGCCCCTGGGATGCATGGTGTTACTATGTCCCAGTCTGTAGTATCACACACGTATCTCGCCCCGGGGATGCATGGTGTTACTATGTCCCAGACTGTAGTATCACACACGTATCTCGCCCCAGGGATGCATGGTGTTACTATGTCCCAGTCTGTAGTATCACACACGTATCTCGCCCCGGGGATGCATGGTGTTACTATGTCCCAGTCTGTAGTATCACACACGTATCTCGCCCCAGAGATGCATGGTGTTACTATGTCCCAGTCTGTAGTATCACACACGTATCTCGCCCCAGGGATGCATGGTGTTATTATGTCCCAGTCTGTAGTATCACACACGTATCTCGCCCCAGGGATGCATGGTGTTACTATGTCCCAGTCTGTAGTATCACACACGTATCTCGCCCCAGGGATGCATGGTGTTACTATGTCCCAGTCTGTAGTATCACACACGTATCTCGCCCCAGGGATGCATGGTGTTACTATGTCCCAGTCTGTAGTATCACACACGTATCTCGCCCCAGGGATGCATGGTGTTACTATGTCCCAGTCTGTAGTATCACACACGTATCTCGCCCCAGGGATGCATGGTGTTACTATGTCCCAGTCTGTAGTATCACACACGTATCTCGCCCCAGGGATGCATGGTGTTACTATGTCCCAGTCTGTAGTATCACACACGTATCTCGCCCCAGGGATGCATGGTGTTACTATGTCCCAGTCTGTAGTATCACACACGTATCTCGCCCCAGGGATGCATGGTGTTACTATGTCCCAGTCTGTAGTATCACACACGTATCTCGCCCCGGGGATGCATGGTGTTACTATGTCCCTGTCTGTAGTATCACACACGTATCTCGCCCCAGGGATGCATGGTGTTACTATGTCCCAGTCTGTAGTATCACACACGTATCTCGCCCCAGGGATGCATGGTGTTACTATCTCCCAGTCTGTAGTATCACACACGTATCTCGCCCCAGGGATGCATGGTGTTACTATCTCCCAGTCTGTAGTATCACACACGTATCTCGCCCCAGGGATGCATGGTGTTACTATGTCCCAGTCTGTAGTATCACACACGTATCTCGCCCCAGGGATGCATGGTGTTACTATGTCCCAGTCTGTAGTATCACACACGTATCTCGCCCCTGGGATGCATGGTGTTACTATGTCCCAGTCTGTAGTATCACACACGTATCTCGCCCCGGGGATGCATGGTGTTACTATGTCCCAGACTGTAGTATCACACACGTATCTCGCCCCAGGGATGCATGGTGTTACTATGTCCCAGTCTGTAGTATCACACACGTATCTCGCCCCGGGGATGCATGGTGTTACTATGTCCCAGTCTGTAGTATCACACACGTATCTCGCCCCAGAGATGCATGGTGTTACTATGTCCCAGTCTGTAGTATCACACACGTATCTCGCCCCAGGGATGCATGGTGTTATTATGTCCCAGTCTGTAGTATCACACACGTATCTCGCCCCAGGGATGCATGGTGTTACTATGTCCCAGTCTGTAGTATCACACACGTATCTCGCCCCAGGGATGCATGGTGTTACTATGTCCCAGTCTGTAGTATCACACACGTATCTCGCCCCGGGGATGCATGGTGTTACTATGTCCCTGTCTGTAGTATCACACACGTATCTCGCCCCGGGGATGCATGGTGTTACTATGTCCCAGTCTGTAGTATCACACACGTATCTCGCCCCAGGGATGCATGGTGTTACTATGTCCCAGTCTGTAGTATCACACACGTATCTCGCCCCGGGGATGCATGGTGTTACTATGTCCCAGTCTGTAGTATCACACACGTATCTCGCCCCAGGGATGCATGGTGTTACTATGTCCCAGTCTGTAGTATCACACACGTATCTCGCCCCAGGGATGCATGGTGTTACTATGTCCCAGTCTGTAGTATCACACACGTATCTCGCCCCGGGGATGCATGGTGTTACTATGTCCCTGTCTGTAGTATCACACACGTATCTCGCCCCAGGGATGCATGGTGTTACTATGTCCCAGTCTGTAGTATCACACACGTATCTCGCCCCAGGGATGCATGGTGTTACTATGTCCCAGTCTGTAGTATCACACACGTATCTCGCCCCGGGGATGCATGGTGTTACTATGTCCCTGTCTGTAGTATCACACACGTATCTCGCCCCGGGGATGCATAGTGTTACTATGTCCCAGTCTGTAGTATCACACACGTATCTCGCCCCAGGGATGCATGGTGTTACTATGTCCCAGTCTGTAGTATCACACACGTATCTCGCCTCAGGGATGCATGGTGTTACTATGTCCCAGTCTGTAGTATCACACACGTATGTCGCCCCGGGGATGCATGGTGTTACTATGTCCCAGTCTGTAGTATCACACACGTATCTCGCCCCAGGGATGCATGGTGTTACTATGTCCCAGTCTGTAGTATCACACACGTATCTCGCCCCAGGGATGCATGGTGTTACTATGTCCCAGTCTGTAGTATCACACACGTATCTCGCCCCGGGAATGCATGGGGTTACTATGTCCCAGTCTGTAGTATCACACACGTATCTCGCCCCAGGGATGCATGGTGTTACTATGTCCCAGTCTGTAGTATCACACACGTATCTCGCCCCAGGGATGCATGGTGTTACTATGTCCCAGTCTGTAGTATCACACACGTATCTCGCCCCAGGGATGCATGGTGTTACTATGTCCCAGTCTGTAGTATCACACACGTATCTCGCCCCAGGGATGCATGGTGTTACTATGTCCCAGTCTGTAGTATCACACACGTATCTCGCCCCAGGGATGCATGGTGTTACTATGTCCCAGTCTGTAGTATCACACACGTATCTCGCCTCAGGGATGCATGGTGTTACTATGTCCCAGTCTGTAGTATCACACACGTATGTCGCCCCGGGGATGCATGGTGTTACTATGTCCCAGTCTGTAGTATCACACACGTATCTCGCCCCAGGGATGCATGGTGTTACTATGTCCCAGTCTGTAGTATCACACACGTATCTCGCCCCGGGGATGCATGGTGTTACTATGTCCCAGTCTGTAGTATCATACACGTATCTCGCCCCTGGGATGCATGGTGTTACTATGTCCCAGTCTGTAGTATCACACACGTATCTCGCCCCAGGGATGCATGGTGTTACTATGTCCCAGTCTGTAGTATCACACACGTATCTCGCCCCGGGGATGCATAGTGTTACTATGTCCCAGTCTGTAGTATCACACACGTATCTCGCCCCAGGGATGCATGGTGTTACTATGTCCCAGTCTGTAGTATCACACACGTATCTCGC